>CM067329.1:1200000-1640000 GCA_034376525.1 Nicotiana benthamiana
TCAAGTTGAACAATTTCAAATAGGCGAACTGCACAAGCAAACTTCAGGAACTCGAATAAACCCCAAGAAAACTAGGTTTTCCGAAATCAATTGAGTTTAGAGGCAATAAACAAGTAAAACAAACAAACAGTCTCAGAAGCTCAAATAAACCCCACAAATTAGGGGTTTCAACATTAATCATGTATAAATAAAGTAAATCAAATGAATACTGACAAATGGACTCAGAAACTCAAACAAATCCCAAAAATTAGGGTTTTTAACACCAATCACACATAGAGATGATAAGCAAATGAATCAAACAAAATATTAACACACAAACTCATAAACCCTAATTTGAAATCAACAGATCTTTTGAAAAAATGAAATTTGGGGATAACTCTTAAAACATCAAATATAACATAGATCTAAACAAATAAACGAATAAAGGACCTCGAAGCTATGGTTTTAGAGGAACTCTAGAGTGATAAAGGTTTTTAAAAGTTTTGATCTAGGTCGATAAGGTCGGAATCAGACTCAGGAGGGTAGGATACGCCGAAGCAAGGCCGGAGATGGACGAAAACTTCGAATCGGTGAAGGTCTTAGTGAAGACCCTAAAATATTGCCTCAAACCTTTAGGCCTCACGCACATAATTACAGTAGAAGGAGAGTATAGGTCGTCCCCGACCTGAGCAACCATGGATTCTGGTGGGTTTGGGGTTGAAAGTGGTAGGATGCAATTAGGGTTTCGAGAGAGCCCGAGAGAGTTGGAGAGGATAGGGGAGTTAGCAGCGGTGTATTTTAAGAAAAATGAGGCAGGTTTAGCAGGGGTTAGGAAATAAAAAAGGAAAGGGGAGGAGTCAGCCGTTGATCAAAATGATCAACAACTTGGGTTTAAAAGGGAAACGGGCGGTTTTGGCAATTGGGTCAAGCGTCGGGCCAAAATTAAACGGGGTCGCTTCGATTTGGGGGTCGAAATTGGGTTGACTAGGGGTGCCAATTTGGGCTAAAATTGAAATGAAATATGGCCAGATTTTAAATAGCCACTTTTCCCCGTTTTATTTTATAAAAATAATAAAAGGTTTTTTGAAATAAATTGAAGGTACTAATTTAATAAATAATATACAATTATTAAATTAAAAATACTAGAAGTAATTTTATAATTATAAAATGTTGTAAATCATAAAGCAGGCTATAATTGCAATTATCAGCAATTTAGTTTTAAAAATACCAAATAAATTTGTAACAATATGCAAAAAGTACCTTAAATATATTTTAGCATAAATGTTAAAATGAAATTAATTATTCACCAAAAATGATAATTTTCGGAATAATTATTGAATTTTATGTTATTAAAATAAGCAATAAATTGGTTTAAAAATTATTAAAAATACCAAAACTCTTGGATGTGACTATATATGCACGTATGTGCTATTTTAGAAATATTTTGGGTACAAACTTACCTAGGAAAAAATTGAGTATCAACACTCCTATAAAAGGAGACTTATTTAAGATACAAAGTGTTTTAATATAGAAAGAATGTTTCTTTGAAATATTTGGTACATGCGTACATGTATTGCCGTTGAGGCTCCACTATTCTATATGGACACAATTTAACTTGCTGTTTGGTCCATTACAATTTTTTCCTATCGATGCCCTTTTTGGCGTGAAGTATTTTCCTCGAAAATATAATCTCCGAGAGTGATGCCCCATAGTATTCGAGGCTGATTGAAAAGAAGCCTTGGATACTATTGAGTTCTTCTTCGGTAGAACATAGTTGTTGCCTCATCAAAAAACCTCACCAATAAAAACCATTTGGGATAAAATCCGATCTAAGGGAAAAAGAGTGCAACACGCGCTTTAAAACCTAAAATCTTCGTGTAAAAAGGTGTTCTCGATGTCTTCGATCGAACTCCTATAATGAGTTAGTTTTAAATATAAATGGAGAAAAAGAGAAAGGCATACCTTAGAAATAGTATCATTTGAGTAGTGATACATTCCAGTTATTCAGCAATTGTTCGCCCCCCATCATGCCGAGTTTGTAAGATCATTGACCGACAACTCTGATTACTCGATACGATCCTTCCCAATTCGGGCCTAGTTTCTCTTCATTTAGTCTCGAGTATTGAGGGTGACTTTTCTTAGAACTAAGTCCTTGATTCTGAAGTGTTGAAGGTTAGTCCTTCTATAATAATATCTCTTGATTCTTTGTTTCTGCACTGCCATCCGAAAAAGTGCGGCTTCTCATTTTTCATCTACTAGTTTGAGGTTGGTATTCATAGCCTCATGAGTTGACTCCTCCGATGCATGTCAAAATCTGGTGCTGGGTTCCTTGACCTCAACCAAAATCAAGGCCTCCGAACCGTATACTAATGAGAACAAGGTCGCCCCGAGCTGGACTTCAACATTGTTTGATACGCCCAAAGAACCTTGAGTAGAACTTCTCTCCATTTTCCCTTTACATTGTCCAACCTATTCTTTAAGTTTTGAATGATTGTTTTGTTTCTTGACTCGGCCTATCTGTTCCCTGTCGGATAATGTGGTGTTGATAAAATCCTTTTTATTTTGTGTGCTTCAAAGAACTATGTTACTTTACTTGCTGTTGTCGCATATGATTTTGGCAGGTATCCCAAATCGCCACATGTTATGGTCCCAAATGAAGTCAATAACTTCTGTTTCTCTGACCTTCTCGAAGGCATGTGCTTCCACCCATTTATAAAAGTAGTCATGCATAAACAAAATGAACATAGCTTTACCAAGGGCCATTGGTAGAGGTCCAACGATATCCATTCCCCATTTCATGAAGGGCCACGGGGACAGGACAGAGTGAAGTTGCTCTTCAAGCTAATGGATCATCGGTGCAAACCTTTGAAATATATCACATCTTTTAACAAACTCCTTAGTGTCTTTTTCTATGCTATCCCAATAATACCCTGCTCGAATAACTTTACGAATCAAAGATTCGGCGCCAGAGTGATTCCCACAAGTACCTTCGTGGACTTCTTATAGAACATAATTGGTGTCTCCCACCAAACATACCTCCAATGGTCCATCGAACGTCCTTCTTCATCTATTGTGAACCTAACAACCTTATTTCGTAGAGCCCTCAAGTCTTTATTATCCGATAGGAGCTTTTTATTTTTCAAATATTTGATATACTTATCACTACAATTCTAGGTCAAACTTGTAGAATTTATCTCGACATGACCCTCTTCGACCATAGATCTCGATAACTGGATGACGGTCCCCGGGACAATATCATCTTCTTCAACGGATGAACCCAAGTTAGCAAGTGCATCGGCCTCACTATTTTGTTCTCGAGGCATATAATCTATAGTCCACTCATTGAAGCGATGCAAGGTTACTTGTAATTTGTCCAAATATCTTTGCATCCTCTCCTCTTGAAGTTTAAAGCTTTTTTTTACTTGATTTACCACCAACAGAGAATCACACTTGGCTTCAATAACCTCGGCTTCCAAGATTTTAGCTTGCTCGAGGCTTGCAATCATGGCCTCATACTCGGCCTCATTATTAGTCAACCTAGAAGTTTTAATAGATTATCTAATAGTGCTACCTCTTGGCGGCTTCAAAATGATGCCAAGCCCGGACTCTTTCACATTCGAGGCACCATCCGTGAAGAGGGTTCATTCTCCGAATGATGTACACGATTGTAGCAGGAGTTCTTTTTTCTACTTCGAGTATCAAGGTCGGTGCAATATTGGCCACGAAATCGGCTAAGGATTGCGACTTGATACCCATTCAGAGTTGATATTCGATATCGTACCCGCCAAGTTTGACTGCCAATTTGACCAATAATTCGGAGAGGATAAGTGGTTAACACACATATTGGGTGAAACTGGAAATATGGCTTTAGTTTTCTAGATGCGCTTATTGATATAAGTGCTAATTTTTCCAAGTGTGGGTATCTAGTTTCAGCATCTCCTAAAGTCTGACTTACATAATAAACAGGAAATGGCATACCTTGATCTTTTCGAACTGGTACCCCACTTACCGCTATCTCGGACACTACCAAATAAAAATAAAGCTTTTCATCCACCTTGGGAGTGTGAAGTAGAGGTGGGCTGGATAAATATCGCTTCAACTCCTCCAATACTTGCTGGCATTCCGGGGTCCATACGAAATCTTTTTTCTTTTTGAGCAAGTAAAAGAACATGTGGCTTCGATCTGACGACCTCGATATGAATCGACCCAAGACGACTATCCGACTTGTTAATATTTGTATGGCATTCATACTATCTACGATAGTGATATATTCAATGGCCTTGATCTTGTCGCGGTTGATTTCAGTCCCTCGATTTGATACCGTGAAGCAGAGGAACTTGCCTGAATCAACCCCAAAGGCACATTTTTTGGGGTTAAGCTTCATGTTGTACTTCCTCATGATTTTGAATATTTCTTGCGAATGATTTAAATGGTTCTCTGTGCGTAGGGTCTTAACTAACGTATCATCAATGAAAACTTCCATTGATTGACCTATCTGTTCCTTGAACATTTTGTTAACTAGACGTTGGTATGTAGATCCAGCATATTTTAGCCCAAAAGGCATAACATTGTAGCAGTATGTTCCAAACTTAGTAATAAATGAGGTCCTCTTTTGGTCCTCCAAGTTCATCTGAATTTGATTGTACCCGGAGTAGGCGTAGAGAAAGGTTAGGATCTTGTGGCCGGCCGTAGAATCTACCATAAGATCAATGTTAGGCAGACAAAAAGAGTCTTTAGGTAAATCCTTGTTTAAATCCTTATAATCTACGCACACTCTAAGTTCGTTTCTATTTTTAGGAACTACACCCACGTTGGCTAACCACTCGGGGTATTTTACCTCCCGAATAAACCCTATTTTATGCAGTTTGGTTACCTTATCCTTTGTGAATGCATGCTTAACCTAGAACTGGGGTCTCCTTTTTTGCTTTACTGGTTTGAATATGGGGTCAAGGCTTAGCCGCTGCGTTGTTATTTCTGGTGGGATCCCTGCCATGCCTAAATGGGACTAAGCAAAACAATCCTTATTATCGATAAGAAATTGAATGAGTTTTTTCCTGAGTTCAGGTGTTAACCTTTCTCTCCTGCATGTACTGGATCAGTATGAACTTTTCCAGTTCCTCGATCGTTGATTTGGCTGCATTTGACTCTTCATGAATGACAAAAGTTCTAGGAATAACGAAATCTTCTTCTTATTCGATTACTTGTTCCTCTAGTTTGGTCGAGGCTGGGGTTGGTGATTGCTATTTGACCGTCTGCTTATCTTTGGTGCTCGATTTATCAGAGGTCGAAAGAACTGGTGTCGAAGTCACCTTATCGACTGAAAACATCTCCTTTGCAGCATGTTGTTCTCCATAAACCATTTTCACTCCATCCACTTTTGGGAATTTCATCATCTCATGAAGGGTCAAAGGTATGGCCCTTATGTTGTGAATCCATGGCCTCCCGAGTAGTGAATTTATCTCATGTCACCTTTGATGACATGGAAGTTTGTATCTTGAATGGTTCCGTTCACGTTCATTGGTATGATGATCTCCCCATTGGTTGTTTCGCTTACCATGTTGAAATAATTCAGGACTAGGCATGCAGGTACAATTTGGTCTTGTAGGCCGAGCTGCTCTACAGCCCTCGAACTGATTATATTTTATGAGCTACTTAGATCCACTAGAATACATTTGACGTGGATTTTATTTAACAAAATAGAATTTACCAGGGCATCATTGTGCGGCTGAAATATGCCTTCCGCTTCCTCATCAATGAATTATAGGATGCCCTCGGGTAACTCCGAGTCCATTTTTCTCTGGTGATTGACACCTTGGTGCGTTTGAATATAGGACCTTGTGGAACATCGACACCACCATTGATCATATAAATTACTTGTTGCGGTTCTTCCTGTTCATTTTTTCTATTTGCATCTTTTTCCCTAAAGTGGTTTTCAGCTCGATCACTGAGAAATTCTCGAATATGACCCTCGTTGAACAATCGAGCTACCTCCTCCCTTAGCTGTCTGCAACCTTCGGTTCTATGGCCATGTGTTCCATGATACTTACACATAAAGTTTGGTTCCTTTTTGAACGATCGATTTATATAGGCCTGGGCCACATGGTGTCTTTGATTCTTCTAATATCTGACATAATCCCCGATGCATCTACACTGAAATTATACTCTTACAATCGAGGTGCTTCTACAGGGTCAGTATGTTTATCAAAACCATTCTTACTCATGAGTCCCCATGAGCTTTGTCCTCGATCATTTCTCCAATCGTTTTGAGGAGCATTACGCCTCGAATCATTATTTCTCCAATCGACATATGGATGATATTGTTCCTTGTTCAATCTTGATTCCTGATCTATTAGAATGAACTGAACCCAATGGGGATCCCAACTGTTCATCCTCGATCTTGATCTTTGATTGGTAATGATTATGTACGTCTAACCATGTTACAGCTGGATACTCGATCAGATTCTACATTAATTGTCGTGACGCAATCAAACTTCGCTCGTTCAAACCATGCATACAAACTTGTACTGGCCGATCATCATAGACCACTAATAATTCTATTTTCCCTATTTAAAACCGAGATATGATCTCCCTTAGCATCTCATCATTCCTATATTTTATGTTAAAGACATTTGATTTCCTTATCACAAACTTTATGTCCCCGGTTGCTAACATAGCTAATGAATTGATAGAGTTCGGTGGCAAGTTGTGATACCAAATCATCGCTCCTTTTAACAAAGTTTCCCCAAATTTAATTAACAATACCGACTAGATATCATCATCGTTTAAGTCATTTTGTTTAGTCTCGCAAATTGACGAGGTAATGTATCCTTTAGTATCGCTCGTTTTGTTATGTTTTGGTATATCAGGCATATTGAAAATTTTGGGGATGGGCATCGGAGCCGCGCTCGGGGGGAAATTGTATGAATTTTTTAGTGTCCAATCCTTTCAAGATCGAGGGTACCCCGGTATGTGATCAACACGTAAGTCTCCACCTCTCTATCACTATCCTCAATATTCTTCTCCCATACTCGATCCTCTTGGTGAGTTCCTCGATCATTGATAATAGTCTAGATTCATGTAGTTTGGTGACTATCTATGCCCCAGGTTTACTATGCTTCACCATTCTAGGATAGTTAAATGGCGATAAATTAGCTCTAATTGTGAATTTCATGTTTTGCAGGAGCAAGTTGCTCTTATGAGGACTTAGGACAGTGTTTGGGTCTAAATTAACACAAGGGAAGCCCCTCAAACCGAGTATGTGTGAAAGAAGAAAGAAAAAAAGAGATAAAATGCTGAACCACTCTAGTGCGGTCGCTGTAGAGCAGGAAAACTGGACAGTACACTAGGCGATATGCGCGACCACTAGTGGGGCCGCGCTAATCAATCCGGAGCGCAGAAGTTCAGGGGTAAAATTTGAAGTTTGGGGTAACTTCCACTTAACCTATAAGAAGTCCAGCTCGCCCAAAAAGACATTATCAAGGATTTCATAGCTTTGTTGAAGGCAAGAAGAAGCGAGAGGAAAGGAGGATAATTCGGCATCGAGTTCTACCTTTCTTACTTTTGTTTTTATCATTCATGATGAATTTTGCTATTGTTATGATGAACACGATTATGAGTAGCTAATTATATTTTCTGAGGTTTTGATAGAACTTGTTGAGGAATGAACTTCTTGTTGTGTTAATATAGTTTATCCACTTTAATCTCTATTTGTTCAACTACGTTTTTGTTGTAGTTAATTAATAGGATCCTCAATTAGCTATGCCTATTTAATATGTATTACTCGGGAGAGAATGCGTTTTAAAGTAGTTTTTGAATAACACCACTTCCAAAGTATATGAGGGATCAATAACCTATGGTTTAAAGGTGGGATTAGGGATAACAAAACCTTGGGTGAGATCTAAGTGAGCCACAATAAAAGCTAGCTAGCGTACCTTCTAGTTATTTTTTGTAATTATTCAGGAGAGATTTACGGTAGTAAGGGTGCTCATGATCGATAGAGACGATTAGGCAAATCTATACGACACATAGCAGGAAGGGATTCCATCAATACGAAAAATCACAACCTTAGATCCTTCTCTTATTTGTTTACAACTCAGTCATAGTTAGCTTTTAGTTTACTTAATATTTATTCAGTTATAGTTAGTAGAAATATCATTCGATGTTATTCAAAATATCTGGGAAGTTAATTACGAAGAATTCTGTGAGTCTGTAAAGATTAATTGATAGGTTAATTCCATGTGAATTTCGACTCTGGGCTAAATATCTAAAATATATTTGCAATGGCAACTTGTCCTTTTTATATGTCATTGTTGGGCGTTATCTAATTTTGGCGCCATTGCTAGGGAATTAACGGTTATCAATTACAGTTGAAAGAAATGCAAAAATTGTTAGTGTATTCAGTTTTCTTTATTTTCAATCCATACATTAAAATTTTAACATATGTTAACTTGGTTGTACAAGAGCATGTCTAGAAACTAATCTAGAATTGGTGAAGTGTTTGAAGCATTATCACATCGCGAGAAAGGTTTCAAGGCCTTTAATCGGGCCAACGGGAAAAACAAATAACAACAATCAACTAAAAACATGAACCAATTATGGTAGACCAGTTAAAAAATAGAGACAACAATGGGTATAACATGGTAGACCCTGCTGCACAAGTAGTGGCACCTCTAGTGCCAAAGGCTTCTCTATATTACTGGGCGCAACCCAGAACAGAGAATTTGGCCACAAAATATTAGTTTCCTAGATACAAGCTAATTCTATTAAAATCACAAACAACATGCTGCACTTGCTGCAAAACAAGGGACTATTTTCGGCGTCATATATTGAAGATCCTCAATAGCACTTGAAGAATGTCCTATCAATCTGCAAAACTCAAAGGCAGCCCAACATAACATATGAAGCAATAAAGTTGTTGTTGTTTCCATTCTCAGTGACAGGAGCTGCCTAGACTTGACTAAATTCACTCCCTATTAATTCCATCACGACTTGGGAAGAATTAGTGAAGCAATTTGTGAATAAGTTTCATCCACCTAACAAGACTGCTAAGCAAATTGATGAAATTTTGAGCTTCAGATAGAAACCAATGGAAACACCACAAGAAATATGGGAACGATTTAAAGGGCTTTTGGCTATATGTTCGCACCACGGTATTCCAGATCAGATATTGGAGCAGCAATTTTACATGGGTCTAACAGATCACGGTAAGGCTAATGTTTATATTTCAGCTGGTGGAGCATTTTTGAGCAAATCAAAGAGAGAAATCTAGATCTTACTTGACAAGATGGCACAAAATTTTGGGTGGACAACCAGGAATGCACCGATCACTCTAATAGTTCACTCAACGCCCTTAGATCCAGCCAACACTCTTGCTGAAAATATAACCACATTAATGACACAAATGAGCATACTCACCAAAAAGGTGGAAAAGTTCGGGCAGAAGCAGCAGGTGCATATTGTAGATACAACTAATGGGGGCATATGTACATCTTGCATTAGTCAGCCAATTGGTAGCCAATGGAATGCGGAAAGTGATCATCATCATTACCCTAAGGACATGAATTATGTGTCTAATTATGGGGGCTAGAGATAGGGTGGTCAGAATTGGGGCCAACAAAGTCAGCCATACAAGCTAGTCCATCCACAACACAATAATGGAAATATGGGAGCAATGCGACCTCACAATAATATGGCGCCCATACCAAAGGCCACAGGGATACAACAACAAAATCATCGGCAAGGTTAGCATCCTTCTTAGTAGCAACATGGTGGGAGACAGGAAGAAGGGTTTGCCAGACTCGAGGCAATGATGCAGCAGGTTATTGGGTCAAATGAGAAAATGAGTGAAAGTGTAGATGCACATTTGTCATCCATAAACAATATTGAAATGCAAATGGTCTAGAACTCAATGTCTTTATATATTCATCCTCATGGGACATTGCCTACAGAAACTCAGGTAAATCCAAATGATCAAGGCCCAAAGCAGCTGATGGAAGTGAGTCTACGTAATGGCAGAGACTTAGACTTGGAGCAATAGAGATCTCGAGAAAGCAGATAGGCTGAGACACCTTTACCAGTGTCCGTTGAGCTAGATGATTCAGCAAAATTGACATAGGTAACAGTACATCCTGCCCAGGAAGAAAACAGCACACAGGTTGAGGTTGAGAAAGACGTTGAGACAGCCGAGGAACCAGTAGTTGAGGTGGTATCTAAGAAAGAGAAAACCCATATCAGTGGGAAGAAGAGAGCTCCAGCACCATTCCTACAGAGGCTGGCCAAATACTAGAAAGACGAACAATACAAGACATTCTAGGAGATGTTGAAAAATCTAGGTAAATATTCCATTGATTGATGCTTTGAAGGAGATGCCTAGTTATACAAAAATGATGAAATACTTGATGTACCAAAAATTCGACTTCCAAGATTTGGCCATAGTGACACGAACTTAGACTTGTAGAGATGTGGTGACTGAACAGTTGCTGAGAAGTTTTCTGATCCAGAGGGTTTCGTAATTCCATGCACCATTGGTATATTTTCATTTGCCAAGGTACGCTGTGATTTAGAGGCTAGCATAAACCTTATGCCCTGGTGATCTATAAGAGGTTGGGAATTAGAAGAGCTAGACCCACATCTATGTTGTTGTATCTGGCTGACAGAACTGTAAAAAGAACCTCATGTATTTTTGATGACGTGATAGTATAGGTAGGGAAATTTATGTTCCCTGTAGATTTTGTGATTCTGGATAGGAGAGTGGATGAAGAAATTTCCATAATTTTGGGAAGGTCGTTCTTGGACAAAGGAGAGCCTCATTGATTGTGAAATTGGGGAGCTCAAGATGAGGTTGAACGATAAGGAGATAACATTCAACGTGCAGAAATCTATGAGGTGACCAAGTGAATTCGCCAATTGTTCTCTTATTGATATCGTGGATGTAATCGTAGAAGCGGATGATGAGACATTGACTATTTAGGATCCTCTTGCTGCATTTCTTGTGAATTTAGATGAGGTGAATAGGGAAGTACTGGCAGAATGGGTGATGGCTCTAGAGGGCAGAGGGTATTGGGAGAGAACACTTGAATTCGAGCCCCCTGCACTTAGGAAATAGAGAAACTCCTCTAGCCATGCCATCCATGGAAGAACCACCAAAGCTGGAGTTGAAGCCATTGCCCACTCATCTCAGGTATGCGTTTCTAGGACCTAACTCCACACTACATGTTATTATCTCATTTAGTTTGAAAGATGTGCAGGAACAATAGCTTTTGCCGGTACTCAAGGAGTGCAAGACTGCCATGGGGTGGACCATCCCGACAAACTGTATGCATAAAATTTTGTTGGAAGAGGGGCACAAACCTTCTAGGAAGCACTAATGAAGGTTGAACCCCAACATGAAGGAAGTTGTGAATAGGGAGGTTATTAAGTGGGTGGATGCAGCAATCATTTTCCTCATCTATGATAGCAACTGGGTTAGCTCGGTGCAATGTGTTCCTAAGAAGGGTGGTATAATGGTGGTAAAAATTGACAACAATGAGCTGATCTCTACAAGAACCGTCACAAGTTGGAGAATTTGTATGGACTATAGGAAATTAAGTCTGGCCACCAGAAAAAACCATTTCCCACTTCTATTCGTTGATCGGGTGCTTGACAGATTGGCCGGGAGGTCCCACTTCTGTTTTCTGGATGGGTACTCAGGGTACAACCAAATCTCCATTGCACCAGAGGACAGAGAGAAGACCTCTTTCACGTGTCCATATGGAATTTATGCCTTCCGGAGAATGCCTTTTCTCCTATGCAATACACTAGACACCTTCCAAAAGTGCATGATGGACATATTCACTAACATGGTTGAAGACATAATGGAGGTGTTCATGGATGATTTCTCAGTGGTAGAAAACTCATTCGATAAGTGTCTTACAAACCTGACCCGAGTGTCGAAAAGATATATCGAGACTAACCTTGTACTTGATTCTGAAAAGTGTCATTTCATGGTACAAGAGGTAATAGTCTTAGGAAACCGGGTATCAAGCAAGGGAATCAAGATGGATCGTGCTAAAGTTGATGTTATAGCAAAGCTGCCAACCCCACATCAGTCAAGGCAATCAGGAATTACTTGGGAATGCCGGTTTTTACCGGAGGTTCATCAAGAACTTCTCAAAAATTGCCAACCCTCTCTGTAAGTTTTTAGAAAAAGATCAATCTTTTATATTTACTGATAATTGCAGGGTTGCATTCGAAGAGTTGAAAAAGAGGCTAATCACATCATCCATCATTGCTGTCCCAGACTGGTAGAAACCATTCAAAATCATATGTGATGCTAGTGAATATGCAGTGGGGGTAGTGCTAGGACAATGTAATGACAAGATAATACACCCAATTTACTACGCCAGTAGAACATTGAGTGGATCCCAGCTGAACTACATTGTGACTGAAAAGGAGATGCTGGCTGTGGTGTTTGCATTTGACAAGTTCAGATCATACCTGATTGTCTCTAAGATAATTGTATATACTGATCATGCTTCTCTTAGGTACTTGATTGAAAAGAAGGATTCCAAATCACGCCTGATTCGTTGGATGCTGCTACTGTAAGAGTTTGACCTAGAGATTCGTGACCGTAAGGGCATGGAAAATCAGGTTTCTAATCATTTATCGCGACTTGAATGAGCTGAACACTCAATTGAGACACAGTATATTTTGGAAATGTTTCCAGATTAGCAGCTACTCGCCACAAGCCTTGGGGAAGTGCCATGGTATGCACACTTTGGAAATTACCTGGAAAGCGGTATAGTTCCCTACGACCTTTCTTATGTGCAAAAGAAAAAGTTTTACCGTGACTGCGGCATGTACTACTGGGATGAACATTATCTGCTTAGAATTTGTGTTGACAATATGATACGGAGGTGTGCCACCGAGATAGAATAATCTTCTATTTTGCAAGCATGTCACGCATCGGCATATGGCGGAAATTTTGGAGGAGTCAGGACGGCAACCAAAGTTCTAGAAGCCGGGTTTTGTTGTCCTACAGTGTTTAAGGATGCACATCAATGGGTGATGGGCTGCAATGAACGTCCATCAACCGGGAACATTTTCCGTTGCCATGAGATGCACATGAACCCAATTCAAGAGGTGGTTGTGTTCGATATATTGGAGAAAGACTTCATGGACCCCTTTGTCAACTCTTTTGGCAATAACTACATACTTTTAGAGGTATATTACGTGTCCAAACGGGTGGAAGCTGCAACACCCCCCACCAACGATGCAAGAGTGGTGGTGGGGATTTTGAAGAATAATATATTCATTTATTTCGGGATCCCGAGAGCTATTATTAGTGTTGGAGGCACTCACTTCTGCAATCGAGCCTTCGAGAAATTGCTGGCAAAGTATGATGTGCGCCACAAGGCGGCAACTACCATCCTCAGACCAGTGGACATATCGAAGTATTGAATAGAGAAATAAAGAGTGTACTGACCAAGATTTGAATGCCTCAAGAACTGATTAGGCAAAAAAGCTAGATGATGCACTCTGGACCTTTAGAACCGCTTTTAAAACACCAATTGGTATGTCACCGTAGAAGTTGGTGTTCGGGAAGCCCGGTCACTTTCCAGTGAAACTATAACATAGAGAATGGTTGGAATTGAAACATCTAAATCTGGACACTGAGCCTGCAGGAACAAATAGAGTCACACAATTGCATAAGCTAGACGAGTTCTGATTTCTTGCTTTTGAGAGCACGAGGTTGTACAAGGAGAGAATGAAGAGACTGCACGACAAGATTAATGTTGAGAAAATTTTCAATTCCAGCGACACGGTGTTACTTTATAACTCAAGATTAAGGCTATTTCTGGGTAAACTCAAGTCACAATGATCTAGACCATTTCGGGTGGTAGAAGGGCTCCCTTCAGGTGCCATAGAGATTGCCTCAAAAAATGATTCCCATAAATTTTGAGTCAATGGTCAAAGATTGAAACCATATGTGGTCATGGATAAACCCAAGTGTCATTGATCCATCTTACTGAACCTCAGAGGTCGAGCGAGCCTTAAATATGATCATCTGCATCGTGTCGCAGTGTTAAATCATGCGTTGCATGAGAGGCAACACATTGACTTGTTGTAAATGTCGTGCCATGGCATTAACTAAAGAGATGGTCGGGAGGAAAACCAATTCCTATTGACTTTAGTATAGTTAGTAGTTGTTATTTTTAATTTTGGTAAATACTAACTAATGCAGGTGAGTTTGGGCGAGTGATAAGTCCATCAAACGCGGAAGGAACAGGTACAAAAATGAAAAACATTTGAGCCCCAATAGCGCCCCCACGCTAGTGCCCGCAAATATGGCCAATCATTCTGCATCTGCAATCCTCCCAGTAGCGCACCCGCGCTAGTGGCTACACATACGGCCAGGTACAGTGTTTCACTAGCACAGTCGTGCTTGAACCACACTATGACCGCGCTAGTACCGTCCGCTACCACTTTGGTTAACTTAAATTTTTTTTATTTTGTATGTTAATTGTTTTAAGTTGTTTATCCCCCCCCCCCCACCCTAACTATTCCCCTCTTCTCCTATCAAATGCCCAATGAGAACCCCATGCCTAATTCTCTTCTCCAAATTCCCTTTATCTCCGTTCCGAACTAATCCCAGCCCAAATTCGCCAAGGATCAAGCCACGCCCTCCCCTATTCTTCTTCACTTCTCATAATCTCCTCTCATTACAGGTAAAGTTTTCTTTTCGCTATTTTTTGTAGATTTTCATTTAATTTCTTAATTATGTATTGTTTTTCTTCTTTTTTCTTAAAAGTAATTTGTAGTGTGTGTGTATTTCTTGTGGGTGCTGATGTTTGTGGAGTTATATATCTTAACTTAGTTGGGTGAATTTGGGGAAATCGTGGTGGTAACTGGGTTACAACATGTTTAATTGGGAGTTCCGGTATATAATGCCCACAATGTATTTGTTTAAATGATACAGTGAGTGTCAATGGTAATTGTGACCAATTGTACGGGTGGTATGAGCCACCATAGTTGAGTCGCACCTTTTATTTTGTGCTAATGTTATTCTTCTTCCATGTACTATGGCTCCCTCCAGGAAACGTGAACAACATGTGCTTCATCCAGTGGTCAAGCTAGATATTCTAGGGCGCGCGGATCACCTCCTACTCGTCCCTTTGATAGTAACAGGTTTGTCTCCGCCAAGGCTCAGGATCGCTTTGCTGATAAGGCTCCTAAGAAACTAATACCGGAGAGCGGCATGGATATAGGGTTTCTCCAGCTTGGCTGGCCCAACCTGTATCATGAGCTGGTCAGGCATGGGCTACAAATTTTCTTTGAATAGTCGGACGAGGGAAATTTCATGGTTGTCCGTGAATTCTATGCCAACATAAAAGAACATGTAAATGGTGTATTAACAGTGCGTAGGAAGCTTGCGGATGCCTCATTGAGGCTATTCAGAGGACATACCAGCTGCCCACATTTATGGATGAGTATGAAAACTATAATGAACTATATGGCATAAAATACACTCATTGGGAGATGTTCTTTGAAACCATATGTGTACCTGGTAAGGAGAATGTGTGGATGAAATATGGGAAGAAGTTCCACTCAGCTGCAACCATATTTGAATGAAGTGCTGGTTGTATGTCATCAACAACCGCCTAATCCCGTCTTCCAATACCACGGAAGTGAATGCTCCTTGGGCTTCTCTAATTCGGTGCTTTATAAATTGTCAAAAATTTGATGCGGCCAAGCTTATGCACGAGGATATGTTTACACATTTTCCGGTGAAGAGGTATGGGTTCTTTTTCCCCTCACTACTCACTAGGCTTTGCAGGGGCAGCTCGGGCGCCAGAAAATTTGAATGTGGATGAGATAGTGCCGAGAGACTCTAAGTTGCGAGATGATAAGATAAAAACTGGGAAGGAGCTTGTGGCACCTGGTGGTGATGATACTGCTGACTCTGGTGAATCTAAGGAAGGGGAGGATGAGCATGAGGAAGTGGAAGCTGAACAGCCCACCCATGCGCTGGTTTCAGAAGCTAGGACCGTTAGGGTTGGTTGGGTTTCCCGATTAACAGCCTTAGAGCAGGAGGTGGCAGGTTTGCGTACCTCAGCCGTAAACTTAGGTACGCGTGTTGATGCGCTGGCAACCCATCAGGTTAAATATGAGAAGAAAATATTAGGTTGGCTACCAGCCTTGGGTTGTGCATGCAATCTCAACCTGGAGACTCTATGATCAAGAGTGATCAATCACGAAAGTTCCTTTACCTCATTTTTCTTTATTTTGTATGCCTGGAGGACATGTCTTCCTTTTATGTATGGGGCGGGAGATACTTCAATGTATGTATATATGTATGCCTTGATTGTTTTATATTTTCTTTGTTTTTTTTATTGTTTTATGTTTTAGTTGTTTTTTGTGGTTTTGAGTAGAAGTCAAATTAGGTAAGTCGACTTTTCCCGTCGACGGATCTCTTTCGACGGGGTTAACCCCGTTGAGCCTATAAACGTGTTTTTTGGCAACCACATTATAATCTTTACCCAATTCTTTGAACGTTTGAACACATTTACCTCCCATGAGCACTTGAATGGTTACGAAATATGCAAAAGTTAAAGTGTGCTGTGACGGTTTGGTTTTTGAGTGGAACCAATGAAATAGAGAAAAAGGTACAATATTTTGAAAAATAAAAGAATAAGAGTCACTTTAATAAAAGGGAGAAAAGAAAATCAGTAAATATAGTCATTGATAAGTGGTGACTTGATACAATTGCACCTAATGGAGTTTGGGACATTATAAATAGAAGTGGGGTGGAATATCTAATCGGACATGAGTATGGTTTTGAATGCAAAAATGATTGTACTAAAAGATGATCAAACTATCTCAAGTGATCTTCTATGATTTTATCATGTGTGCTACTGTATTTCTTGGAGAATGTAGTCATTATTAATCTTATCTTTTATATAATCGTGCATTTGTATTAATATTTGTATCTCTGCAACACTCATATTATGGATATATTGAACTTTATACATTTTACCTAAATAAGGTTGTAATAATAACACATGATACAACAATCTTAGCATATTGTGTTTTATATTCCCTCTTTTGTGTATATGGCTATTACATTAATGACCCTTTAAATCAGGCACCGAAACGAAAGATCACATTTCGTAATAACTAGTTATATGTTATGATAAATAGTAATTATGGTGGATGTCTACTCTTCTTCCATGATCTTCATCTCAAATGATTTATGACATATTATAACATATTTTGTATGTTCAATGACATATTCCATGAAATATTTTCTTAACTTTTTATGCCAATATAAAGGCCTTGTAATATATAGAAATTACACACAATTGAAGAAGAAAATCTCTTCCTTCTCTCTATCTACATTTCTTGTTCATGTTTCACTAAGTTATTTATATTTCTTGTTCATGTTTTACTAAATTGCTTTCATTTTATAACACGTTATCAGCACGATTCTCTAACCATCATGGTAAGTTATCCTCTTTTAAAGTTCTCGAATCTGATTTAAAATTATTAGGTACAACATGTTTCTCTCTTTTGTAAGAATAATGATATGTTTTGTTGGATACTTAGTTTTTCTCAATTTTGTTTAAAAACAAAAATAAAAAGAGAAAGATACTCATACTTCACCATGATCTCTTTATTTATGCATAAAGATGTAATGATTTTAATGAACTACTTCTTACTTGATTTGCATTATTAGAATATAAATAGAAGTAATCAACAATAGACTTAGATAACAATAATATTTTCTTGACAGTAGTACGTATCCAAAATATGAATATAAATAGTGTTTGCATCATTAAAATATTACATCCTACTTTGACTAAATCCAAGAAGCTTTTATTGATTGTTCATCTTCTTCTGTATAGAAATAAAACATGTTAGTAATAATGAGGTTACTTGAAATTGTTTTTGTTTTCAAGTCTATTTTCTTATTGAATTCAAGTATATCTAGTTACATGCTTAAGTACTTGGGTACACCTAACATAATGTGTGATTATACATTATTGTGCAGTATAACATGATATACTAGACTAGCTACATTTAACTATTTATTTTGACAAGCCTACATACAGAATATTAGTGCACATGGAGATACTATGTAGGTATAATTTTTATATTCTTTAGGTGCACATATAATTCTTTTATATGGTCAATCTAGAAATGTAACAATACTAGTTATGTAGCATGTCAAATCACTTAGCCAAATTATTGCTAAAATTGCTTGATAAAGATCTTAGTGCAATAAGTGTATTCATATTAGCCGGTATTGTCCTACAAGTATTTATTACACTTTAAATCATGTTAATTAACTTGAATAATTTAATGATGCATGCACTAACTAGACATACAAGATTAAGTATGGATATCTCACAAAACAAACTTGGATCAAAATTCAATTGTAAAATATTTGTTAATTGATTCATGTACCGCACATACAATATTCAAAGAGAAGAAATATTTCTCTCATTTAAGTATGTGTAAGGGAGATGTTACTACAATTTCTGGTAGTAGTAAATTAATTGAAGGTTCTGGAAGAGCTACTATAACTCTGCCTAAAGGAACAATATTTACCATAGAGAATGCAATGTTCTCCTCCAAGTCCAAGAGTAACTTGTTGAGTTTTAAAGATATCAGTCAAAATGGATATCATATTGAGACAATAGATGAGAATAATCTTGAATATCTCATCATTACAAAGAATGTCTCTGGCCAAAAGAGGGTTATTGAGAAGTTCCCATCTTTATCTTGTGGCCTGTATTGGACAAGAATTAGTGCAGTTGAGGCACATTCTACCTAAACCAAAAGGTTAGTGATTCCAATACTTTCGTACTTTGGCATGATCGATTGGGACATCCTGGATCAATTATGATGAGACGAATTATAGAAAACTCAAATGGTCATCCATTAAAGAATTTAAAGATTCTTTTAAATAATGAATGTTCTTGCACTTCTTGTTATCAAGGCAAGTTAATTATTAGACCATCACCAACAAAGGTTGGAATTGAGTCACCTGCGTTTTTTAAACGTATACAAGGGGACATTTGTTAACCTATTCACCCACCTAGTGGGTCGTTTAGATATTTTATGGTCTTAATAGACGCATCTTCTAGATGGTCTCATATGTGCCTATTGTCATCTCGCAACCTTGCGTTTGCAAAATTAATGGCACAAATAATTTGATTACGGGCAAAATATCCCGATAATCCAACTAAGTCTATTAGACGAGATCATGCTGCTGAGTTTTCATCCAAAGCATTTAATGATTATTGCTTATTAATTGGGTTGAAAGTGGAACATCCTGTAGCTCATGTTCACACTCAAAATATTATTGGAGAGTCTATAATTAAACGTCTGCAGTTGATAGCAAGACCGTTATTCATGAAAACGAGGCTGCCCACTTCGGTTTGGGGTCACGCCATTTTGCATGAAGCAATGCTATTTCGTCTTAGACCAAAAAATTATCATAAATATTCCCCGTTGTAATTAGTTTTGGGTCATGAACCTATTATATCCCATTTAAGAATTTTTGGATGCGCAGTATATGTGCCTGTAGTACCTCCATATCGCACCAAAATAGGTCTGCAAAGAAGGTTAGGAATATATGTTAGGTTTGTATCGCCCTCCATTATTCGCTACCTCGAAACATTGACAGAGGATTTGTTCACTGCACGATTTGTAGACTGTCGATTCGATGAGACACTTTTCCCAAAGTTAGGGGGAGAAGTTGGTGAAACCAAACGGAAAATTTTATGAAAAAATCTATCATTATCTCATCTTGATCCGCGTGCCTCTATTTGTGAAAAAGAGGTGCAAAAGATTATTTATTTGCAAATAATAGCAAATCAAATTCCACACCATCTACGGATTTGAAAAGGATAACAAAATTACATATCCCCGCAGAGAATGTGATAGCAGTATGTGATAAGTCTGAAAGAAGACAAAATTATTACCGTGAAGGTATCAATGGATCAGGACGTGGCAATAGATGAAATTATAATCGTCATGTTGTGACAATGAGAATAATAAGGATTCTCAAAATAATCCTTCACTCTGTGAAAGCAATATCTGTCATCGATTTGACATGAGATTTTATATAGCACATATAGATGATTCTGGTCCATTCATGGTGTGAATGTGACAACATCTGATTTATGAATACATATCCATTATTGGAAGAATATGAACATGCTATTGGTATTGAATATACCACACTCACGTCTAGAAGGAGGGTTGAGATGATATAAGAAAATAATGTCATTATTATGGCATGAATGGTCATTGGTCACGTACCTATTGTACGCCAAAATATTTTGGCAATGTGATTATTAAAGGAAAATAATAATACAAGAAATATATCTTGCATATAATTTTGACATGACCATAATGATACAACTTTCTCTTTAAAAGAAATATTCACTATATGGATATTGATTAATATGTGATAGTACCAAATTAATTGAGAACTCTGTAAGAGCCAATTATATTATTTTGGAGCAAAACAATTGATTACCAATAAGGTATTGTATTGTAGTAATTCTCAAAGAAACTTATTCAGTTTCCAAAGTATACGCGAAAGCGTTAGATTATATTGAGACTATAAATAAAGAAAATATTTGATATCTTCTATTACTGCAACTTGTAGCGGGATAATATGTATGTGAAATGCTACCCGCTTTATTCTTCAATTTGTACTATACAAACAAAAGAATGCCACAATAAAGTGGATGTTTATTGACATAAAAACCCATATCATAATAAATTTAGAGTTTATCGATAATTACACATTTCATGATGTAAACCTGAATTTTATCAATATTGATAATTTATTCAGTTGGCATACGGGTTAGCCATATCAATTTAAGTATGATGTGCAACAATAATAGAGAATTCATGTGGGTAAATATTAAAGAACTAGAAAGTTCTTTACGAATTCTCTTGTATTACTTGTTCTCATTAATTAATTGACCAACTAAAGTTGGGGTTGAATCCCATAAATTCTATCAATATCAAAGGTGAATATGGGCCCATTCACCTACCATGTATACCACATAAGATGCATCTATGAGATGGTTACATGTGCGATTATTATTAACCTGCAACCTGGCCGGTGCTTGCGAGGCAACTTGCTCAGTAATCTAATTTCGAGCATAATTTCCAGATGTTCTATTCAAGATAGTTCATCTTGATAAGTTGGTATACATCATAGTTGGTTTTGGCTAAATAATTTATTGAGTGCCTCCACTTAATAGCTAAACTATTGCTTATGAGAACAAAGTTATCTATATCAATTTGATATACATTATATACGAGAGTATATTATATTCTCCCCTCACAAGTGGTTCAGGATCAGGAACCAAATAATTTCATCTTATTATTATTGATGTGCAGTGTATATTAACATGATAATGCACAAAGATGGGTTCCCATAGTTGAGGAAACAAGTTAGTTTTTGTAACATGAGGGGAAGACATGATAAACACTTGAGAAAAAGTTACATGGAACGGATTATCATTTGTATATAGATCCTCGAATATCATAATATGAACTTGAAGTTCATAAAAAGATAATTCAATTGCAACATATTGCAAAGCATGCCATACGCATTTGGTGACCAAAAGAAAGTAACTATATTCTCATTGCAAATGCTTATATTAAGTCCTAGAAGGACAAAGTCTTTGGTACGCTTAAAGCGTATAGACAAATCAGTTTCAAATAAACTTCTTGATAAAGAAGATGAGCAAATGATCAAAGTGATCATAATAAAGGAGGTAAGTGATCTAGAAGGTCACATGACATAACACTTCATAAAATCTCATGAGAGATTCAGGTACCTGAATATATGATAAGTTATGTCTTTATGAAAATTTATTGGAACCGATATAAAATGTTCGTAGACGACATCTATGATAGCGCTTAATATCGATGGGGATCTTAAGTTTGTCGAATACAAACAAAAATATTGGCCAAATTGAAGAGATACAATTCAAGTAGAATTGATTCCATATGAAAGACATGTAGTTTTGGACATGTAGTTGGAATACTTGAGAGTATAAAGTCAATATTATGTGTAATCAGTTTTCGATATCTTATATGTCTAGCATGACATGAAAACTTGATATGCATCTAAAGTCTATAATATGGCTTATATGACTTAACTTATATGACAATCCATAAAGGATTTAAGTTGCTTGAAGCATCTACAATTCTTGATCTTGAGGTAGCACTTCCTCAGTGCAATTTATGCACAAATATATCTTGCTATAACTATAAGCATGATAATGTGATAGCGATGATATATTTATGGAGATATTAAAGAGCCATTCCATGATATTTGTGAAGAGATTATATATCTATCACGAGTTATGATTTCAAGGTGCAAATATTCATTATAGTTAATATGGCTGATTTATTTATCAAATCTCTACCAACGATCTCTTGAAGATGGTGCACAAGATTGGAGTGTGAAGGCTCAAGGATCTGAATTGATGCTCTTTTCAGGGGGAGTTAATGCGCGTTGCACTCTTTTTTTTCCTTACAAGGTTTTTTTCCACTGGGTTTTCTATGCAAGGTTTTTAAAGAGGCAACAAAAATGCATATTGTTTGATATGTGTACTCTTTTTCCTTTTCTAGAATTTTTTTCCATTGGGTTTTATTTTAGTTAAGGTTTTAATGAGGCACATTATCTATGGACATCCAAGGGGGAGTGTTATGATAAATAGTAATTGTAGTGGATGTCTAGTCTTCTTCCATGATCTTCATCTCAAATGTTTTATGACATATTCAGTGACATATTTTGTATGTTCAATGACATATTCCATGACATATTTTCTTTACTTTTTATGCCTATATAAAGGCCCTGTAATAGATAGGAAATTACACACAATTGAAGAAGAAAATTTCTTCCTTCTCTCTATCTATATTTCTTGTTCATGTTTCACTAAGTTATTTATATTTCTTGTTCATGTTTTACTAAATTGTTTTCATTTTATAACATTTTAAAATTAATTTTATCTTCTTCGCCATAAATATTTTTTATGTTTTTTAGAAATTCTCCAGAAAACACAAAAGTTTCTTATGTGATGCATAAAATCGTCATAAGTTCACCAATAAAACAAATGTTTAACTTACTGTGATTTGACCAACCAACTGCAGGCTCGCATGGGTAAAGGGAAATAACTTTACCACGTTAAGCCCTGATGTCGTATTTTGGATAGTCTGTTTGAAATCTGGCTTTGATTTTTTTGTCAAATTACTCTCCGATATAAACTTGAAAAAAGAAGATCTTGTTGACAATAAATCTCTGTTTCAATAATTATTAATCATTTTTCACTCTTTGATAGTCAAACAAAATATACTTAATTAGATGTATTCTTTAGTGATTTTGGCTATGTTAAAAGTTTTCAATATTCCTCCATAATACACCATATCAGAAAATACACCAATTAGTAAACCTTATTATCTTTAAGCAAAAAGTAAATCAAAAAATTACAATTACTTCGGTAAAAAGCTGCTTTCAACTAGAAATCCATGCTATTGTCATTTTTTTCAACAAGTAGGAAATTTTAGGTGCGACCATATATGCAAAATAAATAAATAAAATCAAGAAAATTTTGCCTGATCTTGATTAAAGACAAGTGTTCAATTTTCAACTTTCTATAATCTCCACTAGTTTAGGGAGTATTATCTCACACGTCTTCTTCTTTTGTTTATACCAAATATTTCATATCTTGGCATCACTGCATGGATAGAATTAGCTCTCGTGTAGCAACAGTCCTATATTCTTACACGTCTGCTTCCTCTTGCAAATAAAAAGTTTCTTTGTAGAGACTACCTTATAATGGACTTATTCGGTGTGGAGTTCGATTAATTAGGTCAATAAACTACATATATCGAATGGCTAAAGTAAGAAAATAATATAAATTTACTAAATATTTATAAATAATTAATTTAGAAGAGTCATGACTTCCTTTTTTGCCTGGATTGCTTATAAATTATATTATTTAAAATTTTATAAAATGGTTGGAGTAAGTTGTCCCCAAAATGAAAATTTTTTATTTTAGGGACAAAAAATGGGATCAAGGTTGGAGATATCTTTAGGGTACACACTTTGCACGTATATCTAAATCAATGAATACACTAATTTAAATATATATATATATATATATATATATAGTATTAAAAAGTGTGTTGATTTATAAAACGGAAAAGGCCTAAATATGCCACTGAACATTCAGAAATGGCTCATATGTCATTCGTTAAAAGTTTGCTACTTCCATGCCATTATCATCAAGGAAATGGCCCAAGTATGCCATTAATTGTCTAACGGAGGAATCTTTTTTGAATTATTTATTTCACTGAAATTTTCACGTGTCATCTTATAACTCGTCAAAAATAAACCCAGGCCCACTTAATTCTTATCATAGTTAGGTCCACTAACCCATCCAAAAACCTAACCCGACATATCAAAATAAATCCCTAACCCAACCTAACCCCTCCAGTAGTCCATTTCAGCTAAGAAATCCCCAACCCAACCTAACCCCTCCAGTCGTCTCTTTCATCAACGAAATCCCCTTTCTCCAAATTTCCTCTTCAGTCAAACTGAACCAATGCTATTATTGAAGGTGGCTTCAAAATTCGATTTTGTTGGAAGATAAATGTAATTATCAAGGTTAGTAGTTCCAAAATTTTATTTAGTTTGGTGGGTGGGGTTTAATAGGGTGGCGTTAAATGTAGCTCATGTGGGGATTGTTGTGCATTCCGGTAACATGTTTTTGGCTTTTATGTGGGATTATCTTTCAAATGCTGAGCATCTGGGGTTTAATTTTATATATTTGTTCTTTTCTATACCGGTCCCCCCAATAAATTGTCTTTCTAGGATTTTTGTTGTTCTTGTCCGTATTTTTAATTGACTAAATGTGTAATTCTGATTTTGTCCCTCAATTTTCTATTTTATTTTCCTTTTGCAAGTGAACTTCATTGAAGCGTGACTGAGACTGTTGAAATATATTTCAACTATAGGGGTGAATGGGTAATTTCTGAAAATTTATTGTATAACAAGAGGCTGGTCCATATTGTGAAATAAGTTTGACCCAGATTTGTTGTCTTATAAAGATTTATGTGAAGAGTTCACAAAAGAGCTAGGGTTTATTGAAGTGAAATAATTTTTAGTTGCTAGGCCGTCGGGTATGTTTTATATAATTGATGGAGATGATTTTATAAAGGCATTACAGTCACTCGTTACAGGTTCCGCATATAGTTTCAAAATCATAAACTTGCTTGATGAATATGAGTTAGAGTCGACTCTTCATACTCAAAGTATTATGCACCATATTGAAATATTCCATGTAGACTGGAACAACTGTAAAATAAACTCCATCTTAGTCTACCCGACTTTGACTTTGACTTAAAAGAGTAAGTTTTCTGTTGAACCAGTATCTGAAAATGAGCATGTTATTGGGACAATGATTTTGATGTTGATGCTCCATTTGATGTTGAATATGATTCAGAAGGACTTGAGGTTATTAAAAAACAAAGGAGGAGGGTAGTGAGTGATAGGTTGGAGAACTTTAAGTAGTTAGAAAAGGAAATGACATTTAAAGATATTGTGGAATCTAGAAGGGTAGTGAACTATTATGCAGTTGCTAATGGGTATGGTGTGAAGATTGAAAAAACAGATCCTACTAGGGCTAGATATATTTGTGATGTTGGATGCCCTTTTATATGTTCTATTTCAAGGGATAAAAAGAATAATGAGTTTTGTATAAAAAACTTGAAGGCAGAACATAATTGTAATCCTTGTTATAAAAATTCAAGGGCTGATGCAAAGACATTAGCACAATACTTTAAGAATAAGCTACAAAACAATCCCAAGTATACTATTAAGGGCATGAGAGGGAAATTAGAGAAAGATTTTAAGCTTAATGTGACAAGATCTAATCTTAAAAGGGCAAAGGTGATGATCCTTGAGAAGGTAGATGGGAGTTTCAAGGATGAATATAACAAGCTTGAAGCCTATGGTCAAGAACTTAGATTATCTAATCCAGGGAGTGATGTTGCAATCAACATATCAAGGGATGCTTTGGAAGAAGGAAAATGAGGTTCTCGAGATTGTACATATGTTTCCAAGTCTTTGAAGCTAGGCTTCAAAAGTGGACTGAGGCCACTTATTGGTTTGGATGGTACTTCCTTGAAGGGAAAATACAAGA
Source organism: Nicotiana benthamiana (assembly GCA_034376525.1). NCBI lineage: Eukaryota > Viridiplantae > Streptophyta > Magnoliopsida > Solanales > Solanaceae > Nicotiana > Nicotiana benthamiana. The sequence continues at coordinate 1,226,202 of CM067329.1, forward strand.
GTCAGCTATTGGTGGCAAAGGGACAGGATTCCATGAATCAGTTCTATCCACTTGCTTGGGTAGTGGTTGACAAGGAAACAAGCAGGACTTGGAGCTGGTTTATTGATGTTTTGAAGGGGTCTTTGGACCTAAATAATGGGGCTGGAGTGACATTAATATCATATATGTAGAAGGTACAACTTCTTATGTCAATTCTACTGTTATTTCAATTTTTCATCTGATATATGTTCTGTTTTTCATCTGTTTTCTCTTCAATTTTTTCTATTTGTAAGGAGGATTACTTACTAACATAAAAGTACAAAATTCAACCTATTAGCGGGGTGCAATTCTTAAAAGTTCTGCCTAGTCATGCCATTGAGCCACCTGAAATTGTCAAGATGGTCGGAAGATCCAAAGTAAAGAAGAATAGGGTTGCCGATGAAGCTTTAAGAGGAAAGGTGAGTGGAGTAGTTCAAAGAAGGGAATTATAATGACATGCAGGAAGTGTGGTGATGAAAATCATAATGCAAGAGGATGTTACAAGGTAAAGATTTATATTTATTTTAGTTTATGAAATAATTATAATTTTTAAAGATTATTTACTAACTATTGTCTTTGGTTGTTAGGGTAGTGGGGTTGGACTTGGTTCAAATAAGGGGAAAGTTGTGGACACAACCCTAATATTTACATCTTCAGAAGATGAAACACAAGAGGTTGGTGAAGCATTCTGAAACTGAAATGGGAACACAATAGTCACAACGGTCAATATATATAATCGCTACGGCGTGTAGCTCGATCCATACTCAGTCCGCAGTATGCATAGGAGTCACATAACAGATTCGATTTATCTTTCAGTTTCAAATTCTTAGGCAGCATATAATTTAATTATTTAATTTTAGGAAAAGTGGCATAGTATTTCATTACAGTGATTAAATACAGGACTGAGATTAATGATTGTACAAATTATGCTATCACAATGATATTCATCCTAGACGGATGCTACTGACCGGCACAAGGCCCTAAACATGGTAATAAGCGCAGATTTATTCAATAAAGGGTGCGTAGCAGTCGCCAATATAGTTAAATTCTTGTTCGGGATGGACCGAGTCACAATCTCCAGTCATAAACAACCCCGCATCTCCCATGGGGTGCGAGTCACGCCCGACATAGCGTCACAATGTGATAAACAGGGGTTTCAAACCCTCAAGCCATCATCTATACAAACTACTCACTTCTAACCGGACGTAGACTGGTTCGCAATGCCTTTTCCTTTTGTATTGACCTCCTCGCGCATAGAATCTAGTCAAAATCACAACGAATACATAAATATGGTCTAAAGAAGCATAACCCAATCAAAAATACTCGAAAAGTACTAAAATTCACAAAGTTGATAAAACTCGAGCCCCGAACCCCTTCTCGAAAAATTATGAAAGTCACATCAACGGGTTTCTCGTCTCGCCACGAGTCCGTACATATAAAGAATGCCAACATCGGAGTTCAAATGACCCCTCAAATCCTCAATATAAAATCCCAAAACTCAAGCCCTAGTTCTTTCCCTTTTTGCTAAATTTCCGTAAATTTCAAGATGTATTTCACAATAAAAATGGGTATTGAGACCATGGTTCTTACCTCAAGTCGTTTCCCTTTGAATCCCTCCCTTTCCTCCAAAAATCTCCGAAAACGGGCAACCATGGGTGAAAATAGACCCAAAATTGTGAACAAGATGATTTTATAATATTCTGCCCAGGTATTTACTCTTCGTGATCGTGGAAATTGCTTCGCGGTCGGAAAACAATTTTCCAACCCCTAATTTTACTATTCGCGATCGCGGAGAACAAATATCCAACTCTTCCGAACAATCTCTAGTATAATGGCCATAACATTTTGCACACAACTCCAAATGGCAATTACTTTGATGTTTTGAAAACTAGAATCAAAGATTTACAACTTGCATGTGTTTGTCATTTCCTAATTTCTTATATAATTCTAGATATGATCCATCAAATTCGGCCCGTGTGCAATACGACTTTCTTCTTCATCTTCCCGGACACCTTGTAGTGTAACAGCCATATCTTTTGGTATACAAATCCAAATCATGAATTCGTTACATTTCCAGAAATAAGACACAAAGGGCTGCAGCTTTTATTTTTACATTATCTCCAAATTCATTATAGATTGTGAGATATAATCTTCTGAAGTGGGATAAACGCAACAGAAAATTTCTTCTCCGTGATCGCGAAAGGCCTTACGCGATCGCGATTCACTGGCAGGTTTCTCACATTTTACTCACTGCGATCGCGACCCACTGTACATGATCGCATAGAACACTGCTTCAGACAAAATACAACATTTAAAAGTGGTCCAAAACCACCCTGAAACTCAACCAAGGCCCCCGGGACCTCAACCAAAGGCACATATAAGTTCTATTACCTTATTCAAACTTGCTCGAGCCATCAAAACACCACCTTTAACATCAAAATCATCAAATTTCATCAAATCATAGCCTAAGTTTAACTAGAACTTCCAAAACTCGCATCCGATCAAAAACCCGACCTAAACAACTCCGAATCAATTAAAATTTTGCATGCATATCTAAAATCACCTAACGGAGCTGCTGTAACTGTCGAAATTCCATTCCGACCCCGGATCAAAATCTCACCTATCAACCAGAACGCCGAAATTCAAACTTAGCTAATTCAAGCCTAATTCTACATCGGACCTCCAAATTCAGTTCCGATTGCACTCCTAAGTCACAAAACCATCGCCCGAAACTAGTGGAATCATTGAAAATCCATTCCAAACCCTCTAACTCTAAGTCAACATTCGATTGATTTCTCCAAACTAACCTTCTTATAAAGAGAGTAATTATCACATTTCTAACCGGACTACATCTGAATTACTTCAAATTCTCCAAACACATATAATAAAACATATAGAAGCATAAAATGGGGAAAACGGGGCTGAGATACTTGAGACAGCAGGTCGGGTCATTATATCCTCCCCAGCTTAAACAAGCGCTCATCCTTGAGCGTGCCCAGAGTTGTACTAGGAGCCAACCAATACTTGAATGACCTTACAAAATATAAACCCGGGGTGATCCCACATCACCCTAACTCACATAGGCGCGATAATACAACACAGATAAAATTTTCACAGCCATCTAGACCATAACCGTAGAGCCACATTGCACTTTCGAAACCATACACAAGATCAAAACCTCACATTTATACTCAGAGTAAGCTCGAACCGGCTGTAATAACCCATACCTACAATCCTCAGGTAAACCCACGCCAATCCAACACTCGAAACAGTAGCTACTATTCACAGCAGTTGCCCACAACACCCGAATACTGGTGGAAAAACCTTATTATTAACCAAAGTCTTATTCCAACACTTTCATATACTTCCAAGGATAGATAAAACACGCAATACTGTAACAATCTCTCAGATCAACCATTCATAAAGTCACTTCCCTTAAGACTACTATCACAACAGATTTTCGAGTCGAACCTCGGTATTAACCTTCCAACAAGCTACAACCAAATTTTTTCGTATTCATTAATGACTCCAACGATCACCTTGAATCCTACATACCATTCTGGTGATATGACACCTTATCACTGGCCAAAGTCGCACTTGCATACCACACGCACCAATAAGGAATAACTTGAACATACTCAATCATGATATTGACTCAATGAAACAGTTGTTTCTCAAGCTCATCAGTACCATCACAACACAAGGCGGAGACCCCATCTCACATCATAGGAATAGAATACCCGAATCCTCCTTGAAAGGCCATAACTTCACGTGGCCTCGCCACAACTTGCGATCCTACCCAAACAGTGTTACACATTACGTACCTCGAGTCACCATGCTCAAAAATAGACAGCCACGCACCAATTGATGTCTGAGACCAAGCAATCCATCACACCCACAATGAAGAAAGCTATATACACCATTCAATCCTGAAATAAAACAACCGATGCACTATTCGCCGAGTAACTCCCAATACAGACTTTCCTCAGAAACCAGGAAGCAAGGCATATAAAGTAACATACGAAAACTATCCTTAACATTACACTGTTGCAGCGTGCAACCCGATCTAGATAACATACCCTATGGTGGCGTGCCACACGATCCACTCAAATATCTCACATAGGGAGATGCACATCTAGCCGAATTTGCTCATTATAACAAAATATCAATTATCGGTCGTAAGCACACTGAGTGCATAATCATATCTACTTGTAGTGTTGTAAGCTACAAAACTCAGCTTCCACTATGAATCTCGATAGCACCGCACTATATGTGCCACTACCCAAAATCATAGCGTCTCGCAGCACAGAAAAGCAACTCATAGATCAGGCAGATCACTAGTATGTCCAATAACGATCGAACCAACCCATCCTTTATTAATATAATTAAAGACTAACCAATCCAACTCAAGCTAAACACGTATTCCATCAGCTTACCAACAAACTCATTACCAAGAAGCTTGAAGCTGCCTCTTCCACTACTATAACGTATGCCAGAGCCGTACGATTAGGTGCCCGACACCAAATAAATTCTGAAATTCAAAATCTCGCCCGGTGACATGCCCGACCACAAGGAACGCATCCAAAAGGTCCCTGAATACCGGAATTGAATCAATGGCGAAAACCTCTGCACTGACATTTTCCACGAAATCCCGAACAAGACAAGCAATCCTTCTTAGACTTCCGATGGTCGTTGGAATGCAACCCACTCTCGCTACAGCATCACCTGATGCACCACACCACGCAAGCTGTGGCATCCTCCGGCATAGCCCATAACACAATAGTCTAGATTAACTCAACACTGAGGCAACCATTCAACACCTAATATCACATTCATAATCTATCGTATCAACAAATAAAGATCCGCTCTAGCCTCCAAATCCTAGTAGCCACTAAACGGTGCCAAATACTCACGATTCACAACCCCGAAATAGATTGTATCGGAGAATTCCCAGTCTCCAACACAAATCACTATACCTGATCCCACATTCCGCCGTGTGATTACATATTACACATCAAGTACTCATTCATTCCGCAAAAGATATTCTAAAATTTCCCCGTATCATAAAAAAACTCAAACATCACAGTTGATCTAATCAAGAGAATGCCGCAATCCCACCGAAGTATTATCAACTTAGTCATATTGCCCTTTTTCTAGAATATATACCCCCGTCAAATCACTGTGATTAGCAACACCATTTCCTTGGTCATATGAGGATCATTCACCCTAACCATCTGAAGGTCAAATTTTCTTTTTGGATCACCTGCAGCTACCCGTGCTTCTTAAGAATGTAATGGCTTTCCATTCCGAACTGAACCGAGCCTCAGACACATAAATCCTAATCCTCCATAACAGACCGCACATACCATACTATACTAAGATAACCTGAGAACTTTATCTCTTTTTTCCTAACCACAAGCTAAACTGCCAGGACCAAATCCTTCTATCCACACCAGTCTAAGCAAGGTGTCCGAACTCAAAAGCTCTGCCGCCAAATACCCATAAGGGCTCTTTACCTCGAACATCAACAAGGAATTGATCATATCTTTACCATACCGATTCGGTCCACTATCAAGCTACTTTATTTGTCTAGATTTCCTTCTGATTCATTTTCAACTTGATGTAGCACCACAATGCCTTAATCCAGGCTCACCACACGAGACTCGAACGTAAGACCACACTGTCTAAGACCAATAGGCCACTATATACTCCCTCAAACATTCCCAAAAAAACCCTACTTTGAAAGATTTCCTGTGAATTTAACTCTGCTGCCTTTGGTTCCCAGATACTAATACATAGAATCCCATAGTTAACGTAAAATACCACAAGTCTTGACTTATTCTAATGGAAACACTGACTTGGTGACATACTCAACCTTAAAACACCTAGTGCTACATATAGAATCTTGAATACATCAGAACCATTCTCAAGATTCATCCACTATTATACCCACTCCAAATTACATGACTTAATAAATCGAACCACTCGTGCCTTATCAGCACTCTGACACATCAGGACATGATCTCATTTCGATACAACCAAACCACTTCCTTCTCTTTACACTAAGCATTCCTTATCAACAACTCAAGACATCCTATTATTTTTCTCACATCTACTAAGCACCCATATAGCTTTTGTCGAAATTTTACTTCACTCGTGCCACCCTCAGCTCAATTTTTGTAACCATGACTGATTCACCCGCATGCATCAAATCGGAACTAACGTAGTACATAACCGTACAATCAGCTAATCAACAACAACCTCCCCAACTTAGCTCGAAGCCATATATATCACAACACATATACTCTATTGTTGTCGTAATATCATGGTGAGATTAAACTCACTCTTTCATAAGCTTGTGGAAACACGAATCATCAGAAATTTTTAACTCCTCTGTAATTCTTTCATTCATTCACACAACAGTTAAGGCCACTCTTTAGGTGACAAAATCTTTTAGTAAGTCCCAAATTTTGTCAAAATTTCTGCGGAGTTTCCTTTGTAGTTGAGCATATCCACCTGCCACATAATCACCAAAAATATCCTAACAACACGTCCACAACTTGACAAAGAACCACAACGTATATCAATAATATTAAACTCAATACTACATGTACTCTATTATCAAAATTAATACATGGACATGTGTTGCACCTATTTGAATCATAACACATAGAAAATACCTTTCAATTACACATGAGATCTTCTAACATACACATATAAAAATCGCATCACTTCAGATCATCTGTAAGAGATAACCCACCTGCTTCGCCTCAATATAACATTTCTGCATACCTTCCACCATCATACACATTACACAGCTACTTAGTCTTCCTGAGTTTGAACTCATATCGCACTATGCAATTTACTTCACTCCACTAGGAGAGTTGAAAAGATTCTTCATGCGCCTATATTCGGGCTACACATCGAGCTACAATAGGAAACAAATCACTTAGCAGTTCATATTATCCAGCACACTTCTTCGTCGCTACCAGGTCATATAATTGCATCTCGTAGTACTAACATACTCAAACACACAAATACCAAACTGCCATTCCGGCAAATAGTGACAATATCGAACATATGAGTTCATAACATAATCTCATAGAATTAGCACTCTGGTGCTCACGCCATATGCGGAGACTCGGCCTCAAGTCCTTCGGACTTGTCCAACAACAACATCACGAAGATTACATCTCGCCCCTTGATCGGGGAATATCAAGCCATCGAAGCACATATAATACCGAGTGCTCATGTGCGCAAGCGAACAAGTGGAAGGCATTTCAAGAGTTACTCTTTCAAGCTGAATCAAGGACGCACGATAAGATTTCAAGAAAGTGAAGTATTTCCTAAGGTTCTGTAGCCTCCCGAGAAAAGATACGGACATCTACGTACCGATCGCACGAGACTCTATTAAACTGTATCATGACTCGAGAGGAACAATAACCTAGGCTCTAATACCAACTTGTCATGACCCAAACCTGGTGGTGATGGCACCCAACCCTAATGCGAGGCAAGCCTGACCAATAATCGCTCTCAATTAAACAATAAGCCTCAAAACCGACAATTTATGGAAAATATGATGTTTTAGAATAATAATCCAATATTTATTATAAAATAATATGGAGAGATAAAAAATCTGATAAAACATTCCGATAAGATCTAGGGTCACGAGTCTAGAGCTTCTAAACAAACTGGATAAAAATATATGAACGAAAATACACAAGTCTGGAAATGTATAAATGTATATAACTGAAATAGGAAGAGTATTAAGGTCCTGCGAACGTCAATAGCTACCTCAACAACTATGATAAATCTATGGAGACAGCGACTGCTCGCTAAGCCTCCGGTGCACCTGAATCTGCACACAAGGGGCAGGGAGTGGGGGTGAGTACTACCGACTCAGTGAGTAATAAGCATATATAATGACTGAAGAAAAAAAATTCATGAAATGCCTCAAAGTAAAGCTAAAACTAATAGTCCGACACCTTAACTACAAATCAATAGCAAAGCAACATCAAGGATACTAGTCAAGTATAATGCAAGGATGCAATACAATGCACATGAACCTGCTGCAGCGTACAGCCCGATCCATTTAACGTCGACGACGCTCACTAGGGGTGTGTATAGACTCTGGAGGGGCTCCTACAGCCAAAGAGCAATATCAGCTAGGTATTGGCATAAAACATGTTCTCGGCCTCAATGTCAATATATATATTCGCTACGTCGTGTAGCCCGATCCATACTCAGTCCACAGTATGCATAGGAGTCACATAACAGATTCAATTTATTTTCAAGTTTCAAATTCTTAGGCAGAATATAGTATAATTATTTAATTTTAGGAAAAGTTACTTAGCATTTTATTATTGTGATTAAACACGGGACTGAGATTAATGACTGTACAAATCATACTATCATAATGATATTCATCCTAGACGGATGCTACAGACTGGCACCAGGCCCCAAACATGGTAATAAGCCCAGATATATTCAATAAAGGGTGCGTATCAGTCGCCAATATAATTAAATTCTTGTTCGGGATGGACCAAGTCACAATCCCCAGTCATAAACAACCCTACACTTGGCATGGATGCGAATCACGCCCTACATAGTGTCACAATGTGATAAACCGAGGTTTCAAACCCTCAGGCCATTATCTATACAAACTACTCACCTCTAACCGGATGTAGACTGGTCCACAATGCCTGTTCCACTTGTATCAACCTCCTCGCGCGTTGAATCTAGTCAAAATCACAACGAATACATAAATATGGGCTAAAGAAGCATAACCCAGTCAAAAATACTCGAAAAATACTAAAAATAACAAAGTTGGTAAAACATGAGCCCCGGGCACACTTATCGAAAAATTACGAAAGTCACATCAATGGATTTCTCGTCTTGCCGCGAGTCCGTACATATAAAGAATGCCAAAATCGGAGTTCAAATGACCCCTCAAACCCTCAATATAAAATCTCAAAACTCAAGCACTAGTTCTTCCCGTTTTTGCTAAATTTCCATAAAATTCTAGATGGGTTTCACAATAAAAACGAGTATTGAGACCAAGATTCTTACCTCAAGTCATTTCCCTTTGAATCCATCCTTCTTTTCCTCCAAAAATCTCCAAAAACGGACAGCCATGGGTGAAAATAGACTCAAAATCGCGAACAAGATGATTTTAAAACATTCTACCCAGGTATTTACTCTTCTGGATCGGGAAAATGCTTTGCGATCGCGGAAAACAATTTTCCAGCCCCCATTTTTACTCTTCGCGATCGCGGAGAACAAATGTCCAGCTCTTCCAGACAACCTCTAGTATAATGGTCATAACATTTTGCACACAACTCCAAATGGCAATTGGTTTGCAGTTCTGAAAACTAGACTCAAAGATTTACAATTTTATGTGTTGGTCATTTCCCAATTCCTTATATATTTCTATCTATGATCAGTCAAAGTCAGCCCGTATGCAATATGACTTTCTTCTTTATCATTCCAGACACCCGATAGTGTAACATCCATATCGTTTGGTAAGCAAATCCAAATCATGAATGATTTACATTTCTATAAACTAGACACAAAGAGCTACAACTTTTATTTGTACATCATCTCTAAATCCCTTATAGATTGTGAGATATAATTTTCCAAAGTAGATCAATGCAATAGAAAATTGCTTCTCCGCGATCGCGAAAGACCTTACGCGATTGCGATTCACCTGCAGGTTTCTCACATTTAACTCACCGCGACCGCGGCCCACTATACACGATCGCATAGAACACTGCTTCAGATAAAATCTAGCAGTTAAAATTGGCCTAGAAATGGTCCGAAACCACCCCAAAACTCACCCGAGGCCCTCGGGACCTCCACCAAAAGCACATAAAACTTCTATTACCTTATTCAAACTTGTTCGATCCATCAAAACACTTCCTTTAACATCAAAATCATCAAATTTCATCAAATCATACCCTAAGTTTAAATAGAACTTCAAAAACTCGCATCCAATCAAAATCCGACCTAAACACCTCCGAATCAATTAAAATTTTTCACGCATATCCAAAATCACTTAACAGAGCTGCTCAACTGTCGAAATTCCATTCCGATGCCCGGATCAAAATCTCACCTTTCAACCGGAATTCGCCAATATTCAAACTTAGCCAATTCAAGCCTAATTCTACACCGGACCTCCACATTCAGTTCTGATTGCGCTCCTCAGTCACAAATCAACGCCTGAAACTAGTCGAATCATCGAAAATCCATTCCAAGCCCTCTAACTCATAGGTCAATATTCGGTTGACTTCTCCGAACTAACCTTCTTATAAAGAGACTAATTGTTAAATTTCTAACCGGACTACATCCATATTACTTTAAATTCTCCAAACACATATAATGAAACATATAAAAGTATAAAATGGGAAAAACGGGGCGGAGATACCTGAGACGGCAGGTCAGGTCAATACAGTTATGGACCTGATGTTGGAGATGATGAAGACCCAACAATTCGGCCAATGATTATATCTGAGAGTGACACAAGGCTAGCCACTAGGAAAGTACAGCTAATTGCAACTGGTACAAGAAGGATCCAGTTTACTGCAGATGAAACATGTGCAGCAACACCAACAAACATGCCTTATTCACCAACAAAGGCTACTTGGAATAAAAAATCAGCAATTACTTCAAGCCAACTTCAAGCAGAAATTAGAAAAAAGAAGTGTGAAATGAAGGCAAGGAAGGGCCAAGGAGAACTATCAGATTGATTGAATCTTCTAGTCTTTTATATATTCGGATGCAGGAACAAATCATATAGCTCCAAGAAAAATTGGATTAGTATAAATTCAAAATGTAAAATAACATATATTGAGTTAGTATTTTGCAATAAATGACTTAATATGAAAAAAAAATTTAAAAGATAACAAAAACTGAAAAAAAAAGAATTGCATGAATGAATGAAAAATAAAAGATAATTAATGTCAACTCTTTATAATATAGTTTGTCTTTACTGTCTCAATCTTGTTTCTTCAAGTTTGCATTTTAACTAATTTGATTCTTAATATTATATTGTAATCGAGTTTATTTTCTGATTCCTTTCATCACTAATGTTCTTCTTATAACATTAATTCTTACTGGACCGATAAAATTTAAATTTAAATTAATCATTTAAATTTCACGAAGAACTAATATTAAAAATTTGAATCACACAAAAGATAAATTATCGGTCCAGTAAGAATTATATTTTTAAACAGCTGAAAAGTCAATCACTATTTCACTTTTGGATCTTTGTGTTTGCAGGATGTTAGTCTTATTGACTTTTGACAATCGCTTTTCTCTCTCCCTCCCTCTCTCTCTCTCTCCCTGTTACGATCCAACATCTAATCATAGTTGTGATGGTGCCTATCGTGTTACAAGGCAAGCCTATTCCAAAAATATTACTGCTAAATCGATTATACGAATTTAATAAAATATTTTCAATATTTGAATTTCTCATAAACTAAATCAACTCTTATATAATTAATATAAAATACGGAAGCTAGACCCAAACATCGGGGTGTCACTAAGTCATGAGCGTCTAAAACTATAAACTAAGATATATAAATTGTCTAACTGTCCCAAGGAAGAAATGACAAAAGGAGTAACAAGGTCATGCGGATACTGGTAGCTACCTTGAAATCAGCACATATAGCGGGCCTGAAATCAACGATCGCCGCGCTCTAACTCACCTGGCTCTACACATAAAGTGCAGGGTGCATTATGAGTACCACCACCTCAGTAGTAACAGATATAACTAAGGAACTGAGTAGTAGTGACGAGCTAAGAAAAATAGTCTAATTATTATTTTCACAATTTAAAAATAAACAAGTAAATTCTATAACTCAGTAAATACCACAAAGAAATTTAACAAATAAATGTTGCAACAACAAAAGTAGATGTAACTTTACAGCAATGTCACTCAATTACTCAGCACTCAACACTCAATACTCAATACACTCAACACTCTGCACTCACTGGGGGTGTGTACAGACCCCGGAGGGGCTCCCAAATCCCAAGCTCTAAGCACGGACAACTCACGTGCTACCATATCAATACATGGATCTACACGGTCAACTCACGTGCTACGCGAACAACTCATGCGCAATGGTATCAATACATGGACCCGTATGGCCAACTTACGTGGACAACTCATGCGCTATGGTATTAATATCCTCACAACCAGGCCCTCGATTTTACTCAATCATGTACCTCACTAGCCTCACCATCATCAACAAATAAGGGGACACAACCCACATGAAGTATCACAATATATTACCACATAATAGAGATTGAGGTAAAAATAATAGTTCCTATGACGGAGTACAAATATTGTGAGAATGGATAAAGCCTAAGAATGATCTCTAACATGAAGGCAAACAAGTTCAACAACAAGTAAACACATAACCACAAATAACAACCATTAGGCCCATAACCTTATGGGATGGACCAAGTCTCAATCCCTCACGGTGCAAACCCACACGCTCGTCGCCTAACATGGGTATCACCACCAAACAATCATATGATATTACTTTCTCCGGGTTTATACCCTCAAAGCCAGAGCTAAAACTGTTACTTACATCAACAACAATCCTACTCCGGGATACCTTCGTCTCTGGACTCAGTCTCCAAAAGCTCTTAATCTAACCATAATCATATCATCACCATCACCATATGCTAAAGAATCGAATTCCACAATAAAAACTATAAAATGTGCCAAAAATTCGGTCCCCAAGCCCATGTCTCATAATCAGTTAAAAATAATAGAATAATAATCCTCTTCCTCTCCCAATTCTAACCATATAAAATTATCAAAATCAGACTTCATTTTGTCCATCAAATCCCTAACTAAAACTCTCCAAAACTCAAGCCCTAACTTCCTCAATTTCACTTTGAAATTATCAATCAAATCCGAAAAACGAAGATGTATTCATCAAACATAACCAAAATCGAGCAGATAATACTTACTCGAATCCATATGGTGAAAATCGCCTCCAAAATCACCCAAATCCGAGCTCCCCAACTCTAAATATGATCGAATGAACAAACCCTAGTTTTATATATTTTTCTTCCAGCTATTCAGCCTCGTTTCTCATACCAAACCACCCTGAAACTCATAGTTTATGCCTCCAATGAATTTCCTGTGAAATTCTAGTCAAGTTAGGCTTTTAAATTACTCAATTTGACCTTATAATGAATGAGATACGTATGTTTTAATATTTGCAAATAGTGAAGATTTTTAAATACGCTGCTAGTGACAATTTCGTAATTAAATTGAAAAATCTCACAACCTAATTCTTAGTAAAATAGCCATAAAATCCTCATACGATGTCCAAATTAGACCATTCTTTTTGCTACGGGTCCATAATTACGATACGGATTTAATGCTTCAATCAAAAAAGAAATAGGAGATCATTTGTTCAATATGATATCATTTATGCTGGAAAACTCAAATCTATCCAAAACTCACCCGAGGCACTCGAGACTCCAACCAATAATTCCAACAAGTCATATATCACTACTTGAACTTTGTCAAACCTCCACAACACTCAAAACAACACCAAAACACAAAATCACCTCGAATTCAAGCCTAAGAATTTCTACAACTTTCACCAATTTAAGCCTAATTCTACCACGAAACTTCAACTTATATTTGGGACTCGCTCCTAAGTCTAAAACCACCCAACGAAGCAAATCAAATAATAAAAATCCAAATTCGAATTCATTTACTCATAAGTCAACTTCCGGTTGAATTTTCGAACTTAGCTTTCTAACTAAGAGGCTAAGTGATCATTTCACTCCAAAACTACTCCGAATCCAAACCTACCAACTCGATATAACTCAATATAGCTGAATAACACATAAATTAGCATAGAAGTGGGAAATGAGGCTATAACTCTCAAAACTACAGGCCAGATCGTTACACTCCTTCTGTCTCATTTATTTTTAGTTATCGTTCTAATTGTTGAGTGTAGTTTTCAAATATCATACAAAAATAAATGAAATATTTGAGTAGGAAAGGAGTTCGGGTATAATATAAAAATATATTATGGTTTATATATTAAATTTAAAATCAATATGGAAGAAGTTGTTGTTAAGTTATATTGTTCAAATAAAATAAAATTTATATAAAATAAAATTTTAGTTGATTTGAATGTCCTAAATATTAAATCATTATTTCTACAAAATTCAAATAGGAGGGATTGGATCATTTGTCATGATTTTTAGAAAGATTAACTATAAAATCATACTATCCACATTATATAACTCAAAGACGTAAAATTCCAATTTAATATAATTGACATAATTCAAGAAAAGCCTAGTGTTATTTAATATTCATAACTCAACAAAGATGTGTAATATAATGGAACGTTATACTTTGGAGAAACTTTACTATAATAGTCATGGATGTACAAAAAAAAAAGAAATAAACATAAATTTGCATTCTCAAATAAAATCAAATAAAAAAGTGAAGTAGTAATATTGTAGAACTCGACAAAGAAACCGAAATCACATTTCGTAACTTTTTTAAAATCCTCATTATTCCTGTCTTCCTCTTTGCCGTTTCGACTTTACATGAATAATATTTATTTTAGAACGCAAGACAGAGTAACGTAAATGTGTCGACCACATTAATCACAATAGTATCTCATGCATTATATATATATCGCCATATTGACAAAAATATCATTGCAAACAAAGTGAGCCAATTTAGTTAGAGTTGTTTGGATACCTATCTTTATGGTGATATACATGTATGATAACTTCAAACGACTAATATGAAAAATTCGAAGTGTTTAGAAACATATAGTATAACAAATCTTTTAAAAATCTAACTAGGATTATTTTATAATTCGAACATTAAATACTTAATATACATTTTATATAAAAATATTGAAGAAATAAATTAGTAATTTTCGAAGTTATAAACTTGTGACTAAATATAATTGCACATTTTAACGATCTGAACGGTTGATTTGAGCTCTAGCCCATCGTTCAGCGATTTGAGACCACAAGCAGCTTCTTTTCAGGCATTATGACTTGTACGCGTGGTCGGAATTAAATTTCGAGAAGTCTGGAATTGATTTGGAAAGAGAATTCTCATTTCGGAAGCTTAAAGTTGAAATAATTAACTAGGATTGGATTTTTGATAAACGGCCTCGAAATCAGGATTTGAAGGTTCCAGTAATTTCGGATGATAATTTCGGACTAGGGCGTATGCTCGGATTTGGTTTTGGATGAACCGGGAGTGTTTTGCCGCCTATTGTGGAAGCTAGCATTTTGGAAGAAATTTCATAAGTTTGGATTGAAGTGCATTTCAGTGTTATCGATGTCCGTTTGGGATTTCGAGTCTGAGAATAGCTCTGTATGATGATTCTGGAGTTGAGAGCGCGATTGGAAGTGAATTCAGAGGTCCCTGGGTCATTTTGGATTTATTTGGCTAAAGATAGAAATTTGAAGGTATTTGAGGAGTTTGACCGGAAGTGGACTTTTTTTATATCTGGGTCTGAATCCAATTTCGGAAGTTGGAATAGGTCCGTAACGTCAAATGTGACTTGTGTACAAAAATTAAAATCAATCGAACGTGATTTGATAGGTTTCGACATCGAATGTAGAAGTTTGAAGTTCTAAGTTCATTAAGCTTGAATTGGGGTGCAATTCATTATTTCGATATTTTTTTATGTGATTTGAGGCCTCGAGCAGGTCCATGTTATGTTATGGGACTGGTTTGTGTGATTGAATGGGGCCCGGGTGCCTCGTATGTGTTTCGGGGTAGTTTCGGATTATTTCGTGCTGTTTTAAATAGTCGATGCTGGTATCTGGTGTTATTCTTCGCATTCGCGAAGAGGATTTAGCCTCAGGGGCTCTGTTCTTCACGTTCACGAGGAGGTTCTCGCGTTCGTGAAGAAGGAAATCTCTGCTGCACATGTCTGAATTTGGAGGCTCATATCTCGCAATATATAAGGAATTTAGAGACGCTCTAAAATTTAAAATTGTAGCTCTTTGTATGTAGTTTTCATAAATGTAAACCATTTAGCATTTGAATATTTGTACAAAATGTTATGGCTAGTATACTACAGTCTGTCCGGGAAGATGAAGAAGAAATTTGTGTTGTACAAGGCTGAATTTAGCAGCTTATATCTCAACATCTATAAGGAGTTGGGAGATTACCAAACAAAAAAGTTGTACATGTTGGTTTCTAGTTTACAAAACATTAAACTATTTGCTATTTGGAGTTTTGTACAAAACGTTATGGCTATTACACTAGAGGCTGTCTAAGAAGAGTTTGGAAAATTATTTTTGAGAATTTTCTTCTTCGCGAACGCGATGGGGATCTCGCGAACGCGAAGAAGACTCATCTGGGAAGTGTGTAAATGTATGAAATGGGTTTGGCTCATTTCATCTTATTTCCTCCATGGGAGACGACCTAGGAGAGATTTTGGATCTCCATTTTCATTATCCATGTCACAGTAAGTGATTCTCACCTATTGCAAATTAATTTCTTGGATTATATATAAATTTTAACATGCAAAATCATATAAATTTGTAGAAATTTTGGGATTTTAAAGAAAACCTAGGAAATTTATATTCATGGATTTTGACTACGTTTTTTGACGTGAAATTGAGAGTCATTATATATTTGAGTTCGTGAGGTTGAGGCTAAACTTCATCTTCAAAATAATTTGGAATTCGGGCATGTGGGCCTAGGGAGAGATTTTGTCAACCTTTCAAGCGGAGTTGAGATTTTACATAAATTGAATATATATAAGCATTAGGGTGTATTTTCATAGGTTTGCCCGTTATTTGGCTAGTTTTGGAGCATTTAGCATCGATCCGGGCCTTCAGAAGGGCGTGGAATGCCGGTTATGGATATTTAAAGCAAGGTGAGTCTCATTTCTAACCTTGTAAGAGGGAATTATCCTCATATGTGAGTTAATTGGTTATGTGCTCCTATTTGTGGAGGCTACGTAAGCACGATGTGGCGAGAGTTCGTGTGTAGCTACTATTATGCTATTGTTCGGGTAGTCTAAGACCCAAAAGCATCTGTATTTGGATAAATCATAAACTTATTGGCAGTTTGAATTGCTTGAATTAGTAAATGAATTACTAAAATAATTAAACTTCATTTTCTTAAATTGTAAAAAGAGGATTGGCTTTTATGTGGATAGATGTTCCACGATAAATCCTTAATTGACTATTTGAGCATATATTTTTATGTGTACCTGCATTGCATGTATGATTCGCGAGCAGGGTATTTGTTTATTTTATATTGACCGCGTCGCAGGATAGTTCGCGAGCGAGGTAATAGATGCATCTATGGTTCGAGCCGTTCGACCCTCGACAGTGCATAATTTATATTTTTGTTGGAGCTGGCCGTATGACCTCGGCATGATATGCACATGATTATATTGTTTGCATGAGAGTATTAAATGTGGATATTGTCTTTCATGGCCCGATATAAATTGCTAAAGATAGTAAAAAGTAAATCTTGGAAATTCTTTATTATTTGTTAAAGGTGTTTACCTGTTTTCCTTCTTTATGAGTTATAACTGCTATATAAATCCATAATTTCCTCAAATTGTTATTATATTATTATTGGACCATTAACAAGTGTCGATATCGACCTCTCGACTCTACTTCTTCAAGATTAGACGGGATACTTACTAAGTACACATTGTTTTTGTATTCATGCTACACTTGTTGTGCATTTTTGTTACACTGGAACCTGCATTTCTAGTGGCCTACTAGGCGTAGCCGCATGGTTGATATGGAGACTTATGTGAGCTGCACTTCTTGAGGCGACCCGTAGCCAACAGAGTCTCTTTCAGTTATCTGTATTTATTTCTTGTCCAATATTATATTCCGGATAGCTGTTGCATTTATTTCCTTCGTAGTAAATGCTCTTGCACTTGTGATATCGGGTTCTGGTATAATTATTGGGTTTCTTGTATTTATTTCCAAACATTCTTTTATTTGCATTGTAAAGATTATCTTTTACCAGTAAAATAGAAGGAAAATTTTTGTTTTGAAAACTTTTAAAATGAGTATTTAATTAAGTATTTTTGGTTGGCTTGCCTGACAGCGGTGTCCGGTTCCATCATAACCCTTAGTGGATTTTTGTTTGTGACAACATGGTATCAGAGCCCTAGGTTCCTGTAGGTGTCACGAGTTATGAGCAAGTCTAGTAGAATCTCGCGGATCGGTACAGAGACGTCTGTACTTATCTTTGGGAGGCTACAGGGCTGTAGGAGTACTTCCCTTCTTGATTCTTCATCGTGCAATTTGATTCATTTGAGGCTCATGCCTTTATTTCCTTCCTACTCAATCTTAAACATTAAAGTGCTTGTTATAAATCGTGAATTGAAGAATCGTAATGGTACTACAGATGTGGTGCAGGATGTTTCTCCCAGTGTAGTTGATTGGATTATTATTATTGTCTCCTTATGGAAGGATATTCTATTATTTCAGCCCAGTAGCGGTACTTCTGAGGGCTCTAAGGCTTGGCACAAGTTGTCATGATGCTTATGAATGATTGTTCCACAATATTGATATGATGGTAGGATGTTTTCCTACTTGTGGGGCAGTGAATAAATTGGAGGGAGGTTTTATGATCTAGAAATATAATATTTTATTCTAGTAGGGGAAAAGTTATCGGGCTAAGAATGTTTAGATGCGGGTTGATGGGGTAACGGAACTTGGCATTTGCGAGCATGGTGGAATTTTTATCTGCGATGTAGTAACATCGTCCTCGATTGTATGTATTGATTTTGTCGGTGTTAAAATAATATTGGAAAAATGACTGTTAAATTTAGCGGGTGTGGTGGTTCAGATCGAAACGGTGTTTCTAATGTTGATAGTTCGACAAATATGATCTTTAGAATAGTTTAAAAGTTAGTAGCGATTCGTGGGTTCAAGTGATGCAAAGATGGATTTCATTTAAGGTAACAACTGAATAGCAAAGGATGAGGAAAGACATGTGGGAAGTGTCAGCCAGTGGCTAAAATTTCTAGAAGACCAAGTATAAGAAGCAAATGTCGAGTAGTCGATTAAAAGGATGAATTCTGCCAAAGTGGGAGAGTGGTGGAGTTACATATGAGAATTGTAGTAGCATGACTATGCACTTTAAGGAGAGTTTGGAACGATTTGGGAATTTCAGAGATTTGTGATTGGGGCCTACGGATTTAATTTGAAGTATGGGCCATTATGGGGCATGAGATTTGATATAACGGGAAGGAGCTTCTTGAATGAAGAAGGATACAACATAACTTCGAATTGGAAGGTCGTTTCCACACATTTAAGTGAAGTCCACAAGGGAGGAATGGACTTGTGCATCTAGAGAGTGAGCTCAAACTCAGGAGGGGTTTTGATGTCGTAGTGATTGTGCTCCATGCAGCAGCGTTGGAAGATATTAGGAAGTTATTTCCACAGATGGGTTATTCCCGATGAGCAAGTTAGTCGTCGCGTGGTTGGCAAAGCTTCTACAAAGAATTCTATTGGTTATATAATAAAGAGCTCGATCGTGTGAATGCGATTGATGATTTAGAGCATGAAAGGAGGTTTCACAGAAGGATTCCGAGAATTCTGGTGGTTGATTGTGCAAGGTTATGTCAATATGAGATTAAGGAATCCTTGGGAATTCTAGAGTTATGTAGTAGTGGCTTCGAGCTAAGTGGGAGAGTCCCACAACCTATGATTGGGTTGCATGGTTAACTACTTGCGCGGTTTCTAGTTATTAGCATGTTGATGGGTTATTTCAGCTGTGGGAAAAGAACATAAGTGGCAATTTGAGCAAAAGGAGTGTTAAAGGTGTGGTATGGTTGGCCTTGTTGGCATGTTAAGACTTGGGGGAAGGATTCAGGATTTATGCCTTGTATAAAAGCAGGTTTAAAGGGGAGTGATTCTACTAGGTGCTTCGTTGAGAGAGTATTCATGTGCTAGAAGATTCATGGAGTTGATTATATTCGTGACAAAGTCAAGGCGGGTGGCTCTCAGCAACGGTCCTAGTAAATTCAAAGGGATAAAGCGCAGTGCCTAATGATTTCGAGCATATAAGTACATTTAAGAATCAACCTTTGTAGCATCTTATGAGAAGGTGCCCTGAATGTTCTATGATATTTTGACTTGCAGTGTAGTATTTGAGAGATATGAAATGGTTTGTGGGATTTGAGACAGCATGGTCTCGTGATTGAAGGTCACTCGGGATGAGTTGCGGATGGAGTGTGGTACATGTTGAATGGTGTTATTATTATTTCCAAGCCAATCAAGGATAAATTGGAAAGAAGATATGTTGGTTAGCCATATTGTAATTGGCATAATGATGGTAGTGATCAGTTTCTTCAGTGTGATCAAGTTATGCAAGTGATTATGACGGAACGTGTGAGTCTTGTCAGCCACCGTAATTAATGTTACTCAGAAGCATTCTATTGTTATGGCCTGTTATGTATAGGCGGATCCCGAAAGGGCTATGGTAGCTTAGACCACTACCTACAGATTTGAATATTCTAGGGTTGCGAGAATTCACCTGCGTGTTGCTATGGTTCTCCTGAAGTGAGTTAAGTGAAAAGCTTTTATACTATAAAGTGTTCGCCGATTAGTGGTTCCGGAATTATGATGAAAGTCATGTTCTATCGCATATTGGCTTGATGGGTGTAGTAAGTGGTATGAAAATTGAAGGATTAAGGTTGCCGTTCAGTGTTGACAAGGATGTCACGAGCTCGGATGAACAGGAATGGAGTTTCGATGTTTAAAGTAAGTCTGCTTTGTGAAAAAGGCTTTGCATCCTGGTTAAGGATTCGTAATTACTTTTCGGCGTTAGTACGACTGGTGGTTTGTATGTACAAACATGTTATCTGTTACAGAAGGTTGTGGGAGCGTGCCCCACGGGAAGGTTGTATTAGTGTGGCATCTAGCCACTTGATTGATTGAAGAGTTAAATCAAATATGAAGATTGTAGGGATGTCGTTAAATTGAGAGTTGATTCCTGGAGGACACACGGTTTATTGGGTTGTAGACTGCGGAGGATTACTACTGTTATGATGGTTGTTGTTGTGTATTATGAGAAAAAGGGAGTTATTATACACCTTTGAAAGGTTATTAGCTTAGTTCAATGTGATCAAAATCAGCTTGAGGTCTGCGTATAGATCTAAATGTCGTATGGGCTTTCTATCAAGCCAGACGTGTTCATTTCAGCAATGATCTCCTTATGGAAGAGTAGTCGGGGTACTATTTCGTCACCAGTCATTTCACGTAATGCTATATTGTGATGTGTGAGTTGTGAACGGCTCAATGTTTATCTGATGTGCTGAGGTTCCATATAGAGATAATGTCATATGAGAAATATGGCTCTCGAGATTCAGATTGTATATCGCACCTTAGTTGTGCTTGAGTTTTATAGCCTATGGCACTATATGTACCCCCAGGGATGGTATTATGCACTTAGTGTGCTAGTGATTGATATTTGGTGTTTTTTTTGTAATGAGCAATTTAGCTCGACGTATATCTCCTTATGTAAATTCTATGTGTGGATCGGGTGGCACGCTGCCATGGGTATGTTATTTTGGATCGGGTTGCACGCCGCAATAGAGTATAGTTTTCTATATGCTATTTTTGTATATGTCTTGACTCATATTTTCTATGGAAAGTCCGAATTAGTGCGTGAGTTGGGTAGTACCTTCTAGAGTTCGTTTTCCTTCGTATCACGTTTGAACTGGTAGCCTATCGACACATTGCGGAATCATATGAGGCTTTAGATCATGTTCGGGGTGGCTTACTACCTGAGCAGTTTGTGCTGAGTGAGACGAGGTTATTGGATCTAAGAGCAGTGCAGTCGGATTATATTAAAGAGAAGAGACCATTATTTGGTTCAGAATGAGGTGATGTCTCATGTCAGGAGTATAGAACAAATGAATTGTTGATTCGGTAGTTGGTTATGGATCTCTACACATCTCTTCCATCGTGGCGGTATTGGCTGAGTTAGAGCAATACCTATGTAGGTCATGGGTTATAATGGGAGCTTCAGAGTCATGGAATTTCGACTAAATTGATCAGAGAATATTATCGTGGTCCTATGAGTAAAATGGTGCAAGGTGTGAATTGAACTAAGGTACGCAGTCATGTTTTGGTGCTCTGTGTAGTTAT
Source organism: Nicotiana benthamiana (assembly GCA_034376525.1). Lineage (NCBI taxonomy): Eukaryota > Viridiplantae > Streptophyta > Magnoliopsida > Solanales > Solanaceae > Nicotiana > Nicotiana benthamiana. Next base: position 1,248,372 of record CM067329.1, read on the forward strand.
TGTTATAGTGAGCGTATGTTGGAAACAGGTGTGGCATAGAACTCCGGATGTTGAAATCGGGCTCCAAGGCTTATTTGCTTGAATAAAAGGGAATATCTTCAAAATTGATCAAGCTTATTTGCTCATCTGAGTTGTGGTAGCATGGAAAGGTACATGAGGTGTTAAACAATGATTTCATACTAATTCAGTGTAGTTCTCAGCACCTTTCAAGGACGAATGTATATTTAAGTATTATAAACATTGTAACGACCCGGCCGGTCATTTTGAGATCTTGTGCATCGTTCAGCTGTTTGAGGCCATGAGCAGCTTTATTTCAGGCATTATGACTTGTACGCATGGTCAAAATTGAATTTCGAAAAGTCTGAAGTCGATTTCGAAAGAGAATTCTCATTCTGGAAGCTTAAAGTTGAAAGAATTAACTAGGATTGGATTTTTGCGTAAAAGACCTTGGAATCAGGATTGGAAGGTTCCAGCAGGTTCGTATGATGATTTTGGACTTAGGCGTATGCTTGGATCGGGTTTTGGATGACCCGGGAGCATTTTGGAGACTATTGCGTAAGCTAGCATTTTGGAAGAAATTTCATAAGTTTGGCTTGAAGTGCATTTCGGTGTTATCGATGTTCGTTTGGTATTTCGAGTCTAGGAATAGATCCGTATGGTGATTATGGAGTTGGGAGAGAAATCGGAAGTGAATTAGGAGGTCCATAGGTCATTTTGGATTTATTTGGCTAAAGATTGAAACTTAAAGGTATTTGAGGAGTTTGACTGGAAGTGAAATTTTTGATATCGGGGTTAGAATTCAATTCTGAAAGTTGGAGTAGGTCTGTAATGTGGAATGTGGCTAGTGTGCAAAATTTGAGATTAATCGGACGTGATTTGATAGGTTTTGATATCGATTGTAGAAGTTTGAAGTTTTAAAGTTCATTAACTTTGAATTGGGGTGCGATTCATGATTTTGATGTTGTTTGATGGAATTTGAGGCCTCGAGCAAGTCCGTGTTATGTTATGGGACTAGTTTGTGTGATTGGACGGGGCCCCGGGGGCCTCGGGTGTGTTTCAGGATAGTTTCGTATCATTTCGGGATGTTTTGAAATAGCTTATGTTGGTATCTTGATTTGTTCTTTGCGTTCGCGAAGATCCTCCCGCATTCGCGAAGAAGAGTTTGTCCTCAGGGACTCTGTTATTGGTGTTCGCGAGGAGGTTCTCGCGTTCGCGAAGAAGGAATTCTCTACTGTACAGGTCTGATTTCGGAGGCTCATATCTCGTAATTTATAACGAATTTGGAGATAATCTAAACATAAATGATGTATCTCTTTGTGACTAGTTTTCAGAAATGTATACCATTTAGCATTTGGATTTATGTACAAAAACTTATTGCTTGTATACTACTGGCTGTTCGAGAAGATGAAGAAAATACTAGTGTTGCACAGGCTTAATTTGGCAGCTTATATCACAAAATCTATAAGAAATTGAGAGATGACCAAAATGTGAAAGTTGTAGATCTTGGTTTCTAGATTTCAAAACATTAAACTATTTGTTATTTTAGAGTTTTCTACAAAAAGTTATGGCTATTATACTAGAGGATGTCTAAGAAGAGTTTGGAAAATGATTTTTGAGAATTTTCTTCGTCGCGAACGCAATGGGGATCTTGCGAATGCAAAGAAGATTCGTCTGGGCAGTGTATACGTGTAAGAAATTGGTTGACTCATTTCATCTTATTTCCTCCATGGGAGCCTACCTAGGAGCGATTTTGGAGCTCCATTTTCATCATCCATGTCACTGTAAGTGATTTCCACCTATTGCAAGTTAATTTCTTGGATTAAATCTAGATTTTATCATGGAAATCATGTAAATTAGTAGTAATTTTTGAATTTTGAAGTAAACCTAAGAAATTTATATTCTTGGATTTTGACCACGTTTTTGGACATGAAATTGAGAGCCAATTATATATTTGAGTTCGTGAGGTTGTGGGTAAACTTCATCTTCAAAAAATTTAAGAATTCAGGCACGTGGGCCTAACGGCGATTTTTTCAACCTTTCGAGCGGAGTTGAGATTTTACATAAATTGAATTGTTATAAGCATAAGGGTGTAATTTCATTTGTTTGCTCAAATATGGCTAGTTTTGAAGCATTTAGCATCGATTCAGGTCTTCGGAAGGGCGTGGAATGCCGATTATGGATCTTCAAAGTGAGGTGAGTCTCCTTTCTAACCTTGTAAGAGGGAATTGTCCCTATAGGTGAGTTAATTGGTTATGTGCTCCTACTTGTGGAGGTTATGTACGCACGAGGTGACGAGAGTCCGTGCGTAGCTGCTATTATGCTATTGTCCGGGTAGTATAGGACCCAAAGACATACTATATTTGGATTAATCATAAACTTATTGACAGTTTGAATTGCTTTAATCATATTGAATTAGTAAATAAATTCCTAAAAGGATTAAACTTTATTTTCTTAAATTAATAAAAGAGGATTGACTTTTATGTGGATAAATGTTCCACGATAAATCCTTAATTGATTGTTTGAGCATGTATTTATTTTTGTACATGCATCGCATGTATGATCCACCAGCGGGGTATTTGTTTATTTTATGTTGACCGCGTCATAGGATAGTTCGTGAACGGGGTAGTAGATGCATTTATGGTTCAAGCCGTTCGGCCCTCGACAGTGTACAATTTACATACTTATGGAGTGGGCCGTACGACATCGGCATGATATACGCAAGCTTATATTTCTTGCCTGAGAGTTTTAAATATTGATATTGCCGTTCATGACCCGATATAAATTCACAAAGATAATGAAAAGTAAATCTTGGAAATACTTTATTATTTGTTAAAGGTATTTACCTGTCTTCCAGCTTTGTGAGCTATAACTGCTATATAAATCCATGATTTCCTCATATTTTTATTATATTATTATTGGACCGTTAGCAAGTGTCGAAGCCTACCTCTAGTCTCTACTCTTTCGAGATTAGACGGGATACTAGTTGAGTAAACATTATTTTTGTACTCATGCTATACTTGTTGTGCATTTTTGTTGCACATGAATCTGCATTTCTAGTGGCCTACTCGGTGTAGCAGCATGGTTGATACGTAGATTTAGGTGAGCTGCACTTCTCGAGGTGACCCGCAACCAGCAGAGTCTCTTTCAGTTATCTGTATTTATTTTCTGTCCAATATTATATTCCGGATAGTTGTTGCATTTATTTTCTTTGTCGTAAACGCTCATGCACTTGTGACACCGGGTTCTGCAATAATTATTGGGAATCTTGTGACGACCCAAAGGGTCATCACCGTGATTCTCCCTTTCCGTGCGCTTCAGAGGCCTTGAAAACCTCTTATTTTATTGCCTCGATTCGCGTGCATAGTCCAGGTGCGAAGCCGAAAGATTTTTATGTGAAAATATTTCAACTCTATGTTAAAAACTAAGAACTTTGATAATAATTTTGGTATAGTTGACTTTGGTCAACATTTTGGGTAAAAGGATCCCGGACCCGTATGTGACGGTCCCGGAGGGTCCATGAGGAAATTTGGGACCGGGGCGTATTCCAAGCATCGGAATCCGAGGTTCCAGGCCCGAGTACGGAGTTTTTCTGTGAATTTTTTTTGTAAATGCATAAGAAAAATTGGAAATGAGAATTGATTATTTTGGAGGTTGATTCCTTTACTTTGATGTTATTTGGTAATTTGATCGCACGAGTAAGTCCATAGGATGCTAATGAATTAGTGTATATATTTGGTTGGGAGCCCCGAGGGATCGAGAGTGATTCGGAGGTGGTCCGAGATAGTTTCACTTATAGGAATAACATTTCAGATGTTGCAGACATCAGTGTGGCCGCAAGCATTTCGGTACGGTCCGCGCTGGAGCCGCGCGGCCGCGATGCAAATCAGTGCGGCCCGCGTTGCTGAGTCTGAGGCCATAAGATTTTGGGATGGCCATCGTGGCCGCGCACTAAATTAGTGCGGTCCGCGCTGGGAGGGTTCAGAGGGACCCAACTTTTCCCTCACTCGGCGCAGCCGCAGCACATTTTTGTGCGGTCCGCGCCAAGCCCTAAGAAAGGTATATAAGTCTAAAAATTTCAGTCATTTTTTATTTTTCAAAAACCCAAAACCTAAGGAGCGATTTTCCAAACAACCTTTCTTCTCCAAAACGATTGGTAAGCGATTTCTAACTTAATTTTCCTACTCCTTAACATCTTTTAACATAATTTCAACTTTAATCAAAGGTTTTCACAAATGAGAATTTGGGGTTTTGGGGTGGAACCTTGGTTTTTTTAAAAATTGGGGCTCTGGACCTCAATTTGAGGTCCGATTTGAAAACAAATTATAGATATGAACTCACGGGGGAATGGGTAACCCGGTCTTGGTCCGAACCTCGGGTTTTGACCACGTGGGCCTGGGGGCATTTTAGGAATTTTTGGGCAAAACATTAGGACTTTCATTCTAATGCATTCGACCTGATTTAACTTGCATTTGATGATACATTTGAGTAAATTGTGATTAGATATCGTTGGTTTAGGATCGAATTCTAGAGGAAGGCGATTGTTGAGCAATGAGTTGCCATTTTCGGATTCGAGGTAAGTGTTCGATCTAACTTTGGCTTGAGGGAATAGGATTAGGTTGTTGATTTTTATGTGCTATATGGAGTCGGTGTATAGGTATGGTGACGGTTACCTATGCGCCCGAGTCAAGCATGACCGTGTTGTCATTTTCGTTATAAAAAATTGTGAAGGAAGTGAACAATTGTGATAAAATCTTGTTATAAAAGCTATGAATTGAAAGATGAGAAGTAAATGAACCAAAGATGAGTTGTTGGTACTTTTCCCTTGCCGAGACTTGTTGTTGCATTGTTCTCCCTTGCCGGGATAATTATTACTGTTGTCCACACCCTCGCCCTAATTTTTGTGATTATTGTTTGGGTGAGGATGAGCGTAAAGCAAGATGGGTGATGACGTGTACATATTGATTTCTTCCAAAAGATGGAGTGGTACTTATTGATTTCCTCCACAAGATGGAATGGTACCTATTGATTTCCTCCACAAGATGGAATGGTACTTATTGATTTCCTCCAAATGATGGAGTGGTGTTATTTATTTCCTCCAAAAGATGGAGTGGTGCTATTGATTTCCTCCATAGGAGGAGTGGTGGTATTGATTGGGTGAGGACGAGAGTAAAAGTACGATAGGTGGTGCCGTGCAACGTTTGTTTCATTGGCTTTATCTTTCTGGTGTTTCTTATACCGTTTTCCTTTCTTTGTGTTGATGATTTGATAATTGAACTGTTATACCCCCCGCACGTCCCTTTCCCATTATCTATTTAGACTTTGTTATTTTCCGTTTCAGCGCAAACACCTGTACTGGTTGATTGTGATAGGTCCGGTTTAGCCTTTTCACTACCTTGCAGGGTTAGGCCGGGCACTTACCAGCACATGGGGTCGGTTGTACTAATACTATGCTTCTGTGCCTTTTTGTGCACAGGTGAAGACCCAGTCTATGGACCGTAGCTTTAGATCGGGAGTGATCCTTCAGTCCAGGGATTCTGAGGTAGTTTGCTGACGTTCGCGGGCCCTGAGTCCCCTCTATCTTTTTTTCTAGTTTGTTTTATTTGTATCAAATAGACATATGATGTATTTCTTTCAGACTATTGTTTTAAGTACTCCTTAGTTATCCGAGAGCAGTGACACCAGATACTGGGTATCGACTTGTTGTTAGATGTTCCGCACCTTGATTTCATTGCCGTTATTAAAAGACTTCCGCATGTTTTAATTAATTATTCTAGTATTTGACTTGTTTTAGATTAAATTTCTGATAAATGATTACAAGGGTTGGCTTGCCTAGCTTCGACAGTAGGCGCTATCATGACTCCTGATGGTGGGTAAATCCAGGTCGTGACAAAGTTGGTATCAGAGCACTAGGTTACTTGGGCCTCACAACTCACGGACAAGCTCGGTAGAGTCTGAGGGATCAGTACGGAGATATCTGTATTTATCCCCCAGAGGCTAAATAGTTAGGAAAAGTTTCACTTTGTTCATTCTTGTCATGCGATTCTATTTCTCAAATTTTGATTGTCGTTCTACTCTATTCTTTCACAGATAGCGAGAACACGTGCATGTTCTTCTTCCGCGCAGCAGCCTGTGCCCCCAGCAGCAGCTCCCTCGAGGGGCAGGGGCCAAGGTCGTGCCATAGGTCGAGGCAGGGGCAGAGCTCAGCCCCAGGTAGCAGTTCTAGAGGTGGAGCCTCATATTGACTTTGATGAGGAGCTTCCAACTCCAGTGGGCCCAGCTCAGGTCCCAGGGGAAGTGATGTTTTCTTCGGATCTTCAGGATGCCCTTGTCCGCATAGTAGGCTTTATGGACAATGTGGCAGAGCGGGATTGCTCCCAGTAGCACCAGCCACTTCTCAGGCTAGAGGAGGGCTTCGGACTCCTGCTACACGTACTCCGGAGCAGGTAGCTCCCCAAACTCAAGTTCCCTTGGTTCAGCCTGCAGTGGAAATTAAGGCCAGAGATGGTATGGCCATGTCCTCGGATGCTTTGTGGAGACTTGATCGGTTCTCCAAGCTTTTCACTACCACCTTCAGCGGTGCTTCATTGGAGGATCCTCAGGACTTTCTATGCGGTTGTCATGAGATCCTCAGGACTATGGGGATAGTAGAGACCAATGGGGTCGATGTTTGCGCCTTCAGACATGTTGGGTCCGCCGAGACTTGGTGGAGAGATTATTGTCTATCTATGCCAACCCCTTAAGATCTTTGAAAAAAGTTAAAATATTGATGATTTTTTTGCGTTTACCACCAATGTACAATATCAGTACTTGAGTTCTAATGAGTTGACACAACTTTCTTTTGTACTCTAGATCTCTCTATCTTTTGAGACACTAATAACTTAGATTACAGTGTTTGAACTAAGAAGTATGCAGATTTTTAATACAGTTTGTGTAGTTGCATGGTTGTTTTCTTAAGAGAGAAGCCTTCTAATAGAAGAGAAATAAGCCGTTGAGTCCTTTTTGATATTGGAGGCACATGATCTTTAGTTAAGGTATTTCACCCAAGGGGTGCCTATTCGAATCTTTCTACTCTACTAGCCCAAATTCGAATATAACCTTCCTTGTAACAATTGAATTCAAGTAGAGATTAATTCGCAAGTGTGATCTTCAAAACTGGGGTGACCATGATTGGAATTTTTAGTTCCCTTGATTGAGGACGAGTCAATCTACTTCTTGGATGATCATTAATGCAGTAACTGAATCTTTATTCTTTCCTTATTATGAATCCAGTAGCAATCTTACTATGTATCTTTATTATTTCCTTTTTGTTTGTCCTGAAAATAAAACATAAGATAATATTATCATTATTGAAACTTAAACGTAGACCTATCATGAACAACCCTAACAATTACAACACACGACAACTTCATCAGTATCCCTTTCATAATTTTTGGTTTGATACATAATCCTCATAAGATTTGTAGAAAAACAAATAAATAAATGGTGATGATGATGAAAGGAAAGTTTTGAACAAGAAAGAGAATAAATTAAAAGAATAAGAAAAAGATGATAAGAGGGAGGGGGTGGGTTGGTAGGAAAAGGACGGAAAACTAAGGAGGTAATTAACTGGTAGCTTTCTTTTTTCTTATTAATAATTTGGTCTACTTATTAATAGTTTGATCTTTGTTTTGTTTATTTTTCCTTATTACGGTAATTTTTTTGTTACAATCATCAAATGCACGCTACTTATTTCCGTAATAGACACACATTTTGGCCACATAGCACTATGATTGTAACGACTCGGCCTGTCGTTTTGAGAGTTATATCCCCATTTCCACATCTATGTTTTCTAATATATTGTTCAGCTGTGTTGAGTTGTAACGAGTTGGTAGGTTTGGGTTCGGAGTAGTTTTGAAGTGAAATGAACACTTAGTCTCTTAGTTAGAAAGCTAAGTTAGAAAAGTAAATCAAAATTTGACATATGAGTAAACGAATTACGATTTGAATTTTTATGATTCGATTAGCTTTGTTGGGTGATATTAGACTTAGAAGTATGTTCGGAATGTAATTTGAAGATCCGTGGTAGAATTAAGCTTGAATTGGCAAAAGTTAGAAGTTTAGAAGTTCTTAGGCTTGAAATCGAGGTTGATATGGAGTTTTGGTGTTGTTTTGGGTGTTCTAGAGGTTGGCCTAAGTTCGGGTAGTTATATATGACTTGTTAGAATTATTGGTTGAGGTTCCAAGGGTCTCGGGTGAGTTTTGAATATGTTTGGGTTGTGTTGCGCTCGTTTTTATTTTGTTTCGACGGTGTTTCTTCAAACATAAATGATATCACATTGAACAAATGAGCTCCAATTTCTTTTCTAATTGAAGCATTGGATCCTTATAGTAATTATGGAATGTAGCAAAAAGAATCGTCAAATTTGGACAATGTATGAGGATTTTATGGTTATTTTACTAAGAATTAGGATGCTACATTTTTCGGTTTAATTAAGAAATTATCACTAGTAGCGTATTTGAAAATCTGCACTATTTGCAAATATTAATACCTACATAACTCATTCATTATAAGGTCAAATTGAGTGATTCAAAAGCCTAACTTGACTAGAATTTTACAAGGAAACTATTTGAGGTATAAATTACGAGTTTCGGGATCATTTGGTAAGAGAAACGAGGCAGAATAACTGGCAAAAAATATATAAAAGTAGAGTTTGTTCAATCGATCATATTTTGAGTTGGGGAGCTCGGATTTGGGAAATTATGGAGACGATTTTCACCATATGGATTGTGGTAAGTGTTCTTTACTCGATTTTGGTTATATTTCATGAATTCGTCTTCATTTTTTGGATTTGATTGATGATTTCAAAGTGAAATTGAAGTGTTAGGATTTGAGTTTTGGAGAGTTTTAAATTAGGATTTAAGGGATCAAACAGATTCTGATTTCGATAAATTTTATATGGTTACACACGGGAGAGAACGAGGTTTATTATTCTATCATTTTTTACTGAATTTGAGAAATGGGCCCGGGGGCGGGTTTTGGCTGATTTTGTGTTTTTGGCATATTTTATAGTTTTATTGTGGAATTCGATTCTTTAGCATATGGTGATGGTATTAATCAGATTATGGTTAGATTTGTAGCTTTTGGAGACCGATTCCAGAGACGAGGGCATCCCGGAGTAGGATTTCATGCGGTTTGAGACAAGTAACAATTTTAACTCTGGCTTTGAGGTTATAAACCCAGAGAAAGTAATATCATGTGATTGTTAGGTGGTGATACCCATGCTAGGTGAAGAGCGTGTTGGTGTGCACCAAGAGGAATTGAGACTTGGTCCGTCCCGTGAGGTTGTGAGGCCTAATGGTTGTTATCTGTAGTTATGTGTTTACTTTTTGTTGAACTTGTTTGCCTTCATGTTAGAGATCATGCTTAGGCTTTAATCATTCTCACCTTATTTGTACTCAGTCATAGAAATTATTGTACATGTTTACCTCAGTCTCTATTATTTGGTAATATGTTGTGATACTTGATGTAGGTTGTGTCCCCTTATTTGTTAATGATGGTGAGGCTAGTGAGGTACATGATTAAATGAGGTCGAGGGCTTGGTTGCGAGGATATTAATACCATAGCGCGTGAGTTGTCCACCGTGGAACGTTAATTGACTGTGTGGGTCCAGGTATTTATACCATAGCGTGTGAGTTGTCCGCGCAGCACGTGATTTGACCGTGTGGATCCAAGTAATGATAAGATGGCACGTGAGTTTTCCGTGCTTAGTGCTTGGGCTTTGGGAGCCCCTCAAGAGTCTGTACACACCCCCAGTGAGTGCAGAGTGTTGAGTGTATTGAGTGTTGAGTACTGAGTGTTGAGTGTGAGTGACGAGTGATTGAGTGACAATGTTGTAAGGTTGCATTTACTTTTGTTGTTGTTGCATTTACCTGTTAACTTGTTTGTGATATTTTATTCTTTTATGGAATTTACCTATTTATGCATGTTTATTGTAAATTATGAAAATAAATAATTGAACTATTTTCCTTAGCTCGTTACTACTGCTTTGTTCCTTAGTTTTTCTGTTACTACTGAGGTGGTTATACGCATACTACACCCTGCACTTTATGTGCAGATCCAAGTGAGTTGGAGTGCGGCAACCGTTGATTTCAGGCTAGTTATCTATGGAGATTGCAAAGTAACTGCTAGTGTCCGCAGGACCTTGTTACTCCGCTTGTCATTTCTTCTTTTGGACAGTTAGATAGTTTATATATCTTAGTTTATAGTTATAGACGCTCATGACTTAGTGATACCCTGATGTTTGGGGCTAGCTTCTGTATTTTTATATTAATTATATTTAGAGTTGGTTTAGTTTATAAGAAATTTTAAAAGTTGAAAATGACTTATTAGATTCTTATAATCGATTTAGTAGTAATATTTTGGGAAATAGGTCTGCCTTGTAACACGATAGGCACTATCACGACATGGTAACATTTTTGGTTGTGACAAGTTTTTATCAGAGCCTAAGGTTACGTAGGTCTCAAGAGTTATGTGCGAGTTTAGTAGAGTCTTGCGGAGCGATACGGAGACGTCTGTACTTATCTTCGAGAGGATGCAGAACCTTTAGGAAAATATCACCTTCTTGAATTTTAATCGTGCGGTATTGATTCAGCTTGAAGTGTAACTTTTTGAATACCTTCCACGCATTGATATGCGCATATGAGCACTCGGTATCAGTTATGCATCGTTGAATTGTGATTCCTGGGATGAGATATGAGATAGGATTTCTGTGTGTTGATGTTAGGCCAGTTTGCAGGACTTAAGGCCTGGTTTTGACTGTAGCTTGAGCACTGAGGTGTTGATTGTATGCGTGCGTGCTTGTGGCGCTTATACGTCCGGTGATGTCCCTATTAGTGAAAATGGTGGCTGGATGGATATATGATGAGTAAGATGTTAATGCGAGATTAGTTCATATGATTTGAACATGACGAGAAAGATTTTCTTGAGGTAATATAGCGACCTGATGTCTTTTGGAACAATTCTAGGCACATTCGAGGACGAACGTTTGTTTAAGAGGGGGAGGATGTAACGACCAGTCCTGTCGTTTTGAGGGTTATAGCCCCATCTCCCCCATCTATGCTTCTTTATGTATTGTTCATCTGTGTTGAGTTGTAACATGTTGGTAGGTTTGGGTTCTGTTTTGGAGTGAAATGAATACTTAGTCTCTTAATTAAAAAGCTAAGTTACAAAAGTCATTAAAAATTGACTTATGAGTAAACGAATTAGAATTTGAATTTTTATGTTTCGATTAGCTTCTTCGGGTGATTTTAGTCTTAGGAGTGTGTACGGGATATAATTTGGAGGTACGTGCTTTAGGCTTGAATTGGCAAACGTTAGAAGCTTAGAAGTTCATAAGCTTGAATTCGAGATTGATTTGGTGTTTTGTTAGTTTTTTGGGTGTTCCAGAGGTTTGACTAAGTTCGGGTAGTGATATATGACTTGTTGGAATTATTGGTTGAGGTCTTGAGGGTCTCGGGTGAGTTTTGGATAGGTTTGGGCTGTGTTGCGCTCGTTTTTCTCATGTTTCGACGTTGTTTCTTCAAATATAAGTGATATATATTGAACAAATGAACTTTTTTTATTGAAGCATTGGATTCGTATCGCAATTATGGACCAGTAGCAAAAAGAATCGTCAAATTTGGACATCATATGAGAATTTTATGGTCATTTTACTATGAATTATGTTGCCAGATTTTTCAGTTTAATTTCGAAATTGTCACTAGCAGCGTATTTAAAGGTTTACACTATTTGCAAATATTAAAACCTACATATCTCATTCATTATAAGGTCAAATAGAGTGATTCAAAAGTCTAACTTGACTAGAATTTAAGAAGGAATCTATTGGAGGCATAAAGTACAAGTTTAGGGATTGTTTGACATGAGAAACGAAGCAGAATAACTGGCAAAAAAATATATAAAACTAGGGATTGTTCAGTCGGTCATATTTTGAGTTGGGAAGCTCGGATTTTGGCAATTTTGAAGGAAATTTTCACCCTATGGATTGGGGTAAGTGTTATTTACTCGATTTTGATTATATTTCATGAATTCATCATCGTTTTAGGATTTGATTGATGATTTCAAAGTGAAATTGAGGGAGTTAGGGTTTGAGTTTTGGAGAGTTTTAAGTGAGGATTTGAGGACCAAACGGAGACCGATTTTGATAAATCTTATATGGTTAGACTTGGGTGAGAACGAGTTTATTATTCTACCATTTTTGATTGATTTTAAGATGTGGGTCCAGAGGCCAGGTTTTGGCTGATTTTAAATTTTTGGCATATTTTGTAGTTTTATTATGGAATTTGATCCTTTAGCATATGGTGATGATATTAATCGGATTATTGTTAGGTTCGGAGCTTTTGGAGACCGGGTCCAGAGATGAGGGCATCCCGGAGGATTTTAAATGGTTGAGGTAAAAACAGTTTTAACTCTGGCTTTGAGGGTATAAACCCAGAGAAAGTAATATCATGTGATTGTTTGGTGGTGATACCCATGCTAGGTGACGGGCGTGTGGGTGTGCCCGCGAGGAATTAAGACACGGTCCGTCCCGTGAGGCTGTGACGCCTAATGGTTGTTATCTGTGGTTATGTGTTCACTTGTTGTTGAACTTGTTTGCCTTCATGTTAGAGATCATGCTTTGGATTTATTCATCTTAATCTTATTTGTACTCAGTCATAGAAATTATTATACATATTTACCTCAGTCTCTATTATTTTTTAATAAGCTGTGATACTCTATGTGGGTTGTGTCCCTTTATTTGTTGATGATGATGAGGCCAGTGAGGTACATGATTGAGTGAGGTCGAGGGCCTGGTTGTGAGGATATTAATACTATAGCGCGTGAGTTGTCCATATATCATGTGAGTTAACTGTGTGGGTCCAGGTATTTATACCATAGGGCGTGAGTTGTTTGCATAGCACGTAAGTTGACCGTGCGGATCCAGTTATTGATTTGATGGCACGTGAGTTGTCCGTGCTTAGCACTTTGTCTTTGGGAGCACCTCCGGAGTTGTACACACCCCCAGTGAGCGTAGAGTGTTTAGTCTATTGAGTGTTGAGTAGTGAGTGTTGAGTGTGAGTGCTAAGTGATGGAGTGACATTGCTGTGAGGTTGCATTTACTTTTGTTGTTGTTGCATTTACCTGTTAACTTGTTTGTGGTATTTGTTGCTTTTGTGGAATTTACCTATTTATTCATGTTTATTGTAAATTATGAAAATAAATAATTGCACTATTTTCCTTAGCTCGTCAATACTGCTAAGTTCCTTAGTTATTTTTGTTACTACTAAGGTGTAGATCCATTTCAGTTGGAGTGCGGCAGTCGTTGATTTCAGGCCGGCTATCTATGGAGATTGCAAGGTAGCTGCTAGTGTCCGCAGTACCTTGTTACTCCTCTTGTCATTTCTTCTTTTTAACAGTTAGATAGTTTATATATCTTAGTTTATAGTTTTAGACGCCCATGACTTAGTGACACCCTGATGTTTGGGGCTAGCTTCTGTATTCTTATATTAAGTATATCTAGAGTTGGTTTAGTTTCTGAGAAATTTTAAATCTTGAAAATGACTTATTAAATTATTATAATTGATTTAGTAGTAATATTTTGGGAAATAGGCTTGCCTTGTAACACGACAGGCGCTAGTACGACATGGTTAGATTTTGGGTCATGACAAGTTGGTGTCAGAGCCTAGGTTATGTAGGTCTCACGACTCATGAGCGGGTTTAGTAGACTGTTCCAGATTGATACGGAGATGTCTATACTTACCTTCGAGAGGCTGCTGATTACGGCGGACTCAACTTTAGGAAGAGTAGGCGCTAAGACTTTTACCCAATAGTGGTATCGGGGTCAATTTCCGTAGGGAGCTTGGAGTGGAGTCGAGTATTTGTTTGATCTAGAAATGCGTTTTAGCTCCTAATTGTACTTTTAATATTTTTGGGGTTTCTATGATTATCAGCTAACGGGTAGATGATTCCTAATACAAGAACGATGATTATGGGCCGTATGTTTTTACCGTTGCATAATTGCACTCACTCTCACACCTCTTGGTAGAGAGAGTGATTTTGCCTAATTGACTCTCTAGAGACCAATTTGGTAGGCCAATTTGCCCAAGCAACTTAGGGTTCAAGTTGGGTAATTACTCTCTCGAGATTTAACTCGTTAATTGGGACTATCATTCTCATGGGTCCATCCCAATTCCTTGTTGAGTCAATTTTGGGGCCATAGACTATCTTTCTCAAAAAGAGTCAAGACCCACTAAGCTAGACTTAGTTTTTGCAACCACCAAATCCTAATGAAATCATAAAATTAACCCAAATAGCAAATAGCAAATATCATTCAAGCATTAAACAATCACACTCATTAATTACCCACACTAGGGTTGAGCCACAATCCTAGCTAATGGGTTTGTCTAAACATATTATAAACAAAAATTGAATAAATAGAAGATGAAATAGAATATCAATTAATCACTAATATTAATCTACAAAAATCCACGATAAAACAAGACGAAATGTCCCAAAATAGGCTAAAACTTGAGTCTCGCGAGTGCAGCAGCTATATGGTATCTAATACATGACCTAAAAAAGTAAAAATGTTCTATTTATACTACACAGGAAAAAATGGACAAAAATGCCCTTGCAAGGCTGGCGCGGCCGCGTAGGGTCTTCATCTTCAATTCTCTCTTATGAAGCTGGGGGCGTGGATAGAGCAAAAAGGTGACGCGGTCGTGCTGGCTGAAGAGCGCGGACCTCCCATAAATGGGGTGCGGTCGCATGGAGAACTTGGCAAAATGACCATTCTCTGAGCAACCATTCATGCGGACCACACTGTTTTGGTGTGTGGCTGTGTTGGCAAACTTTGCAAAAATATCGAATCTCTGAACATCATTCACACGGGCCGCACTATTTTGGTGTGCGACTGCGTGGCTTTGCTTTTGCATTCTCTGGTCTCTAAACCTCCTCGGGCGTGGACTGCGTCAAGATGAGCGCAAACTGTACATGTCACAACTAAAATGCTCAGTCTCTGAACTTCCAGCGTGATTGCGTGGCAAAGAAGTGTGGTCCACACTGGGTCTCTTTGTTCCCCTCTTCATTTGACTTTAACACTTGGCAGCTTTCACTCCGTTTTGAGCCGATCTTTGACATTCGTCATCTTGTCGCTCAAACCTGCAATCAAGCGTAACTTGTAGGTATTTTGGGACTAACATATGGCAATTCACACACAATGCTTAGGCAAGAATGGGTATAAAACGTATTAAAACCATAGTTATTTACTCCCCCAAACTTTAACCTTTACTTGTCCTTAAGCAAATAAAATAAGACCTACCCCTCGTAGGATAACAACCAAGTAATTCCTACCTATCCTAAAGTAACCTCAGCAAGCATCAATTGGGACTAACAATTGCCCTCAACGCGAATGCAACATTAACACATTTAAACTTTGAAAACTTGTGAATCAAGTGTGACACAAGAGCATCAAGAGTTAACACATTTCATCAAAGAACTTTTCTCAATAACTTTGGTCATTGTGGAACCCAAACTCACACATCCTCAACTCTCCCTAAGTGAACCTCACCTTTAGATTATTGACACACAAACCGAGGTGGATGTATTCTCGCTTATCTCTCTCAAATAAAAGGCCATAAGTCCGACTCTAAGTACCATATGCTTGCCCCTTATGTAAGTATCCACTAATGTAGGCTTCCCTCAACTCAAGATCATATAGGACTTTTGAGAAGTTATTGTGAAGGCTTTTGGGTAAAGGTAGGACATGTTTTTGCTCAATTGGGTTCAATATTCCCTTAAACACTTCTTTTGATTCATTTCGGCACACTTTCTTGACTCATTTGAGTTTTTCACTTCTTTCAAGGGGTTAGAGAGACACATTGTCTATTTCTTTTGCAATTCAAACCTTTCTCCTTTTGTCTACATTTTTTCACACCTTTATCACTTTTTGTTGTCCTTATGTTTTTGCTCAATTGGATTCAATCTTCCCTTAAGCACTTTTTTTGATTCATTTTGGCACACTTTCTTGTCTCATTTGAGTATTTCACTTCTTTCAAGGGGTTAGAGAGACACATTATCACTCTTTCTTTTGTAATTCAAACCTTTCTCCTTTTGTCTACGTCTTTTCACACCTTTATCACTTTTTGTTGTCCTTTGATTCCCTTTTTGGTTCTTTTTCACTATTGTCTTTCTTTTGGTCTTTTTCTCTTTTTCATTGCCTTCCTTTTCTTTTGCTTTTGTACCTTCTTACCTCATTGATTCCTTTCTTGTCTCTCCCCCAAAACATAGACATTTTCCATTACTCAAGGGAAGATTTGGGTGCCAAGAGAGTGTCCCCTTGTAAACGAGTATAGGCTTGTAGCTTGGTTCATGAAAGAAGAAGGTCTAACGCAAAAAAGGGGTAAACTAGGGAGCATTTCATTGGTAGGTCATGGGAATTGTTCAAATTTGGCACTTTGGATCAAGGAGAGCCTATAATCACTTCTCAAGTCAAGTTTCACCTATGATTTTGCCTCAACCAACATTCAAGGCAAGTACTAGACCATCAGCTCAGTACTTGTGCTCACAATTCAAATTCTCACCACACATACTCAAGGATCGCTGAAGACATCGAGTCGAGGGACCACAACGACCTTAGTTACGATTCAAGTGCACAATGGCCCAAAATGACCATATGATGATTGTTTGGTCAACATAAGAGTCTCAAAGCCACGACTTTCACCATCCTAAATACAACATCATGTATTTGACCATGGGATTAAAGGCAAATGTGCTAGGCCTAAGTGAAGCTTTGCCTGAGGTACCCTTAACTACAAAACTTGAAAATCAAAAAGGAAAATAAAAACTAACTTAGCCCTTAAGAAGGTTATCACGCCATCTATCATTGGGAAAATCCACCCGGTTCACACAGCATTATACCCTTGGAAAGAACCATGGCATTAAGAAAACCAAGGGTTTATTGCAAATGTCAAAAAAAGACAAAAAGTCTACGAGCCTAACTTTGCACCTAAAACGAAAAATTTTAACAAAAATAGAAAACCAAGAAAACCAAAATGAAAAATCGAATGAATATGTATAAAAGGGGAGTAGAACATACAACTAGGGTAGTGAATATATACATAAAGTTGAAAAGCATCTAGAATGAGAAGTTATATACAAACCATCTATCAACTACAAATGTGCTAAAAGTAAAGAGAATATATACAGTCATCCA
Organism: Nicotiana benthamiana; assembly: GCA_034376525.1. NCBI lineage: Eukaryota > Viridiplantae > Streptophyta > Magnoliopsida > Solanales > Solanaceae > Nicotiana > Nicotiana benthamiana. Next base: position 1,265,600 of record CM067329.1, read on the forward strand.
TACTGTCAATCAAATAGATAGGGAACACCCCCCACGAATAAAAGCTGGCATAGTCCCTAATGCCAACTACCAAAGTAAGCATAAATGACAGGAAAGGATATAGAGTGGCCCCTCAAGCCTAATTTTTCATCACGTGCTGATCAGTGGTCCCTAGGTCCTCTGTACTGGCGGAAACCTCATACTGGTCCCTGGCCTGCTACTGCTGTGCTGCTGGAACAGGGGCCTGATCAAGAACAGGCTGAACATCTGGTGGAGCACTGGAGGTATCCTCCTGAACCTATGCCACCTCTATCATAACTCCTTCAGTGCTTGGAAGTTTCCTCTTCTTCCTCGGCTGCCTGGGAGCCTCCTCCTGTTATGGCTGAACCGCTGCTGGATCTACAGCTGGATGCCCAAATAGTGAATCAAGTGGCATACAGTCCGCCAAGAGCTTATCCTCATACTCTCTCATATTCTTCACTGACTCCTTTGAAGCCTTCTGCTTCCTCAATTTCGTATGTTCCCGAGCCAACTTAGCCAAAACCTTACTGTGTGCCCCAACTACCTTAGTCCAGGCATCATACATTGCCATCATCTTTTCCTGGTTGGACAGGATCTTCTTCAATATTTCCTCAATGGAAGGAGGAATCTCAACCGTGGCAGGAGCTGACTATGCCTAAACGATAGTGGCCAAGTTGGACAGCTTGGATGTCGCAAGTGACATCCAGTTGTTCAAACTGGCTAAAACCTGAGTGAGCTGGTGGGCAGTGAACCGATGAGTGTTTGATGAAGGGACAACCGGGTCTGCTAAGGTAGATGTACCCGTAACAGAAGAAGGACCCGGAGGCAATGTCTCACCAGTAGCAGGGATGGTGGAAGGCTTAGTGGAATGTTGAATAACCGCTGGCTCCTCAGACTGGCCAGGTGCGATGGAAGTGGATGCTTGATTATTTTTTTACCTCTTTGGGTTGTTGGCACCCAACTGACTGTACCATGAGTAGGGGGCTACTGGATCTACCTTCACATCAAACCGCGTTTTCTTCACCTCTTATTCTCCAAAGTACAGGAAAAGAGTGTTTGGGAAGTGATAGTTTGTGTTGGTCTCCCATCCGACCGTGGAAAACACCCTCGAAATAATGTTGCCCACATTGAGAGGAAACCCGGCAGTAATAGATGCCTCTAGAACAACACGGGCAATAGGAACTGTGTGATCTGGGTGGAGGGATTAAGCCTACTACATGTTGAAACACGTTCTCAAGGCACTATACTAAAACGTGTGTTCATATTTGTGGGTTTTGATGAATGACAAACTATGCGCAATGGACATATGACGAGGTCCAAGCACAAGCGCGCAATTGATATATAACGAGATTCAAGTACAAGACCAAGATTAAGCAAAGATATAAAGTTATACATGAGTCGTTCTTTAATTGTGATCTTGATCCGATAACTTGACTCAAGACTTGGCTTCTCTCGTAAAAATTTTTTTATCAAATCATGCATATTTAATTTAAAGCAAAATGATTTTAAATCATGCATATTTACTTTAGTCAAAATGATTTTTAAACATGCCTCTAAAATCTGGACTAAGATAATCGATTATGTACTTATGATAATCGATTATGTTAAGTCAGCTGCATGACAATCGATTGTGAACTTATGACAATCGATTGTGTTAAGGCAGTGTGCATCAGATTTTTCAAATCTGCATGACAATCGATTGTGAACTTATGACAATCGATTATGTTGAGGCAGTGTCTATCAGACATTTTCAAAGTCATAAAATTATCGATTGTGTACCTTTGACAATCGAGTGCATTAAGGCAGTGTCTAATTGATTTTTCAAAGACTGATATATAATCGATTGTTCTCATAGCATAATCGATTGTGTAATTGACCGTTGCCAAAATATTTTCAAAAACCGTCAGGTAATCGATTTTAGATTTCTAATAATCGATTGTTTTAAATAAAATCTGAAAATGATTTTTTGAACATTGCCAAGTAATCGATTGTAGATTTCTGACAATCGATTGTTTTAAGTAAAATCTGGAAATGATTTTCTGAACGTTGCCAGTAATCGATTATTGATCTTAGATAATCGATTGTTTAGCGTAAAATCTGGGAATGATTTTTGGAACGATTGGCAAACAATCGATTGTGGCATTTTGACAATCGATTATCACTGAGTAAAATCAGCAATTCTTAATTGGCAATTAGGCAACGGTAATGCATGGTTTTGCAACTATAAATACAGCTTCAAATCAGTCTTCTAAACACAACAACTGATCATATTATTGCTATAGCTTGCATACTCTATTGTTCATCACTTTCTATTCATTACATAAGTTTTGAGAGCCAAAATTCTTGACGAAAGTTGTTGCGTTCTTGAGCGTATGTGTTTACTCATATCTACTCTATTAAGAGAGTCTTGTTTAAGTGAGTGCTAAGTGTTTTATACACTTGAAGGGAAGTGTTAGTCCCTTGTATAGTAAGAAGGAACTTGTGTTTCCTTTGGTTGAAGTCTTGGAGTGTTGTATCTTCGAGCAAAGGTTGTTGAGGCTTGTGTCCTCAGTTTGTAAAGGTTTGTTGAGCACCCGTAAGCTTAACAGTGTTAGTGGAAATCTCGAGAGAGTCTCTTGGGGACTGGACTAGCCACGGGTTGTGGTGAACCAGGATACATCGGTGCGTTCGTTCTTATTTATTTACTTATCGCACTTATTTCTTTCCTGCAATTTTTAAATTCCGCAAGTTTACCGCTAATTTTTATTATAACGCTATTCACCCCCCCCCCCCCCCTCTAGCGTTAAGCGTATTTTCTAACAATTGGTATCAGAGCCCAACTCTCTGAAGACTTAACCGTTTGAGAGAAACAATCCATGGCTTCTACTCGTGATTCTTTTGCAGGAATAGGTGAAGGACAATGCTCCACCCGACCACCACTATTCGACGGTACAAATTATACGTACTGGAAGGAGAGGATGAGAATATTTGTTCAATCAAATAGATTTCATCTTTGGAAGGTTATAATGAAGGGAGAACAAATTCCAACCAAAAAGGTTGAAAATAAAGATGTTCCAAAGTCCGAAGATGAATACGATGCGGATGATATCCGAAAGGTGCAAAACAACGCTAATGCCATTAATTTATATTGTGTTGTAAATGCTGATGATTTCAGGAAAATATCATGTTGCACAACGGCGAAGCAAATGTGGGACAAGCTGGAAATTACGTACGAAGGTACGGACCAGGTAAAGGAAGCTAAAATTGATTTCCTAACCCATGCATATGAATTGTTTCACATGAAGGAAGGCGAAAAGGTCGATGAGATGTTCGAACGATTTTCAAAAATCGTTAATGATTTACATGCTCTTAAGAAGACCATCACGGATAAGGAACTTGTCCGAAAAATTCTCCGAAGTCTCACTCCGGCATGGCGATCCAAGGCCGACGCGATTCAAGAATCTATTGGCGTTTCAAATGTCACCATCGACGGATTAAGAGGTAATCTTAAAACTTATGAATCTACTATACTTAACCCTCTTGTTGATGATCAAAGGAAACAAAAGATCGCTCTCAAGGCAAGCACAAGCCAACCTCAAAGTGATGAGGACGAAGACAACGAGTTCGGACTCGTTATTAAGAGATTTCAAAAGTTCATGCGAAAAGAGTATGAACAAAAGGGCAAAAAGCAAGGAGATCAAATAAAGTGCTATGAGTGCGGAGAAACCGGGCACATTAAATCAAATTGCCCAAATGCCAAAAAGGAGAAGAAACCCTTCAAGAAACAACGAGCATACATATCTTAGGGAGGCGACTCCGGTGACGAGTCGAGTGAGGAAGAAGAAGAAGACGAAGCCGCAAATCTTTGTCTCATGGCTCACGAAAACAATCAAGAAGAGGTATGTCAAATTTCTTCCAAAAATTTCTATTCTCTTGAGGAAATGCAAAATGCTTTTGATGAGTTGTATAGTGAATTTATTAAATCTTCCAAAACTGTTAAAAGCATAAAAGAAAATGCTTCTTTAAAAGAAAAAGATTTTGAAAAACAACTCTCTTTGAAAGAAAAGGTTTTGGAAAAACTGATTTTGGAAAATGAGAAGTTGAAAGAAGAAAAAAAATTGTTCGGCAAGAGAAGCGCCGACAAACCCGAGAGCTCTAGTAAAAATTGTACTTCTTGCATGCATCTCAAAAATGAGGTAGAAAGACTTAAGGGCACCCTAGATAAGTTTAATTCTTCTCATAAAAATTTGAATGAAGTTCTTGTTAATTTGAAGTCGACCAAGCATGGCATAGGCTTTGAGAATGAGCCTAAAGAAAAGGTTGAAGCCAACCCCCAACAACCTAAGGTTCAACCTAGGATTAATAAAACAAACGCTCATTCTAGATATAATAAACCTAGAAATGGCTTTCAACAGTCGCAACCAAGAAATAATCATTCTAGAAATAATGCATACTCTAGGCCAAACACTAGAAGAAATTTTGAACCTTGTAGAACACCTAAGAAATGGCTTTCAACCTAGAAACAACTATCCTAGAAATGTTGTATATCCTAGAACAGATAGTAGGAGAAATGATTTTCATGAATTGCGCAATAGTCATATTGTCAAGAATAGAGTAAATGAATTTCTTCCGTCCAATTACTATCAACCTAGACGAATGCATAATCCTAATGTTGTTTGTCATTATTGTAGACGAATTGGACATATTGCTCCTGCTTGTTTTACACGGCATAGACATAACACTCAATCACATCACTATGATTTGCCTAACCCCCAAGGACCCAAAATGGCATGGGTACCTAAAACTCATTAATCTGTTTTGTAGGTGTGTTTGAAGGGGTCAAGTGTACTTTGGTACCTTGATAGTGGATGCTCCAAGCACATGACTGGAGACGAATCCAAGTTCCTTCAACTAGAACACAAGGAAGGAGGAAGCGTTATTTTTGGTGATAACAACAAAGGAAAAATTATCGGCATTGGATCGGTCGGTAAGGATGACTCCTCTTCCATTAAGCATATATTGCTAGTTAAGGGTCTAAAACATAATCTCTTGAGCATAAGTCAATTATGTGACAAGAGAAATCTTGTTTTATTTGATTCAAATGAATGCTTAGTTTTTCTCCGTAGCGATTTTAAAATTATTCTTCCTGGATTTAGAATGGATAATATCTATATGGTTAATCTCGAAAATTATTCATCTGAATATGTAGATTTTCTTATGAGCAAAGAAGATGATACGTGGTTATGGCACCGTAGAGTAGCTCACATTAACATGCATCTTTTGAACAAATTGGTTTCACAAAATTTAGTTATTGGTCTTCCAAACTTGAAATTTGAAAAAGACTCTATCTGTGATTCTTGTCAAAAAGGGAAGCAAACAAAAGCATCTTTTAAATCGAAAAATATTGTTTCAACTACTAGACCTTTGCAATTACTTCACATGGACTTATTTGGACCATCTCGCATTGAAAGTCTTGGTAGAAATCGTTATGCATTTGTTATTGTTGATGATTATTCTAGATTTACATGGACTATATTTCTTGCTCATAAAAGTGAAGCTTTTCATAATTTTAAATATTTTCTTAAACGTGTTCAAAACGAAAAGGACACAACCGTCACTTCAATAAGAAGTGATCATGGGGGAGAGTTTGATCACAATCTCTTTGCGGACTTTTGTGACGAACTCGGTATCGAGCACACCTTCTCTGCTCCACGTACACCACAACAAAATGGGGTTGTGGAAAGGAAAAATAGGTGTCTCGAAGAGATGGCTAGAACCATGCTCGATGAGGCTAAGATTCCCAAACATTTTTGGGCGGATGCCGTGAGTAACGCATGCTACGTTTTGAATAGAGTAGTCATAAGGCCAATACTCATGAAAACCCCTTATGAACTCTACAGGGGAAGGAAACCAAATATCTCCCATTTTAGAGTATTCGGTTGTAAATGCTTTATTCATAACAGTGGAAAAGATCAATTGGGAAAATTCGATGCCAAATCCGATGAAGGATTTTTTATTGGTTATTCCTCACGTAGAAAAGCATATAGGGTATTCAATAATAGAACCGGAACTGTGGAGGAATCCCCTCATATTGTGTTTTCCGAAAATAATGCTTGCTTGGTGAGAAAGAATTCTGGTTTTGATCTTGCAGGTATTTTAAACTCACTAAGTCCTCAAGACAAAGTACAAGAGGAAACTCCGAAGGAAACTCAAGATGAAATCTTAGATCAATTATTGGAGGAAGCGCCACAATTGGAGAAAGAAACGAAAATGCCTAACGAATGGAGGACAATCAAAGATCACCCTCTCGAACAGGTAATTGGCGACGTTGGAGAAAAGGTAAGTACCCGAAACTCTCTTAAGAACACCTTAGAACATACTGCTTTTGTTTCTCAAATTGAACCCACAACCATCTCCGTAGCAATTGGGGATGAATTTTGGACCTTGGCAATGCAAGAGGAGCTTAACCAATTCAAACGGAATGATGTTTGGGATTTGGTGCCAAGACCCGAAAATCATACCATAATTGGTACAAAATGGGTTTTTCGAAACAAATTAGATGAAAATGGTGTAATCACTAGAAACAAAGCTAGGCTTGTAGCAAAAGGATGCAATCAAGAAGAGGGTATTGACTATGAAGAAACATATACTCCCGTAGCAAGGTTAGAAGCTATTCGTTTATTACTTGCCTTTGCATCTTCTATGAATTTCAATTTGTATCAAATGGATGTAAAAAGTGCTTTTCTAAATGGTGTTATTCAAGAAGAAGTTTATGTTGAACAACCCCCGGGTTTTGAAGATTTTAAATCTCCAAATCATGTTTTCAAACTTAAAAAGGCTCTTTATGGTCTTAAACAAGCTCCCCGAGCTTGGTATGAAAGATTGAGTAAATTTCTTTTGGAAAATGATTTCATTAGGGGGAAAGTTGACACCACTCTTTTCGTTAAGCATAAAAACAATGATATTTTATTAGTTCAAATCTATGTGGATGATATTATATTTGGTGCTACTAACAATGTTTTGTGCAAGGAATTTTCCGATTTAATGACAAGCGAATTTGAGATGTCTATGATGGGTGAGCTAACATTCTTTTTGGGGCTGCAAGTAAAGCAAATGAAAGAAGGAACTTTCATTTGTCAAGCTAAATATTGCAAAGAATTGCTGAAACGATTTGAAATGACCAACGCAAAAGCAATGGCCACTCCCATGAGCACATCCGATCATCTAGACAAAGATGAGAAAGGTAAGGAAGTCGACACCAAAAAGTATCGAGGTATGATTAGATCTCTCCTTTATCTTACTGCTAGTAGACCGGACATTATGTTTAACGTGTGCTTATGCGCTCGTTATCAATCGTGTCCGAAGGAGTCTCACCTAACTGCGGTGAAACGGATATTGAAGTATCTTGTTGGTACTGTAAATGTGGGTCTATGGTACCCCAAAGGTTCTTCATGCCAACTTGTTGGCTATTCCGATTCCAATTTTGCTGGATGCAAATTGGACCGCAAGAGCACTAGTGGCACTTGCCATTTGCTCGGTAGCTCTCTTGTTTCTTGGTTTAGCAAGAAACAAGTAAGTGTTGCGTTGTCCACAACCGAGGCTGAATATGTAGCCACGGGGAGTTGTTGCGCTCAAATCCTTTGGATAAAACAACAACTCTTGGACTATGGCCTAAGTCTTGATCATATCCCTCTTAGATGTGATAATACTAGCGCCATATGCTTGACGAAGAACCCCGTTCTTCATTCAAGAACAAAACACATTGAAATTAGGAATCATTTTATAAGAGATCACGTTCTCAAGGGTGATGTCGAAATTGAATTTGTTGAAACCAAAGATCAATTGGCCGACATCTTTACAAAACCCTTAGAGAAAGATTCCTTCTTCCGAATTCGTAGTGAACTCGGGATTCTTGACTCCACGTTGATCTAAGTCATGCATTGCATTCTCCCTTTCACATGATTTCTAACTTGAGCGTCGGAGACGTCTAACGAATTTTTGCAGGTATCGCCCTAAAGGCAGGGGGAATTATAAAGATTGATGAAGAATAATCAATTTATCCTAAGGATAACCAATTTCTCGTTAGTATATAATCAATTATCAAGTATCAATAATCGATTATGTTGGTATTATTTGCTTTATTATGTCTTCTTATGCAACTTGTGCTTAATCAATAAACAAGTTACTCACCTTTTCCATTTTTGCTAATGTCAAAAGGGGGAAGAATAAGGGATATGCACTAATTTTTTATTGGCACAAATTGAGAGGGAATTCATAAATTGAGGGGGAACTAATTGCACATCTAGAGACTTGTTGCATATTATTGCATATCTTTACTTGTCTTGAATCGTCATTACGAATTATCAAATATGCATATCCCGACTAAAGTTTGCCATTATCAAAAAGGGGGAAATTGTTGAAACATGTTCTCAAGGCACTATACTAAAACGTGTGTTCATATTTGTAGGTTTTGATGAATGACAAACTATGCGCAATGGACATATGACGAGGTCCAAGCACAAGCGCGCAATTGATATATAACGAGATTCAAGCACAAGACCAAGATCAAGCAAAGATATAAAGTTATACATGAGTCGTTCTTTAATTGTGATCTTGATCCAATAACTTGACTCAAGACTTGGCTTCTCTCGTAAAAACATTTTTATCAAATCATGCATATTTAATTTAAAGCAAAATGATTTTAAATCTTGCATATTTACTTTAGTCAAAATGATTTTTAAACATGCCTCTAAAATCTGGACTAAGATAATCGATTATGTACTTATGATAATCGATTATGTTAAGTCAGCTGCATGACAATCGATTGTGAACTTATGACAATCGATTGTGTTAAGGCAGTGTGCATCAGATTTTTCAAATCTGCATGACAATCGATTGTGAACTTATGACAATCGATTGTGTTGAGGCAGTGTCTATCAGACATTTTCAAAGTCATAAAATAATCGATTGTGTACCTTTGACAATCGAGTGCATTAAGGCAGTGTCTAATTGATTTTTCAAAGACTGATATATAATCGATTGTTCTCATAGCATAATCGATTGTGTAATTGACCGTTGCCAAAATATTTTCAAAAACCGTCAGGTAATCGATTATAGATTTCTAATAATCGATTGTTTTAAATAAAATCTGAAAATGATTTTTTGAACGTTGCCAAGTAATCGATTGTAGATTTCTGACAATCGATTGTTTTAAGTAAAATCTGGAAATGATTTTTTGAACGTTGCCAGTAATCGATTATTGATCTTAGATAATCGATTGTCAAGCGTAAAATCTAGAAATGATTTTTGGAACGATTGGCAAACAATCGATTGTGGCATTTTGACATTCGATTGTCACTGAGTAAAATCAGCAATTCTTAATTGGCAATTAGGCAACGGTAATGCATGGTTTTGCAACTATAAATACAGCTTCAAATCAGTCTTCTAAACACAACAACTGATCATATTATTGCTATAGCTTGCATACTCTATTGTTCATCACTTTCTATTCATTACATAAGTTTTGAGAGCCAAAATTCTTGACAAAAGTTGTTGCGTTCTTGAGCGTATCTGTTTACTCATATCTACTCTATTAAGAGAGTCTTGTTTAAGTGAGTGCTAAGTGTTTTATACACTTGAAGGGAAGTGTTAGTCCCTTGTATTGTAAGAAGGAACTTGTGTTTCCTTTGGTTGAAGTCTTGGAGTGTTGTATCTTCGAGCAAAGGTTGTTGAGGCTTGTGTCCTCAGTTTGTAAAGGTTTGTTGAGCACCCGTAAGCTTAACAGTGTTAGTGGAAATCTCGAGAGAGTCTCTCGGGGACTGGACTAGCCACGGGTTGTGGTGAACCAGGATACATCGGTGCGTTCGTTCTTATTTATTTACTTATCGCACTTATTTCTTTCCTGCAATTTTTAAATTCCGCAAGTTTACGCTAATTTTTATTATAACGCTATTCACCTCCCCCCCCCCCCCTCTAGCGTTAAGCGTATTTTCTAACACTACACACAAAAGTCAACCAACCCTTTGCCTCAAAATTGAGAGTGTTCCGCAGAATCTTCTCCCTGGCCTTCAACTATACAGGAACTGTGCCCGGGGTTGCCAAGTGCTGAGCCAACCAAGGACTAACCTCTTCTTTCATTGCCAGCTTTTCTAAGTATTGAGATTCATCCTCTTCGTTGAACCCCAAAAAATTCATTCAGTGACTTCTTATCAAACATCACCAATTTATCCCACACTTTCGTCACCTTTGAATCCTTCACCACATGATGAACATTATAGTAAATTCTTTTACCATATGTTCATTGGCGACTATGCAACGCTCCTTGAATAAATCCCAACCCTCTTTAGTACAGAATTGCGCTTGCAAATGAGGGTTGAGAGGAACAAGACCTGAGTTAATAAATTGCCTCTCCGGAATCAATTTTCTTTTGGGCCACCACTCTCTAAATCTGTGGAAGGCTATTTCACTCACGAATCTGCCAACCCAAGCTTCCGATTTTCTGGTCCGCTCCACTCGCCCGACTTGTGGTTCACCCCCTCACCATATCCTCCACTCTCCCCTAATAATGAAGTTGTGGGAGAGGTAGAGTATTGTTCTTCATCTCTTGCTACGGACTCATCTGACGAGTTCGAAATACCATTGATTGGTTTCTTAGAGGTGGGTGCAGGATTAGGTGAAGGAGTATCATGCAGCTGGAATGATGTAGACACGTAAATTGGGGCAGACTCTAAGGTGATGCTCTGGGATGGTGCATTCTCACTCCTCGTAGAGTGGGAGGCCACTCTATCAGCTTATCTGGACCTGGGGAATGAGTTTAACAATGCGCTTACCACCCCCACCTTGGGAGGAACCCCCTCTCCCAGGTTGCTTTTGTTCTTTTTCTCTACGTTTTTGAACCATTATTTGCAAGGAATGCATTTCAAACATTGCTGGTAGAATCATATGCAGTGAATTAGATGATACGATTAAGTTAAATATGCAGACACAGTGAAGCAGAAAGAGAGGCGCGGACCGCGCAAAAGTGTCACGCGGTCGCGCTAAGGTAGCTCGGCCCGCATGAAACTGGAGCGCTGACCACACTTGAGAGCTTCCAATCACACCCCTCTCTGAATTTACCAACGCGGTCCGCACTGACTTGGACCGTTTTCGCGTTGGTTCAGTGCGGACCACGCAAAAAAGAACACGGACCGCGCTTGTCAATGATTCCAAACACACACTCTCTAATCTTTATCAGCATGGTCCGCACTGATTTGGACCGCGGCCGCACTGGGCTAGTACGGACTATGCAAAAATGCTATGCGGACCATATAGATTATACTTAGCATGCAACAAAGAGGCGGCATGGACCGCGCAGAAAGGATGCGCGGCCACGCAAAGCTAATAATTAACCGAGTTGGGAATTTTCATTCAAAGCCAATTTTTGTTCAAATTATGAGTTCTTATTGTCTCTACTCTATTACTAATCATGAATTCATGCCCGTTGTTTAACATAAACACACAAAATCTAACCTAACAGTCTATACTAAAAAGAAATAGAAGAAAACAAGAAGTAATACTAATGGGAAGCATATAAAATAATCAAAAATTAAACTATGAATGAGATTTGTGAGGAATGTTACCAGGGATTGTGAAAATTTAACTACTTGAAGCAATCTTGATGAACAGTGAAAATTTAAAGCTCAGTAGAAAATTGGCGAAAACGTTAAAATGAAGCTTAAGGTTCCAATTTATAGAAAACACTGTGGGACCCATCACCTACTTATCAGCATGACCGCATATATATGGCTGCGGACCGCGCTGGATTTCCAGCCTTTTCAATTGAATGAACAGCCCATGCGGACCGTACTGTTTTGGTGAGCGGCCGCGTGGGAATATTCAGGGAACTTATAATTGGTCCTTCTCAGCATGGACCGCACAAAAATGTCACGCATACCGTGCAACTAACTTCGGAGACTCAGCTCCCACTCCACCATCCTACGCGGTCCGCACAGTTTTGATGCACGGCTGCGTGGGCAAACTTCAGAGACCTGGCATTTTTTCCTTTTGTTCTGCACTGGTTCAGCATTATCCCTGCAACATCACACATACCATGAGTTCAAAAATCATAATCTACAACAGAAAACAAAAATAAATAAAAAGACATGTGTAGCCTTATGCTCCAATTCCACTGGAAGATGACGAGCCTTCCCAAACACCAACCGGTACGGAGACATACCAATCGGGGTCTTGAAATCAGTACGATAAGCCTAAAGAGCATCATCCAATTTCTTTGACCAATCAATCATATTTGCATAGACAGTCTTGGACAAAATACTCTTGATATCTCGGTTAGAAACCTCAACTTGACCACTCGCTTGAGGATTATAAGGAGTGGTAACCTTATGATTTAGACCATACTTGGCTAGAAAAGAATCAAAATCCCGATTGCAAAAATGAGAACCACCATCACTAATGATAGCACGTGGAGTGCCAAACCTAGTGAAGATATTATTTCTCAAGAATGCCACCTCACTTTGAACTTCGTTGTTGGGCAAAGCAACGGCTTCGACCCATTTCGAAAAATAATCAACCATTACCAAGATATATGTGTTGCCGCAAGAACTCACGAATGGCCCCATAAAGTCGATCCCCCAAACATCAAAAATATCAACCTCTAGAATCGTGTTAAGGCGCATCTCATCTTTCTTAGAAATCCCTCTGGCTCGTTGGCATTCATCACATCTATTGACAAAGTTACCAATTCTTTGAACATGGAAGGCCAATAGAATCCACAACTAAGCACTTTAGACGCCGTCCTCGCCCCACCATGATGGCCACCATAGTGGCGAAGAGTGACAAGCTTCCACAATACTCAACTGCTATTCTTCGAGAACACATCAGCGAATTATACCATCAGTGCAAATTTTGAAAAGATATGGCACATCCCAATAATAGTCCAAACAATCCCGCTTGAGCATCTTCCTTTGGTTAGAAGAGAGCTCATACGGGACCACATCGGCAACAAAAATGTCTGCAAACCATGGCATGTCTTGCATTGAAACTGGGAGGAGTTGTTCATCCTAAAAATATCATTTATCTCAAGGCCTTCCGAAGGCCTCCCTTCCTCTTCCAATCGAGACAAGTGGACTGCCACTTGGTTTTCACTTCCTTTTGTGTCAACAATCTTTAAATCAAATTCCTGAAGAAGTAGTATCCATCTCGTTAACATTGCCTTTGAATCTTTCTTGGTCATCAAATGCCTAAGGGCGGCGTGATCGGTATGGATAATCACTTTAGCCCCATAAGGTACAGGCAAAACTTTTCCATGGCAAAAACAATGGAAAGAAATTATTTCTTGGTGACCGTGTAATTCCTTTGAGCTTCATTCATTGTCTTACTTGAGTAGTACACCGGATGGAACATCTTGTTGATTCTTTGTCCCAAGACCGCCCCAACTACAACATCACTAGCGTCACACATGAGCTTAAATGGCAAGCGCCAATTGGGTGCGGTAATGATAGAGGTTGTTGTCAACTTGTGTTTTAGAAGCTCCAAAGCCTCCGTGCATTTCTCATCAAAGACAAACTTGTCCTCCTTCTCTAGCAACTTGCACAATGGGTTATGTACCTTAGAGAAATATTTGATGAACCTTCAGTAGAAACCCGCATGCCCAAAAAAACTCCTCACCCCTTTGATAGAAGTAGGGGGTAACCTTGAAATGACTTCAATCTTGGCTTTGTCAACTTCAATACCTCTCTTCGAAATCTTGTGACCTAATACAATACCCTCTTCTACATAAAATGGCATTTTTTCCAATTGAGAACTAGGTTTGTATATTCACATCGGGTCAACACACGGTCCAAATTTTTCAAGCATTCCTCAAAGGAGTCCCCAACCACACTAAAATAATCCATGAATACCTCTAATATGTCATCCACCATGTCGGTGAAGATTGCCACCATACATCGTTGGAAGATCGCCAGTGCATTATATAATTCAAATGGCATTAGAGAGAAAGCGAATGTGCCATAAGGACATGTGAAGGTAGTTTTTTCTTGGTCTTCCGTGGAAATGAGAATTTTGTAATAGCCTGAATACCCATCCAAAAAAACAATAGAAAGCCTGGCCTGCAAGACGATCGAGCATTTGGTCAAGGAACGGCAATGGGAAGTGATCCTTTCTAATCACCTTGTTCAACTTTCGGTAGTCCATGCACACTCTCCAACCCGTCACAGTACGAGTCGGAATGATTTCATTGTTGTCATTGGTCACCACCTCATGCCTCCTTTCTTTGGCACACATTGTACTGGAGAAGTCCACGAAATGTCAGAAATGGGGTACACCACACCGGCATCAAGCACTTGATAACTTTCTTCTTGACCACTTCTTGCATGGCCTCATTGAGTCTCCTTTGATGTTTAAGATAAGGCCTAGCGTCCTCCTCCAATATGATCTTGTGCATGCAAAAAGCGGGGCTAATACCCCAAATATCGGCCAAAGTCCATCCAATCACCCTCTTGTGCTTTTGAAGAACCGCCAAAGTGGCATCAACCTGCACTTTAGTCAAGCAAGATGACATAATAATAGGTAAAGTCAAATTGGGACACAAGAATTCATAACTGAGGTAAGGAGGAAGTTGTTTTAACTCCAACACCGATGGCTCCTCTATAGATAGATTGGTGGGTAGAGTTATGCGATTTTCAAGATCTAGAGTTAACTTCCCCGGAAATGGCACCAAAAAGTGATTGCGGCGAAATATACCTTAGAAAGAGTGGGTTCTAAGACTATTACCCAATAGTGGTATCAGGGTCGATTTCCACAGGGATCTTGGAGTGGAGTCGAGTATTTGTTTGGTCTAGAAATGCATTTTAGCTCCTAATTGTACTTTTAACATTTTTGCGGTTTTTACGATTATCAACTCTAATTTAATAACTACTAATAAAAACTAAGTTATGCTAAGATCTTAATTCTAGGTTGTATGCAAGATAGAGAAAGGCACTAGGGCCGTGGCATTTACCTAGGTGGTCAACTAACGGGTAGATGATTCCTAATACAAGAATGATGATTATGGGGCTTATGCTATAACCATTGCACGATTATAGTCACTCTCACACCTCTCGGTAGAGAGAGTGATTTTGCCTAATTTACTCTCAAGAGACCAATTGGGTAGGCCAATTTTCCCAAGCAACCTAGGGTTCAAGTTGGGTAATTACTCTCTCGAGGTTTAACCCGTTAATTGGGACTATTATTCTCATGGGTCCACCCCAATTCTGTAAGGCCCCATAAAAATGATTGCTCAAGTCCTAGTAACTCATAAAGTCTGGTCCACCTATGTGTTGGAACCCTTTTCTACTGATTTTGTACTTAAAAATCTAGAGCCAATTTTTTTCGGAAAAATGTCATTTTTAAGGTCAGGTATGCGGTCGTAGATCAGGTATGCGGACCGCATATCGACTGCAGAGTTAATCAGAGAGTAGCCAAATTGGATGTTGAAAATGCGATTCATTATGCGATCGCATAACCAATATGTGGACCGCATAGTCGTCGCATAAATTTCTCAAGGATTTGTAGAGGTCATTTATGCAATGCAATATGCGACCACAGAACGAGTATGCGGACATCATTCTTACCGCATACCTAAACAGAGAGGTCAGCAATTTGGGACCATTATGCGGTCTAATATGCAGACCGCATGTCAACTATGTGATCGCATAGTTGATCGCAGATCCGGCACGAACATCAATTTTCTTAAAATTTTAAACCCGACGCTTTTCTAATAAAACACCCCAACCCCTCATTCTTAAACATTCTCTGAACAAAACAAGAGAAATGGAAGTGAGAGTTCTTGAAAGAGAAAGGATTCTTCAACAAATTGATCCTCCAAAACTATCCGGGCCGAGAAAACTTTGAGTTATGGTCTTCATCTCCACTCTTACAGGTAACATCCCTAACCCTTTTCCCCAATTTTTTTTTGAGTTAAGCTAAGGGAAGGGAGTCTTATGCTTTGATTTTGAACTAACAATTGAAAACCCTCATGCATTTCACTTAAAACCTAGAATCTAGTGAAGGGAAATTGGATAGAAGTAGAGAACTGTGCTAGATAGCTTGGTGACTGAGAATAGGAACTTAAGAAGGGAATTCGACTCCAAGTATGTATGGCTAATCTTGATCCTTGTGAAATAGCCTTGCTTGGTATGTGAATTGTTTGGTAGTTGATATCTATGTTGGTTATTTGTGAGCTTCTTGTGGCTGGTTTGATTGTGAATGCACCTCGTGGTAAAAGTTGAATAACAAGTGATTGAAGGAGTTCGTAAATGGAGAAACAAGGCTAACTGTGATAACATAAAACATGAAATGTTGTGGGCCATTGTGGTAACTTCAATTGAGTACGAACAGTTGAAAGTTATGAAATTGGTACTAATAGTTGTGGAAACACTTGTAATATTGTTGCGGTGATGTCTTGAGGTGTACTTGTTGTTTATCTTTGTGACTTGCTGTTTGGTTGTGCTTGTTGTGAATTGAAACCGTACGGTGGGGTCGGGTTGCACGCCGCAACATGGTATAATAAGGTGTGGGTTGGTGTGATAAGGGTGGCCTATGTAATAAGGGTGGAAAATTGATCGAAATCACTATTGATATATACACTTGAAAAAAATTGTGAAATCAATGATGTGGAATTGTGAAAGGAGACGGCGGGAGAGTTGGTAACCTATGGGACACTATTGCCCCTTTTTTTTACTAATTGTACCTTCTATGTTTGTTTGGTTCATGCTTCTATTGTTGTGTTCTTGTTCCACTTGCATATGGCTTGAGTTTACTTGGGACAAGTTTTGTTCATACATACCAGTACAATTCAAATGTGCTAACGCCCCTTTTGTCACGGGCACTACATTCGTGTTATAATTGTAGGTGGATCTTTAGCAAGTACTTCAATCCACCGTTTGTAGCTCTTCCTCATTCCCCATCACCTGTATTGGTGAGCCCCTTTCTTTCAGGGCCTTGCATGGCTCATGCCACTCTTGTTATTGTACTTTGGGATTTTATTTTGGTGTATGTAAAAAGGTATAGCCGGAGCCTTTTTACCTTTTATTCTTAGAAGCTCCGTAGACATGAAATATGGGTCTTGAACCATGAAGTAAGTAATAGTATTTTGGGCATTATAAATTGTAAACCACGCTAATGTTATCTATGTAATGTATGTGTTGTATTAAGGGAATCTCAATTATAAACAGTTGTTTCCACTCGGTTAGTAATTAATGGAAAATTGTGGGGTAACTCGTGGGTTCAGAAAGGCACCCAGGTCCACTCGACTGGG
Organism: Nicotiana benthamiana; assembly: GCA_034376525.1. Lineage (NCBI taxonomy): Eukaryota > Viridiplantae > Streptophyta > Magnoliopsida > Solanales > Solanaceae > Nicotiana > Nicotiana benthamiana. The sequence goes on from CM067329.1 coordinate 1,282,872, forward strand.
GATACACGGTTGAGTACCGGTCATGTACCTGGATTTAGGGAATGAAAAACTTTCTATTAGAGCCTAAGGTTTTATAAAAAAAGAGTCCTAGGGTGTCTCGGAGCCATGCCTAGTAGATCCCTACTTATCAGTGTGTTGTCGACCACATGTATAAGTAAGGGCTACACGGGCATTTAGGAAACTACTTCTTCTTTTTTATTCCATTTCATGCAGTGAAGTGAAAACTGAAAGTACTTGTGTCTAACTTGTGCCTTGTTCCAAAATTTTCAGAGATGGCACCTAAGAAGAAGGTTAGACTTGGCCTTGAGGCCAGCTCCACCCCAAGTGTCATCGTGGGCCATGTAATTGATGTCGTGGGAAAGAGTTACTCCATGGCTTTGAATCTGCTTGGCCCATCCCTTTCAGATCCAAGCACGTCTATTCCAGCAGCGGCAGAGGGTGCCACCATCCCTCCTGCCAATATTCCTAATCTCGGCATTGCTTCAGCTCCCTATCCGAAGGCTTCTGATGGGGATCTTAGGGGAGCCATCCGTATGTTGATCTAGTTAGTGGCTGCTCAAGACCAGAGATCTCACGATGCTCTTATGTCCTTCAGTGGACAGGGAGACTCTGCCAGCTCCAGAGTCCACCAGTTTCTACGATTTGCCCCTCCAGAGTTTTCAGGCACAGACCCAGAGGCCAATCTACAGAATTTTCTTGATGAGATGTACAAGACCCTTCGTATGATGAAGGCCACAGAATCAAAGGGGGTTGAGTTGGCTTCCTATAGGCTAAAAGGAGTGGCACGCTCGTGGTTCGAGATGTGAGAGGATTCCCGCGAGGAGGGGAGCCCGCCAGGTTGATGGGAGGAATTTTTGGATGCTTTTATGGATCATTTCTTGCTTTCCGAGACAATGGAAGCCTGTGACATAGAGTTCGAGGTTCTCAAGCAGGGCAGCATGAGTGTTTGGGAGTACCATATGGAGTTCATGAGATTTTCCAATTATGCTCATTAGTTAGTGTCGACCATGAGTGCTCGAATTCGGCGATTTGTTCAGGGTCTTAATACATTGGCAGTGAATGAGGGTGCTACCGGCCTTACACTCAGATATGACCTATGGGAATATTTTGGGTTTCGCTCAGGCCACAGAGGCTAGGAAGTTAAAGATACGGGCAGATAAGGAGAGTAGCAGTAGGGCCCGGTCAATGGGTCACTCAGGGAGGTCAGCTCCGGGGAGAGGGTCATCCCGGTCATATGTTCAGTCTTCAGCAAGCGCACCGCCATCTATGCACAGCCATCAGCATGGTAGTTCCTCGAGACCAGGTTCAGATAGCAGGAAGTTCCACCAGTCCAGTCATTCGGGGGTGAGGCCACAGCAGCATGGGAGAGCTACATGACCTAAGTGTGGGAGGTTCCACATGGAGACTTGCTATTTGGACATCCCGGTGTGTTATAATTTTGTGGTGAGAGTTCATGTTCAGTGGAACTATCGTGCACCCAGACAGGGAATAGGTAAGGGATTCGCCCAGCCATCCGGTTCTTCAGTCGCTATATCATCTGTGCGTCCTCCAGATCCATCTAGGCGTGGTGCAGATAGGGGTGGGGCTCGTGGTAGAGGTGGACCAAGCTAGTTCTATGCTTTGAGCGAATGCCAAAATGTTTGAGTCTTCTCCAGATGTGGTTACAGGTATCTTGTCTGTTCAGGCCATTGATTGTTAATTTCTTATTGACCCTGGGTCTTTCTTGTCCTATGTCACTCCATTTATTGCTTCGAGTTTTAAGAGAGAGCCCGAACGGCTTCTTGAACATTCTCTGTATCGACTCAGGTTGGTGATTCTATTACAGCCGCGAAGTTTATAGGAATTTTTTTGTCACGATGTGTGGTCGTGTTTCCACGGCCGATCTTATTGACCTTGGAATGGTAGATTTTGATGTGATTATGGAAATGGACTGGCTTTATTCGTGCTTTGCTAAGCTTGACTGCCGGACGAGAGTCATGAGACTCGAGTTTCCAAACGAGCCGGTTATTGCGTGGAGAGGGAATGGTGTTGTGACAAAAGGGTAGGTTTACTTCTTACCTTATGGATTCGACGATTATTAATAAAGAGTGTATCTATTATTTGGTCCGGGTGGCAGACACTACTTCAGAGGTTCCTGCCCTCGCATCCGTGCCAGTTGTAAATGTAGTTTTAGAGGTTTTTCCAGATGAGCTTCCAGGGATTCCACCAGATAAGGAGATTGACATCCAGATTGATGTGTTGCAAGATATTCAACCAATATCTATTCCACCATACAAGATGGCGCCAGAAGAATTAAAGGAGTTAAAGGAGCAGCTGAAGGACTTATTAGAGAAGGGGTTCATTAGATCGAGTGTATCGCCATGTGGTGCTCCAGTTCTTTTTGTCACGAAGAAGGATGGGTCACTTCGGATGTGTATTGACTATTAGTAGCTTAACAAGGTCACCATCAAGAATAAATACCCTTTGCCCTGGATAGATGATTTGTTCGACCAATTGCAAGGTGCGAAGTTCTTCTCCAAAATTGATTCGCGATCCGAGTATCACTAATTGAAGATCAAAGAGCGGGATATTCCAAAGACCTTCTTCAGAACCCGCTATGGTCACTTCGAATTTTGGTCATGTCTTTTGGGCTAACCAATGCCCCGGCAGCTTTCGTGGATCTTAGGAATCGGGTCTTCAAGTCATTTCTAGACTCCTTTGTGGTTTTTTTATTGACGACATCCTAATTTATTCGCGAAGCGGGGAGGATCATGCCGATCACCTTAGGTGAGTTTTGCAAACTCTTCATCAACACCAGTTTCTAAATTCTCAAAATGTGAATTTTTGTTAGAGTCCCTTGCTTTTCCAGGACAAGTCATTTCCGATAGGGGGATTCAAGTGGACCCCCTAAAGATTGCAGCAGTGAAGGATTGGCCTAGACCCACAACCCTGATGGAGATACGTAGATTTTTGGGGTTAGTGGGTTATTATCGGAGGTTTGTGGAGGGGTTCTCTACCCTCTCCTCCCCATTAACTAAATTGACGCAGAAATCAGTCAAGTTCCAATGGTCTGATGCCTATGAGAAAAGTTTTAAGGAATTGAAGTCAAGGTTGACCTCGACAACAGTGTTGGCTATGCCGGAAGGCGCGGAAGGATTTATGGTGTATTGTGATACCTCGGGTTGGTTTGGGGTGTATGCTCATGCAGCACGGGAAGGCAACTCAAAAATCATGAGAAGATATACCCGACGCATGATTTGGAGCTTGCAGCAGTTGTTTTTTCCTCAAAAATATGGCGGCATTACCTTTATGGGGTCCATGTGGATGTGTTCTTGGACCACAAAAGTCTCCAATATTTTTCAAGCAGAAGGAGCTAATCTTGACACAGCGGTGGTGGTTAGAATTGCTCAAAGATTGTGATATGAACATCTTGTACCATCCTGGGAAGGCGAACGCGGTGGCCGACGCCCTCAGTCAGAAATCCATGGGTAGTTTGGCTCACTTGGGAGGGGATCAGAGGTTCCTAGCTTGGGAGGTTTATCAGTTGGTCAGTCTTGGGGTTTGTATCTCAACCCCAAATGAGGAAAAGATTATGGTGCACAACATAGCAGAGTCGTCACTTGTAGTGGAAGTCAAGGAAAAGCAGTTCATTGATTCAGCATTGGCACAAATAAGGGAGGGGGTTCAGAGTAGCAAGATTTCGGCATTCTCACTCGGCGAAAATTATGGTGTGTTTCATGTCAAGGTAGGGTATGTGTTCCAGATGTATATAACCTCGGGAGAGGGTAGTGGCGGAGGCTCATCATTCCAGGTATTCAATGCACCCAGGTTCTACAAAAATGTATCACGATCTCAAGGAAATTTATTGGTGGAGCGGTATAAAGAGAGATGTAGAAGACTTCGTAACTAAATGCTCGAACTGTAAGCAAATAAAAGTCGAGCATTAGCGGCCTGGGGGCTAACCCAGCTTATGGAGATACCAATGTGTAAATGGGAGATGATCAACATGGATTTTGTGGCAGGACTACCACGCACTCAGTGCAAGTTTGACTCAATTTGCGTGATAGTGGATCAACTCACCAAATCAGCTCACTTATTACCAGTCAATTCCACCGATTCTGTAGAACAATATGCTCAATTGTATATCAAGGAAATAGCGACACTTCATGGTACTCCACATTCTATTATTTTGGATCGAGGGGCTCAATTCACAGCTAACTTTTGGAAGAAATTTCAGCAAGGGTTGGGTACTCAGGTGAACCTCAGCACAGCTTTTCACCCGCAGACTGATGGTCAAGCAGAGCGGACTATTCATATGCTCGAAGATACGTTACGGGCTTGTGTCTTGGATTTCAAGGGTAATTGGGATGATCACTTTCCCCGTATAGAATTTCCTTACAACAACAACTTCCATGCTAGCATCCAAATGGCCCCGTTTGAGGTATTGTACGGGAGGAGGTGTAGGTCCCGATTGGGTTGTTCGAAGTAGGTGAGGAAGAATTGATAGTGCCGGATCACGTGCGCCAGGCCATGGAAAAAGTTAAGGTAATTCAAGAAAGGATGAAGACTACTCAGAGTCACCAGAAATCCTATGTGGACGTGCGTCGAAGGGAATTGAAGTTTCAAGAGGGTGATTGGGTATTCTTGCGGGTATCACTCATGAAGGGGGTCATGCGATTTGGGAAGAAAGGGAAGCTAAGTCCTTGATATGTTGGGCCTTATCAGATTATTCAAAGGATCAGACAAGTTGCTTATAGGATAGAGTTGCCCTCTGAAATTTCCTTATTGCACCCGGTGTTCCATCTGTCCCATGTTAAGGAAGATGGTTGGAGATCCGTTCGCCATCGTGCCAGTTGAAGACATCAAGGTTACTAACAAGCTATCATTTAAAGAGATTCTGGTTGCTATTCTTGATAGACAGATCTGTAGGTTGCGAACTAAGGAGATCGCTTCGGTCAAGGTGTTGTGGCAAAACCAACAAGTCGAAGAGGCCACGTGGGAAGTGGAAAATGAGATGAAAGTAAAATACCCCATTTGTTCGAACAAGTCTAGGAGTGTTCATGTAAGTTCTTGTCCCCAAGCAAACTAGCATTGTGTCCCCTTTGGTGTAAAAGTTCCTAAATACTTCACTATTATAGTTCTTCCAGTCATGCCAAAATTTTGTGTGTTCTTGTGGTAGATAATCAACCCATGGTAGAGCGAGTGTAAAGAAATAATGATTAGTTTTTTATGGAGGGATTGTATTGAAATAATTAATTGTGTCGCACTCCTTAAAGTAATCAACTATGTCCAAAAAGGGTGTCATGCTCTTCTGATTGTGATAAATGCATGGCTTTAATAGTACAGACGATTAATGCTTAATTTAATTGCATGTGGTGTACCAAAATGTTTAGAAGTGTGTCGAGAGGTTGAATATGTATAAGTGTGAAGGTCGTGCCTTGTATAACTATTATAGTGGTAGCAAGATTTGTATAATAGTGCTTGGAAATATGTTTTGGGACTAACTGACAAGTGGATAAGTCCATATTACGAAGGAGACTCTAGCAAAATGTTCCTAAATCACAAGAAATAGTGAAATACTTGGGAGCTTGCATATCATACTTTTCAACCATTTCATTTCCAAAGTTCTCATTCAAGGATGAATGAATTTAAGCGAGGGAGGAAGTAAGACCCCGTAAAAATGAGTGCTCAAGTCCTAGCAACTCATAATGTCGGGTCCACCTATGTGTTGGAACCCTTTTCTACTGATTTTGTACTTAAAAATCTAGAGCCAAATTTTTTCGGAAAAATGTCATTTCTGCGGTCAGGTATGCAGTAGGTATGCGCACCACATATCGACCGCAGAGTTAATTAGAGAGTAGCCAATTTGGATGTTGAAAATGTTGTCCATTATGCGATCGCATAACCAATATGCGGACCGCATAGTCGTCACATAAATTTCGCAAGGATTTGTAGAAGTCAATTCTGCGCTGCAATATGTGATCACAGAACGGGTATACGGACCGCATTCTCACCGCATACCGAAACAGAGAGGTCATCAATTTGGGACCATTACGCGGTCCAATATGCGGACCGCATGTCAACTATGCGATCGCATAGTTGACCACAGATCCGGTACGAACATCAGTTTTCTAAAACTTTTAAACCCGACCCTTTTCTAATAAAACACCCAAACCCCTCATTTTTACACATTCTCTGGAAAAAAAACAGAGAGGGAAGGGGGAGATCTTGAGAGAGAAAGGATTATTCATCAAATTTGATCTTATAAAACTATCCGGGCGGGGAAAACTTTGAGTTATGCTCTTCATCTCCAGTCTTACAGGTAAAATGCCTAACTCTTTTCCCCAATTTTTTCTGATTTAAGCTACGGGAATGGAGTTTTTTCTTTGATTTTGAACTAACAATTAAAAAACCTCATGCATGTCACTCAAAACCTAGAATCTAGTAAAGAGAAATTGGATAGAAGTAGAGAATTGTGCTAGATAGCTTGGTGACTGAGAATAGGAACTTAAGAAGAGAATTCGACTCCAGGTATATATGGCTAACCTTGATCCTTGTGAAATTGCCTTGCTTGGTATGTGAATTGTTTGGTAGTTGATATCTATGCTGGTTATTTGTGAGCTTCTTGTGACTGGTTTGATTGTGAATGCACCTCATGGTAAAAGTTGAATAACAAGTGATTGAAGGAGTCTGTAAATGGTGAAACAAGGCTAATTGTGATAACAATGTACTTGAAATACTGTGGGCCATTATGGTAACTTGAATTGAGTACGAACTATTGAAAGTTATGAAATTTGTACTAATAGTTGTGGAAACACTTAGTAACACTATTGTGGTGATGTCTTGAGGTGCACTTGTTGTTTATCTTTGTGACTTGCTGTTTGGTTGTGCTTGTTATGAATTGAAATTGTACGGCGGGGTCGGGTTGCGCTCCGCAACACGGTGTAATAAGGTGTGGGTTGGTGTGATAAGGGTGGCCGAGGTAATAAGGGTGGAAAAGTGATCGAAATCACTATTGATATATATATATATATATATATATATATATATATATATATATATATATATACAATTGAACAAAATAGTGAAATCAGTGATGTGGAATTGTAAAAGGTGGAATAGTAAAAGGAGACAGTATGAGAGTTTGTAACATGTGGGGCACTGATTGCCCCTTTGTTTGACTAATTGTACCATCTATGTGTGTTTGGTTCATATTTCAATTGTTGTGTTCTTGTTCTACTTGCATATGTCATAAGTTTACTTGGGACAAGTTTTGTTCACACATACCAATACAATTCAAATGTGTCGATGTCCCTTTTGTCGGGGGTGCTACATTCGTGTTATGATTGTAGGTGGATCTTCAGCAGGTACTCCAGTCCACCATCTGTATCTCTTTGTCATTCCCCGTCAGCTGTATTGGTGAGCGCCTTTCCTTCCAGCGCCCTGCGTGGCTCATACCACTCTTGTTCTTCTACTTTTGGATTTTATTTAGGTGTATGTAAAAAGGTATAGCCGGAGCCTTGTTGCCGACAAGTATAGTACTGTCATCTCTTATTCTTAGAGGCTCCGTAGACATGAAATGTGGCTCTTGAACCATGCAGTAAGTACTAGTATTATGGGCATTGTAAATTGTAAACCACGCTAATGTTATCTATGTAATGTATGTGTTGTAAAAACGAAATCTCAATTATAAACTGTTGTTTCCACTTGGTTAGTAATTAATGGAAAAATGTGGGGTAACTCGTGGTCCAGGAAAGGCACCCAGGTCCACTCGATTGGGGATACCCGGTTGAGTGCCAGTTATGTTCCTCGGATATGGGGCATGAAAAATTACTTGTTGATTCAATTTTGGGGCCATACGCTCTTTTTCTCAAGAAGAGTCAAGGCCCACTAAGCTAGACTTAGTGTTTGCAACCACCAAATCCTAATGAAATCATAAAATTAACCTAAATTGCAAACACCAAACATCATTCAAGCATCAAATAATCACACCCATTAATTACCCACACTAGAGTTTAGCCACAACCCTAGCTAATGTGTTTAGCTAGACATATTAGAAACATAAATTGAAGAAATAGAAGATGAAATAAATATATTAATTAATTACTAATATTAATCTACAAGAATCCACGATAAAACAAGATGAAATTTCCCAAAATAGGCTAAAACTTGAGTCTCATGAGTGCAGCAGCTATCTGATATATAATACATGACCTAAAAAAGTAAAAATATTCTATTTATGGAGCAGAGTAAAAACTGGACAAAAATGCCACTATGGGGCTGGCGCGGACCGCGCATAAATGTAGCGCGGCCACGTAGGGGTCTTGGTCTCCAATTTTCTCTTCTAAAGCTGGGGGCGCGGACCGTGCAAAAACGTGGAGCGGTCATGCCGGCTGAAGAGCGCGGACCATGCATAAATGGGGCGGCCGCGTGGAGAACTTGGCAAAATGACCACTCTCTAAAGAATCATCCACGCGGACCGCATTGTTTTGGTGTGTGGCCGCGTGGCAGACTTGGCAATAATATCGAGTCTCTGAACATCATCCACACGGACAGCAACGTTTTAGTGCACGGCCGCGTGGGATTGCCTTTGCGTTCTCTGGTCTCCGAACCTCTTCGTGCGCGGACTGTCAACGCCCCCTTTTCCTAAAGAGCGAAATCGGGATTACAACACTATGGAAAAACAACTCTAATTCCCTTGCGGGAATCGGGTTATAGAATTTGAAGATGTTGAAAACACGTTCTCAAACTAAACGTGTGTTGATCTGTGTAGGTTTTGATAACTGACAAACCAACGAGCTTGGAACGCTAACAGTCAAGCACAAGAGAAACAAGAACAAGATCAAGCAAAGCAATGAAGTTATAGTTGAGTCGTTTTATATTGTGATCTTGATTCAACAACATATTCAAGTATTGGCTTTTCTCATAAAATTATTTTTCATCAAAACATGCATACTTGATTTAACAAAATGATTTACATTTTAGCCAAAATGATTTTTAAACGTGTCTTTTAAATCTGGACTTATATAATCGATTATATAAGCCTTACAATCGATTATATTAAGACCACCAAAACTGGAATTTTCAAAAACTACAAAACAATCGATTATATACTTTCTCACAATCGATCTTACTAAGACAGTATGATTTGAAGTTTTTCAAAATGGCAAATAATCGATTATATGATTTTAACAATCGATTATATTGAGACAGTATTTAAATGAATTTTTCGAAATAGCTATATAATCGATTATGTACATTGCACAATCGATTATGCTGAGACAGTGTGTTACCGAAATTTTCAAAACAGCAAAACAATCGATTTTATATTTCAACAATCGATTATGTTAAGACCGTTGCCAAAGTGTTATTTTAAACTTCAATATATAATCGATTATACTCTTCTTACAATTGATTATGTTAGCACAGAATCTTGAACTGATTATTTAACGTTATCATACAATCGTTTTTATTTCATAAACAATCGATTATTCTTGAACAGAATCCTAAATTGATTTTTGAACGTTGAAAGATAATCGATTATATAGTCCATACAATCGATTATATTGCTTAAGATCAGGAATCTGTCTTTTGAACGTAGGTCATACAATCGATTATACAGACCATACAATCGATTGTATGAGCACAAAATCAGGCTTTTTAATTGACGATTAAGCAACGGTCTGGGGCATTTTTGAACCTATAAATACTCCTCTAAATCACTCTTTTCAACACAACAACTGATCATAATTCTTGCAAAAGCTTACATACTCTTACATCAATCATTTCATATTGAATTCATTATTTTTGAGAGCCAATTTCTTGAAGAAGTTGTTGTATTCTTGAGCTTATTAATTTGTACTCATATCTACTCTTTGAGAGAGCAATTGTATAAGTGAGTATTAAGTGTTTTCATACACTTGAAGGGAGATTTTATAATCCCTTGTTGTAAGAAGGAATATTTTGTTCCTTCGTTTGAAGTCTTGGGGTGAGGTATCCTCGAGCAAGGTTGTTTGAGACTTGTGTGATTCAAGTTCTCAAGTTGTAACGGTTTGTTAGGCACCCGGAAGCTTAACAGCAGTCTTGGGGTGAGGTATCTTCGAGCAAGTGAAGTCTTAAGGTGCGGTATCCTTGAGCAAGTGTAACGGTTGGTTAGGCACCCGCAAGCTTAACGGAATTAGTTGAACCTTGAGATTGTATCTCAAGAGACTGGACTTAGCCACAGTTTGTGGTGAACCAGTATAACTTTGGTGCACTTCTTCCTTACCCTTTAAATTCCGCATTTGAGTTATATTTTCCTGTAATTTTTTATAATACGCTATTCACCCCCCCCCCCCTAGCGTTAAGCACTTATTCTAACAATTGGTATCAGAGCCTAACTCTCTATAAGACTTAACAGTTTGAGAGAATCTTTCTATGGCTTCTACTCGTAGTGCTTATGCAGGAATAGGTGAAGGATCTTGCACCACAAGGCCACCACTTTTTTATGGAACCAACTACGCCTACTGGAAGGAAAGAATGAGGATATTCATCCAGGCAAATAATTTTCGAATTTGGAAAATTATTAAAAATGGTGAACAGATTACCACCAAAGCAGATGGTGATAAAGTCGTCCCAAAGCTGGAAGAAGAATATACTGCGGACGACATTAGAAAAGTGGAGAATAATGCCAAGGCTATCAACATGTTGTTCTGTGCAGTAAATCCCGATGACTATCGGAAAATATCGTGTTGCACAACCGCAAAACAAATGTGGGATAAGCTCGAAATCACATACGAAGGCACAGACCGGGTACGTGAAGCAAAAATTGAATTCTTAACTCACGAGTATGAATTATTTCACATGAAGGAAGGCGAGAAAATAAACGACATGTTTGAACGATTTTCAAAAATCGTCAATGATCTTCACGCCCTCAAGAAGACATTTACGGATCGGGAACTTGTCCGTAAAATTCTCCGAAGCCTTAATCCAGAATGGCGTTCAAAGGCCGATGCTATCCAGGAATCAATCGGCGTAACAAACGTCACAATCGACGGGCTAAGAGGTAACCTTAAAACATATGAGTCTACTATTCTTAACCCTCCTGTAGATGATCAAAGGCAAAGAAAAATTGCCTTAAAAGCAAGAACGGCTCAACCTCAAATTGGTGAGGACTCAAGCAATGATGACAACGAGCTCGGACTTGTCATCAAGAGATTTCGCAAGTTCATGCGAAAGGAGTATGAACGAAAAGGTAAGAAACAAGGAGGTGAATTAAAATGCTATGGATGCGGAGAAATCGGGCATATTAAACCAAATTGCCCAAATACCAAAACAGAGAAGAAGGTTGCCAAAAAGCAAAGGGCCTACATCTCTTGGGGAGTGACTCCGGCGACGAATCTAGCGACGGAGAAGAAGAGGAGAACGCAAACTTGTGTCTCATGGCAAACGAAGAAACACAAAATGAGGTATGTACCACTTCCAAAAATAAATTTACTTTTGGAGAATTGCAAGATGCCTTTGATGAGCTTTATGATGAGTTTATTAATGCTTCAAAAACAATAAATGATTTAAGAAAACAAATTTCTTTAAAAGAAAAGGAAGTTGAAAAATTAAATTTTGATAATGAAAAATTAAAAGAGGAAAACCGTTTTTATGGCAAAAGAAGCATGGATGAACCCGAAAGCTCAAACAAAGGTTGTTCTTCTTGCAAATCTTTAAAAGAAGAAGTAGATAGTCTTAAGAGCACTTTACACAAATTCAATTCTTCGCACAAAAATTTAAATGATGTACTTGTTAATTTGAAATCCACTAAGCACGGTATAGGTTTTAAAAACGAACCAAAAGAAAAAGTTGAGTCCATTTCTAAACCGCCTAAGACTCAACCTAGGCCGAATAAAATAAATGCCAATCCCCAACCTAGAATTATTAATCCTAGAGTTGCTTATCATCCTAGAATTAATAATAGAAGAAATGTTGGTACATATAGACCACCTAGGCAAGATTTTCGAAAATTGCATCAAAACAGTTTTTCTAGAAATAGAGTGAATAAATATAGACCTCCAAATTACTATCATCCTAGACGTATGCATAATCCGAATATTATATGTCATTATTGCAATAAAATAGGACATATAGATCCTGTTTGTTTTACCCGACATAGGCACTTCAATAATAGCCAATCACACTATGTCGCACCTAACCCCCAAGGACCCAAAAGTGTTTGGGTACCAAAAACCTATTTTTAGGTTCTTTTGCAGGTGTGCTTGAAGGCTAAAATCTTGTAGTAGATGCACCAAGCACAAAACCTCATTGCATTGAAGGGGGAACTTCGGTTAGTTAAAATATTTATTTTGGATCGTAATAGTTGATATGTGTTAACAATTGATATATCCTTGTTAACAATTGGTATCAATTATTTGTGTTGATAATTTTTTTTAACAACAATTGGTATCAAGTATTTTTGTTAAAAATTAATAGTTGATATTTTTTTGTTGGTATCTTTTGAAATATCTGTTGATATGTTTTGTTGGTATGTCTTGATAAATTTCTAGCAATCTTCATATTGCATATTCCTCAATGTATTTCCTATTTTTTTTGACATTTAGGAAATGTCAAAAAAGGGAAGTAGCCTTAATATACTCTCTTTTTGCTAAAATGCCAAAAGAAGAAGTGTTTAGGCGATATGCTTCAAATAAGGGGGAATGTCTTTACATTCTAGTTTGCCTTATTTGAGGAGGAATTTTTCATTAAGAAGGAATAGATTGCATGAATTCTATTGATGATATTATCTTGATGATACTTCTTGTATTTCAAAAATAATTTTATATTGATGATATTATTTTTCAAAATAAATTTATGTTGATATTATTGGAGCAACTAATGTGTTTATATGCAAGGAGTTTGTAAAACTCATGACTAGCAATCTGAGATGTCAATGATGGACGAGCTCAACTTCTTCTTGAGGTTGCAGTGAAACAAATGAAAGAGGGAACTTTCATTTGTCAAACTCAATATTGCAAGGAGTTGCTAAATCTATTTGAAATAAGCAACACCAAAGCAATGGCCACTTCAAATGGATGTATCTGACCATCTTGACAGAAATGAGAAAGGTAAGGAGATTAATACCAAGAATTACAAAGGTATGATCGTTCCTTACTTTACCTTACTGCTAGTAGAATTGATATAATATTTAGCGTTTATTGATGTGCTAAATATCAATCGTGCCTGAAGGAGTCACATCTTATTGCGGTTAAACGGATAATGAAGTACCTAATTGGAACTTTGAATGTGGGACTTTGGTATCCCAAAGGTTCTTCATGCCAATTAATTGGCTATTCCGACTCTGATTTTGTAGGATGCAGATTAGACTGCAAGAGCACTAGTGGCACTTGCCATTTGCTCGGTAACTCCTTAGTTTCTTGGTTTAGCAAGAAACAAGTTAGTGCTGTGTTATCCAACCAAGGCTGAATATATAGCCGCGGGGAGCTGTTGCACACAAATCCTTTGGATGAAGCAACAACTCTCGGATTATGGTCTTAGTATTGATCACGTCCCTCTTCGATGTAACAATACTAGTGCCATACGAAGAATCCCATTCTTCACTCAAGAACGAAACACATAGAAATTAGGCACCATTTTATAAGAGATCACGTTCTCAAAGGTGATGTCGAAGTTGGGTTCGTTGAAACTGAACATCAATTAGCGGACATCTTCACCAAACCTTTAGATAAAGAGTCGTTCTTCCGTATTCGAAGTGAACTCGGAATTCTTGACTCTACGTTGATCTAATGCATACACTTAGGTTGCATTAATGTTTTGAACAATTACTGACTTGAGCGTCGGAGGCGCCTAATTTTGTTTTGCAGGTATCGCCCCAAAGACAGGGGGAACTTTTCACACTTGTGCCATATAATCGATTGTATACTCCGTATAATCGATTATCTATAACATCTGTTTGTGCAGGATTTTTGGTATCACATATAGTAATCGATTATATGTATCACTAATTGATTTTATTCAGATTTAGTTTTACAAGTTTTTGAAAATAATCGATTGTTAAACTGGTAAAATCGATTATCTTTTTCCGTCTCTGTTGTCCGTATAACACTGCCTTCATATAATTGATTATACAAATTTCCATAATCGATTATCCAACATTCACTCAGGTCCTTATAACTCACTGCCTATATACAATCGATTGTTAGAACCCCCATAATCGATTATCTCAGAATCACTGGACCGTACAATACTCACTGCCTTCATAAAATCGATTACTTCAATTTCATAATCGATTATCTGTCTTCTGACCATAATTCAAAAATTTTCTATAATCGATTATTCAGGCTCCATAATCGATTGTCAAACGGTCAGTATTCAAATCTTGTTACCGTTCTGATTCCTGCAAAACTTACAAAATCGATTGTTTTGTCTATTCCGAGTACAATTCAAATAGTCCTTCATAATCGATTATGTCGGTTCCATAATCGATTGTGTAACGGTCTGTGTTAAAATTTTTACCGTTTCTGACTCAAAATCTGCCAACTATTTCCATTAATTGCTCTCTTTACTTCCCACTCTATAAATAGGAGTTACTATTCTTCATCTTCCTCACTTTACAATCAATTCAAGCTTCAAAATTTCTTGAATACTTTCAAAAACCTTCTTCAAACAGCTCTCAAATCTTTCATCAAAATGACGAGCAGACACCCAAAACGATCCCGTTCCGGCAAAAATGTTGCCTCTTCCTCTGCTGCTCCTACTCCCGTCTTCCCTTATCAAGACGGTTCTTATTTGCGATTCGACTCTGAAGCAGAACTTCCTCGATTCATAACAAAATTTGAAAAACGAGAAATCCTTCCTCCTCGCTTTTCGGCCACTCAATATCTCGAATCAAGCGCGCCCGCAGCAACTGCAAACATGCTTAGACAAAGCAAACTCCTTGATTTTCTATTTCTTAAATATCCTCACATTCATCCTCCATTGATTCGCGCCTTCTATTCAAATCTTCAGGAGGACGCTGATGGTGATCTTGTTTCAACCATTAATGGAGTTCAAATTCTTTTAACCAAAGAAAACTTACAAATGATTTCTCAACTTCCTCGAAATGGGGAAGACATTTCACTGTACATTAGAGAAGCCGGAGCATTATTTGATGAAAAACTTCTCTTAAACCAAATAGGGCTTGGAGCATTTGATCCTAATCTGACCAACCGTCGTCCAGCCATCACAGGCATGCTCCCCGAATATCATTTAATCTTCTACTTTATAACCCGTGTTCTCAAACCACGAAAATTCAACCATACCACTTTAATTCATGAGGACGCTAAGCTCATGCATGCCATCATCACCGGGGCTAGCATCAATTGGTGCAAGTTCGTCAAAATTCACATGCTTGATGCCCTTGGGGACGATAAACCCCTTCCTTATGCCTTTCTTGTAATGAATATTCTTGAAGCTTCTGGTTTTAACACCACTGTCGGTCCCATCAAAAAGGGCACTAAACATTGGGAAATTTCAGAATTTTCCTTTCCCAACGTCGGCGAACATGTGGCTCCTCCTCCTCCTCCAACTCCTCAAACGCGTCGCCCTCAAGCTCCATCTCTTCAAACTATTTCCGACCAGCTTGCTTCATTGTCCGCTTCCGTCAATCGCATTGATCAAAACGTCACTCGATTGACCTATGAGCTCCATGGATATTTTGATCATATTCACTATCCATATGGTGGACTTGTCCCTTATGAAACAGTGCCGGACGACGTGGCGGAAGAAGATAATGATGAATAAAATTTCAAGTTTTTATTTTGTATAATTTCGTTAATTTTATGCCAACTTTTTTTTGTTGTTTCATTATGTACTTCCCTATTTTATAATGAAATTTTTCTCTTGCACTTTTTGTTAATGTCAAAAGGGGGAAGAATAAGGGCTATGCACACTAATAACCATTTGCATAAATTGAGGGGGAATACTTGTCTTGAACTGTCATTAATATGCATATCCCCGACATTGGTTTGCCATTATCAAAAAGGGGGAAATTGTTGAAAACACGTTCTCAAACTAAACGTGTGTTGATCTCTGTAGGTTTTGATAACTGACAAACCAACGAGCTTGGAACGCTAACAGTCAAGCACAAGAGAAACAAGAACAAGATCAAGCAAAGCAATGAAGTTATAGTTGAGTCGTTTTATATTGTGATCTTGATTCAACAATATATTCAAGTATTGACTTTTCTCGTAAAATCATTTTTCATCAAAACATGCATACTTGATTTAAAACAAAATGATTTACATTTTAGCCAAAATGATTTTTAAACATGTCTTTTAAATCTGGACTTATATAATCGATTATATTAAGACCGCCAAAACTGGAATTTTCAAAAACTACAAAACAATCGATTATATACTTTCTCACAATCGATCTTACTAAGACAGTATGATTTGAAGTTTTTCAAAATGGCAAATAATCGATTATATGATTTTAACAATCGATTATATTGAGACAGTGTTTAAATGAATTTTTTGAAATAGCTATATAATCGATTATGTACATTGCACAATCGATTGTGCTGAGACAGTGTGTTACCGAAATTTTCAAAACAGCAAAACAATCGATTTTATATTTCAACAATCGATTATGTTAAGACCGTTGCCAAAGTGTTATTTTAAACTTCAATATAGAATCGAATATACTCTTCTTACAATCGATTATGTTAGCACAGAATCTTGAACTGATTTTTTAACGTTATCATACAATCGATCATATTTCATAAACAATCGATTATTCTTGAACAGAATCCTAAATTGATTTTTGAACGTTGAAAGATAATCGATTATACAGTCCATACAATCGATTATATTGCTTAAAATCAGGAATCTGTCTTTTGAACGTTGGTCATACAATCGATTATACAGACCATACAATCGATTGTATGAGCACAAAATCAGGCTTTTTAATTGACGATTAAGCAACGGTCTGGGGCATTTTTTGAACCTATAAATACTCCTCTAAATCACTCTTTTCAACACAACAACTGAGCATAATTCTTGCAAAAGCTTACATACTCTTACATCAATCATTTCATATTGAATTCATTATTTTTGAGAGCCAATTTCTTGAAGAAGTTGTTGTATTCTTGAGCTTATTAATTTGTACTCATATCTACTCTTTGAGAGAGCAATTGTATAAGTGAGTATTAAGTGTTTTCATACACTTGAAGGGAGATTTTATAATCCCTTGTTGTAAAAAGGAATATTTTATTCCTTCGTTTGAAGTCTTCGGGTGAGGTATCCTCGAGCAAGGTTGTTTGAGACTTGTGTGATTCAAGTTCTCAAGTTGTAACGGTTTGTTAGGCACCTGGAAGCTTAACAGCAGTCTTGGGGTGAGGTATCCTCGAGCAAGTGAAGTCTTAAGGTGCGGTATCCTTGAGCAAGTGTAAAGGTTGGTTAGGCACCCGCAAGCTTAACGGAATTAGTTGAACCTTGAGATTGTATCTCAAGAGACTCGACTTAGCCACAGTTTGTGGTGAACCAGTATAACTTTGGTGCACTTCTTCCTTACTCTTTAAATTCCACATTTGAGTTATATTCTCCTGTGATTTTTTATAATACGCTATTCACCCCCCCCCCCCTCTAGCGTTAAGCACTTATTCTAACAGAAGAGTCGCCACTAATAATTATAGTGCATTAGGACACTATAAAGAGAAAAAGCGATTTCGAAAGAAAACTAGAGTTCGGGTAAGTGCTTGAGATTATCTCGAGGGGAAGGTGTTAGGCACCCCTCAAGATCCAAGTATGGTTCTCGGCCATGCGATAATTGTGACTTTAAAAGAATTGGAAGAAAACAGATAAAGCTTTGCATCTAAGATCACGAATAAGATTTAAGCTTTTGAAAAGGGTAAAGTAGAAAGAGACAGCTTTTAGAGAAAGGAGTTAATTTAAGGAATAGAATTAAAGCAGAGATTGCAAATAAAAGGAAAAGAAAGGGGGTCCTAGGTTTATACAAAATATGGATCATATCAATGAAGTACCCGGCAATCACTCCTCAAAAGAGGGGTTGCATGAGATATTAGCGCACCGGTCATCATATCCATATTCTATCCTTCCCACCCCGTTAGGGTATTTAAGCGCGATTAGTCTCGTTTACTTATTGCATGCTAGTACTCGTCCCAACCTATCCCTCCCGGGGTATTAGAACTTCTAATCCTAACGGGGAAGAAAAGGGGTAAGGCATATATGGGGTTTAAAAGACAAAATAATAATTACATCAACCAAAACAAATAGAAAGTAAGGGGATTGACAAAAAAACAAGCAAGGCTCACATAAATCTCGTAAGTTAGACGACACGTAGTTTAGCTTGCCTTGCATATATTGGAGTGGTCTTTAAATTAAAACGTAAGAGGAGTACGGACTAGTTTAACACATAGAATTAGATAAAAAGTCTGCATTAGGCAACTCGGATCCAATCATCAGATATTGAAGTATTTTAAATGAGTTATTCAGAAAAAGTACTGATTTTAGAATATAGCCTATTGCAGGAGAGTTAAGACAGGAAGTTGAAAATTGCAGAAGTTCAGAAATAACTTTAAAATCAGCAGATTTGTTTGAGTAAATATACAGTAGAATTGTGAAGAAGACTTTTCAAAAGTGAAAATACATTAAGAGAAAGAATAAGTTAAAAGATTGTTTTAAAAGATAGCTTCAAGAGATGAATAGAATTTGGGTAGAAAATTTAAAGGAATTATCTCAGACACATTCGCAGAATTTTTTTTTTTTAAAAAGCATTACAGATTTATAAGAGTTTTTATTGAAAATGTTTTACTGAACGTTAATGCCACTTAACAGGTTGTTGTTACTTCAACAAAATAGGCGAGTTTGAGACGAACACCTATAGGCATGATATCTATATTTGATTTTCTTAAGACCTGTTATTAAACTGAGGAAAGAAGGATCGTTTAATTATCCTATGGATTGCCTAATGTGTATGCATTTCCTATAGGCATGGTTTCTATATGCAACTGATTACATGAATATTAAATCCTATAGGCAGGGTTTCTAATGATTTGCAAGATGATAAAGTATTAAACCCTATAGGAAGATTTTCTACATGACTGTTAACTCTATAGACATAGTATCTAAGTGATTGAAAAAACATTAAACCTGTAGACATGGTATCTAGGTGACTGATTTAAACACATTAAACCTATAGGCATGGTATCAAACATTTGATTGATGTAGTAAAATAATCCCCTCCCATACCCTTTTACTAATACTTCCCCGAGTTCTTTTATACAGAAATATTACAGAGCATGAAGAAAGAAGAAATAATTAAAATACATCACAGCCTACAGCTAGATCCGAGAAGACAAATTCAATCTTAATGCTATAAAATGTGTTTCACCAATTTCGGATTCCAGATTTCCAAGGCCTTCTCTTATCCAAAGTGTTTCAGAGTTCCAAGGAGCCTCAAGGACTCCAGGAAGTGCTTACACTCTGTATAATAATATAACAGAATAGTGTAGTGTAGAATAGCCACCCCTAAGGCATCCAAGTTCAGATGGAGCTCCAGGGTCCTAAAGATGGATTACCAAAGAGGGGCAGAACTTAGAAGCTGGGAATAAGTGTAAAGTGAGAGAGGGGTTAGGGAGCCATTGCAAAGGGTGGTCATGCCCAGCCATGGTACAGACTGGCACACCCCTGACCCTTTACTTGGTCCAAACAATTAAGAGTAGACTTTAGAAGTCAGACTTGAGTCTGGATGGTCATTAGGACACCATCATACTTGAGTCAAGGCTGAACACATAAAGAGGGAGAAGGGAGTGGGGATCGGTTTGAGAATAGGTTGAAGAGAACCTAGTTCTAAGTCATGAATAACAATAATGGGATGCTGCCATGACTCAGAACTATACTCTCACACAAGAGGGGGTCAAAGGGAAGGGACTCACATAGAAAAGCAATCTACAGAAGCACAAGGAAAGAAAGAAAGCATAACAGACTAAGGGTGCAGAGACATAGGAAAGAAGCATAACAGAAGAGAAGAAGTAAGCACATAATTTAGAGAGTGTTATTTAACTAGAATGACATACCAGTTGCAAGTTTTAGAACAATAGAATACCAAAAGCAAGTAACAGCCGGAAGTCAGTAGAAGGAAAACTCGGATCCTTTAGAAAGTACTTGAGAGTTCAAAAGAACTCGAGAATGTTTCAGACAGTAAAACAGAAGAGGAGCAGGGTGCTCAGTACTAGAAATTCAGAAAGTAGTAATATAGAAAAGTATTATAATTGTGTAATTGAAAAGTATTCCACGTATATTTTGAAATCTGAAGTCTGTGTGTTTGTGTTGATAGAAGAGCAGGTATTTATACTTTGAAATCAGGCAAGTAACAAGGCAAGAGAACAATCAAATATCAATTAGGATCAATTGGTAGCAAAGATTCCCTTAATTAAGGAGTCCATATTTGAACGGTAAAAGGCAGAAGCTATTTAAGAAAAAGGGATCAAGTAACATATTGTGCATAACATACAAATAAAGGATAAATACATATGGGTCATGATTAAGGAAAAAGATTTGAAATACATGCTTACACAAATAAGGTAAGAAGTGAATCAATTAGCATATAGTAAATCAGGGAACCAAATATTCAAAAATTACTAATGAACCAAGTGAGAAAATAGGGGAATCAAAAGGTTCAAAGGAAAGAATCAATCAGGCTCACACAAAACAGTCTAAAAATCAATCCCAAAATCAAAGTTTATTCTGAGGGAGAAATTTTTCCTATAAAGAATGCATAAGCTTTAAACATGCGAGGCTGGATTCAAATAAAGAAAAGTGTCATGCAATCAAAAAAATCAATGAGTAGTTGACTGTAGCTAAGAGAGAATATCATATAGCATGCAAAAGGTCAGGTAAAAAGTCTTTTAACAAAAAAACGAAATCACATGGAGAAACAAAGTTGAAACAGAGATGAAACGACTTCAGGCGCTTTGAAATTAGGGTTTTGAAACCAATCAAATTCAGAGATGAGAAGCAAACAAGTCACGTATAAGTGGCCTCAAGAACTCAAATGAAACCCCCAAATTCTAAGGTTTCTACCCTTAATCGAGTATAGATACGAAAGCAAATAAATCAAGGATGAATTACAATGAAATAAGTTCAGTTAAAAAATCCAAAAGGACTAAAACCTTAAAACATTTCATGAAAACATAACGAAAGAACAAGATACAGTAGAATGAATCATAAGGAAACAGCAGAAGAGCATATAGTGGAAGAAAAACACATAGGAATTGTCGATGCCCCCTTTTTCCCCTCTCCTAAAATAAGAAAAATCGGGTTTACGACATTATGGACAAAATAACTCTTTTTCCCTTTTGGGGAATTGGTTATGAAGTTTGGAGAGTCGCCACCTAATGATTATAGTGCACTAGGACACTTTTAAGAAGATTTTGAATGAAAACCAGAGTTCGGATAAGGGCTTGAAATTATCTCGAGGGGAAGGTGTTAGGCACCCCTCAAGATGTACTAGTGTGGTTCCCGGCCTTGCTTAGATGTGACTTTAAGAAGCATAGAAGACAAGCAAATGTGCATATAAAGAATACAAACCTAATGGGCAATATTGAAAGAGGAACAGCACAAGTAAAAGAGAAATTTTTTAGAGAAAGTATTTAAACAAAAAAAAAAGTAAAAGTAAAAGGGGGGATCCTAGGTTTAACTATAATATGGATGATTCGATACAATATCCCGCACATATTCCCAAAGAGGGGTCGCTTTATGATATTACTGCATCGTCATAATCTCCATATCCTACCCTTCCCATCCTGTTAAGGTATTTAAACGTGTTTGCTCTAATTTACTTATTGCATGCTAATACCCATCCCAACCTATTAGTCCCGGGGTATTAAGACTTCTAAACCTAAAAAGGGGGAGAAGGATAATACATATATGGAGTTTCAAAGGTAATAATGCTAAGGCATCAACCAAAACAAATAGCACATATGAGTATATAAATCAGGTATTCAGAGAATCGTACAAACCCGCAAATCACAACAGCATTTAGTTTAGCATGACTTGCAATTACTGATTTGGTCTTGAGTTCAAAATTGATAATGGATAGATTAGTTTAACATATAAAGTTGGATAATAAATATACTTTGAGCCTCGGGATCTGGTTTGTTGAAACATAAAGTATTTTTTGGAAAACTAGTGATGATTTGAAACAAGAATATGGGATTTACAAAATTCAGAAATGGCTTATAAAATAACTGAACTGCTTTAAGTAATAATGGTGCAAGAAAAGTATTGAAGTACGGACTTTGCAGGAAAAGAGAGGTTGATCTCAGAAAATGCTGGTTTGGAATTAAAAAAGATTTAAAATAGCGTAGAGGGCAGATTTGATCAGATCTCAAAATAGGCACTGGACAAATTCTTTTATTGAAGGCGTCTAACAAATTAGGCGAATTTGAACCCTATAGGCATGACATCTACAGATTGATTTGTTGTTGCTTTTAAACGTTCAAGGGACCTACTGTTCGCCTTGGCATTTTTTTATACAGTCCATATAGACATGATTTTTGTATGCATTTGATTACTGAATGTTAAAGACTTATGGTCAGGACTTCTAGGTGCAACATTAAGATCCAATAGGCATGATTTCTAAGTGATTTGCGATATTGAAGTCCTATAGACACGGTTTCTAGATAAGATGCAATATTAAACTCATATAGGCATGATTTCTAATACAGAACTCTATAGGCATGATTTCTAATACAAAAATCCTATAGGCATGATTTCTATTATGAAAAAAAATCCTATAGAAATGATTTCTATTATGATTAGCAAAAATATAAACCCCTCCCACACCTTTTTCACTATATGCCCAAATTCGTTTTACAAAGCTTGTTACATAAAGGGGGAGAAAAGACTAATGAAATGAATACATCAAAGCTAAAAGGGACCCGAGGAAGCTCAAAACAACCTTAATGTCCAACATATGTATTTTACCAAATCCAGGCTCTAGATTCCAAGGCTTTCTCTTAGAGTGTTACAAAGTTCCAAGGGCTTTCAGGAAGCCCAGGCTATGCTTACACCCCTAAAATAATGATTAAAGTAATGCAAGGTATGGAATTACATGCCCTTAGGTATCCAAGTTCAGAGGAAACTCAAGGGTCCCTAAGCATGGCTTACCAGAGGGGGTAGGGCTTAATGAACTAAGAGTAAGTGTAAAGTGAGGGATAGAGGAAGACCAATGCAAAAGGTGGTCATACCTAGCCATGAACAGGGCTGGCACACCCCTGACCTTTATATGGCTTAAACAAATAAGAGCAGACTTGAAATAATGTCAGACTTAGGCATGTATAATGATTAGGGCATCAACAGACCTGAGTCAAGCTCAACACATAAACGGGGGTAAGGGAATGGGACTGATTTGAGTAGAGGTTTAGAACAACCTGGCTTTGAACTAAAGGTGGTAATAGAGTACCACTCTAATCCAAAACAATACTCATATACAAAAACGGGGTCAAGGAAAGGGATCAAATATGAAAATATTTGCATAAGAACAGAAACAAAGACAAATAGTGGTAGACTAAAGGGACTTGGGGAAAGGGAAGTACGTGAAAGCATTCATACAAGCACACCATATTAAAACATAGGGGTGTAGGGGTAGGGATATGCATGCTGAAGTTTTAACTGCATAATGAACATATACAGACATGTGAAAAGAAACAACTAAAAATGTAG
This sequence comes from Nicotiana benthamiana, assembly GCA_034376525.1. Lineage (NCBI taxonomy): Eukaryota > Viridiplantae > Streptophyta > Magnoliopsida > Solanales > Solanaceae > Nicotiana > Nicotiana benthamiana. Next base: position 1,306,559 of record CM067329.1, read on the forward strand.
TTTTGGAGATGGTATTTAATCATAGACCTACCAGTTTGCAACTTCAAATGGTAAAGCAAATAGGGAAAAGGGAACCTTATAGCTTAGCCTTGGGTTTCTGCCGGCTAAACTCGAGCAGCGGAACAAGTAACAGAGAAAAGCAGAGAGGAGAAGAGAGAGAGTTTTGAATGTGAACTTGTATATGTTTGTGTGTTTGAAGTGAAGATGAAGGGGGTTTTTATAGTTTGAAAACAAGTAGCAACTAAGCCAGGAAAATAAATTAGTATCAATCAAAATTAGTCAATGAGAGAATTCCCTTTAATTAAGGGGGTCAGAATTAGGGTAAATAAACAGAGTTCCACATATGGAAAGGAAATCAAGAATGGGTTGTATAAATAAGGGATAAATACATTTAATATTTTCGAAATACACACGGTTTAGACAAATAATGAAAGTAAAATCGTCAATCATTCAATGAATCAAGGAAACTGGGATACACATTGATACTAAATTTAGTCAGAAAGCAAGTCCAAATTAAAGAATGAAATAAGTTCGTACAAATCAGTTTCCCAAAATTAATGTTATTTCGAAAAGGTAAAGGTTGATATAAAAGATGCACAAAGAAATGCAAGGTTGAAATTGATGGAAAGGTCGTGTGATTAGAGAGCAGAAGCACACAAGCATGAGATGCGATTAGAAATTCATGCAGAAGTTAGAAGCATGAAGCGTTTAAGCATTTAGGTTTTTAGAATCAGGCAAACAACACACACAAAGACAAAAATCCCAAAGTCTAGGGTTGCCTATCATTTCAAGGTGTAAATAAGAAAACAAAGGATACTCAAGTAAACAAACTCGGAGAGGACACAAAATAAGGAAAAATACAGTAGAATTATCAGAAACCCTAGGTAAAAGGAAAACATTCGAAAGCCATAGCAATACGTAAAGGAATCACAGGTAAACATCTGAAAAGCAAAAGTAAAGAAGTCATAGTAGAGTAGTAAAAAAAGAAAATCGAGTTCTTCAGCTTGTTTTAGTATTTCTGTCATAAGTGTATAAGACATTTCTGGGGATGTTCTCTCGGTGCACGTTACCAATAAAACAGTACATTTCTGGCGCACGTTAGCAAGGTGCTATCTCCGCTGGAAATGGCTCGTCGCCGTCGCCGACCACCAGTCACAAACTCGCACACCGTTACTCCAGATCCAGGGGTAACTAGAGAGCCCGAACCACTAACTCTGGGTGACTTTCTCCCACCTTCATTGCAACCGACAGATCCACAACATGCAAAGGAAGCTGGTACTGGAATGCAACATATTGATAGCCAAGACCTTGTGCGGAGATTGCAATGATATTGGGGAATCTGTAGTCTCACCTCCAACTGCTGCTGATGTTGTTCGAGGGAATCGGAATGCTCAAATGGGAAGCTCACTGTCATTTGTTCCCCCAGTCAGCAGGGAGGGTCGTAAGGTTGTTACCATTAGTGAAGAGGATCTAAAACCACAGGTGGAATACTGGAAGAATTCTCTAATTGGCTACATTATTGGTGATAACCCTACTGAAAAGGCTATGGAGAGCTATGTTATGCATGTACGAAATTTTGTCTCAAAACCACAAATCCTAGTCCATTCTGAAGGTTAGTGTATTTTTCGGTTCTTGAACAAAAGGGATATGGATCTGGTTCTACAATCTAGACCATATACCTACAGAAACAAGCCCATGGTGTTGAAGCCTTGGGAAGTGGATTTTTCTTTTCAGAGTGACATTTTGAGCACCATTCCTGTATGGGTTCGTTTCCCTGGTTTGCCAGTAGGCTACTGGTCAGCAAAGGTGTTAAGTAAGCTTGCAAGTGCTGTTGGAAAACCATTATACACTGACAAAGTCACAGCCCACTTTGAGAAGATCTCCTTTGCTCGTGTACTAGTGGAGGTTGATGCATCTCAACCACTACCTGACCAGATTGATATTGATACTCCCTATGGTCCTAAGATCCAAATGATTGAATATTACTGGAAGCCCAGGTTTTGTAACCATTGTCTAAAATTTGGACATGACTCCCTAGACTGCTGGTATAATGTCAAGAATGATGGTGACACAAACTTGGAACCACTGGAGGGACTTAGGAAGCAGAGGAAGCCTGCAAAAATCACAAGGCACCGATGAACTTTTAAAAAGGCCCCTGCTGTTAATGCACCTCAAGACACTGTCGCAAACCAAGAGCAGTTGTGGTGAATGCTGAAGAATCTAAACAACTTGTGGCAGACCAGGAACCTGCTGTAGTGCCGGCTACTCCTCAGCAAGCACAACTACAGTCAACACCTAGAGATCAGCTAGGTAATACATTGGATGCCAGCATAAGCAATATTCACAGTGTAGCATTGGCTGATAATTGTAATAAAGGAAAGGCTATCATTGAGGTTTTAGATGCTGGTAGGAAAGGCCAGCAGGTTGACCCTGGCCCCTCACGCCTATGATCATTGTTACATGGAATATAAGAGGGCTGAACCTAGACCATAAACAGAAAGAGTTGAAAACCTTTCTGAATGCTAATAAAGTAGATGTATTGGTGTGTCTTGAAACTAGATTAAAGCAACATAAAGCCCAGAAGATCCAAAGGAAGGTTGCATAGGGATGGAAGGTGTTCTGCAATTACTCAGAGGCAACGAATGGGAGGATTTGGTTGCTCTGGAAACCACACATCCAGGCTACTATATCACATGCTTCTGATCAATTTGCGCAGTGTTACATAGAGGATCCCTCTAGCCATATCAAAACTCACCTTACTATTGTGTATGCCCAAAATACTGCCTGCCAAAGAGAAAGATTGTGGAGTGACCTCAAAGGGATCTCTATTCCTAACCAAGACACTTGGTTAATTAGTGAAGACTTCAACACTGTCTAATCTGCTGAAGACAGGATTGGCTCTACTGTTACTGAGGCTGAAGTTAGAGGATTTAAGCAGTTCATTTATGATTTGAACCTTATTCCCCTTAGAAAGATAGGATGGAATTACACTTGGACAAATAAGCAACACACTTCAACTAGAGTTTATAGCAAGATAGATTGGGCACTGGGTAATCTCCAGTGGGTGCAACATTATGGACATATTGCAACTGAGTTCTTAAACCCTTCAGTCTCAGAACATACACCAATTCTTATCAAGTTGGGTGGCCAGAAACTTTTGCATCCAAAGCCTTTAGGCTATATATTGGTATCATGGATCTCCCACAGTTTCAAGATATAGTTAAGCTTGTATGGAACCAGGAATGTAGAGGCAATGCTATGCAACAGGTATGGACTAAACTGAAACTCTTGAAGCAGCAGTTAAAGGAGGTAAACAGTCATATGGCATCCTACAATCAGAAAATTATCCAGGCCAGAGAATCACTTGATATTATTCAAACTCAATTGCAGACCACACCACTTTCACAGGACTTACTTCTTGAGGAAAGGTCAGCACTGGCAGAACTAGAAAAATGGAGCACCGTGGAAGAACAAGTGATGAGGCAGAAGTCAAAGGCTACTTGGATTGACTGTGGAGATGCTAATACTAGATATTTCCATGCTCAATGGAAGATCAGAAATTGTCAAAATACCATCAACTCAATCTGCACTGATACAGGAGTAAAACTCTCTGATCCAACAGATGTGGAACAGGAGTTTCTTGCAGTTTTCCAAGGCCTGATGGGAGTATGTGCTGAGGAATTGCCTTGTGTGGATATTGCTACTATTAAAATAGGTAAATGCTTGTCTTTAGCTCAAAAGAGCATGTTAATAAGGGATATCACAATGGAGGAGGTTTCTGATGCTCTTCATGACATGCCAAAGAACAAAGCTCCTGGAGTGGATGGTTATCCTGTGGAGTTCTTTACTAAGAACTGGGAGATAATCAAGCATGATGTTTTAGCTGCTACAAGGGATTTTTTCACTTCCTGATGCCACATATGATTAACACTACAGCCATTGCATTGGTTCCCAAGATCAGCTCTCCTACTACTGTCAAGGACTACAGACCCATTGCCTGTTGAACTACCTTGTACAAGCTTATATCCAAGATCATTACCAGAAGATTAAAAGGTGTTATCACTGATCTAGTTGGCCTAGCCCAGTCTGCATTCATAGAAGGAAGAAGTATTGTTGATAATATCCTCCTGAGTCATGAGATATTCAAAGGCTACTCTAGAAAGAGAGTCTCTCCTCGATGTGTACTGAAAGTTGACTTGAGGAAAGCTTATGACACACTCGAATGGCCCTTCTGGCACGAATTCTGATAGCTTATGGCTTCCCTGCCAAGTTCATAGACTGGATTATGGCTTGTACCACTACTGTATCCTCTTCCTTAGTAATGAATGGAGGATTCACTAAGCCATTCAATACCAAGAGAGGGATAAGACAGGGTGATCCAATGTCTCCATATCTATTTGTACTGGCTATGGAGTATTTGAACAGGAGCTTGGGACAACTCCACAGAAATGATAACTTCAATTTCCATCCAAAGTGCAGGAAGCTAAATTGTACCCATGTCTGTTTTTCTGATGTCCTACTTATGTTCTGTCGGGCAGACAACATCTCCATTCAGATCTTACACCAAGCTTTTCTCAAGTTTTCTAAGGCTTCTGGTCTGGAAGCAAATGCAAGCAAGAGTGCCATCTACCTAGCAGGGGTACCACAGGAGGTTAGAACATAATTGATAGAACTCTTGGGTTTCAGTGAAGGCAAACTTCCTTTTAGATACCTAGGCATTCCCCTGGATTCTAAGAAACTCTCTATACATCAATACTTGCCTCTCATTGAGAGAATCACAGCCAGGGTCACCTGCTGGTCTGCAAAGTTATTATCCTATGCTGGTAGATGTCAGTTAATTAAGGCTGTCATCTTTGGCATACAAGCCTATTGGTCACAGGTCTTCATCTTACCAAAGAAAGTATTAAAAGCTATAGACACAATCTGTAGGACTTTCCTCTGGACAGGAGTTGCTAGTGTATCAAAGAGAGCCTTAGTGGCTTGGGATAGAGTATGCAGACCCCTAACTGTTGGAGGCCTAAATATACTGAATTTCACCATCTGGAATAAAGCAGCAATAACTAAACTACTTTGGGACCTTGCTAGGAAGAAGGACTGCCTATGGGTCCGATGGGTTCATTGCTACTACATCAAAAAAGCTGATATTGGCACAGTAAATGTACCCAAGCAGCAGCCTGGATCATCAGGAAAATCATAAACCAGCAGCTGCAAGGTTCCCTTGCTGACAGTTTCAAGGCTGTATGTTGCCTCGACAATTTCAAAACCAGAAAATGTATATCAGTATGCTCCCTAGGTTTGATAGAGTCAACTGGAGGAACTTACTCTTAGTTCAAAATGTCCTGCCTCGACTTAAATTTATTGCCTGGCTGGCTGCCCAAAGAAGATTACCTACTGTGGATAGATTAGCAAACTATGGTATTCAAATCCCTTCACTGTGTGTGTTTTGCAACCAACAGGTGGAAACTTTCCAGCACCTATATTTCGAATGTTGCGTTACTAAGAGTTTATGGTCTAGAATTTGTTGTTGGCTGGGCAGTTCGAGACAAATCCTTGACTGGGACAGTGAACTGTCGTAGCTTTAATATGGCAGTCGAGGAACAAAATACGATTTCAGAACGCGGCATACAATGAAGATAGAACTAGAGAGATTGCATTACTTCTTCACATTCGTGGGAGACATAGTAGAAGCTGGCAGATCGGGCTACGACAACTCAACTGCTTTCCTTAACTAGTTTTCTGTCCTTACTCACTGGAACTCAAATACATACATATGATTTTTGCGCTTCTTTTGGTAGTTACATAGACTTGAAGTGTAAATAGAATTAGTAGCTGACTGTCCAATCAGCTACTAGTAGGAACAGTTGTACATTTTTTGCTATATATGAATACCAAGCTTTAACTGAAAAAAAATATCGGAGAAAACCCTAATTTTAAGAAGATGAACGATTTGAAGATAAAAATCGGTAAAAATGTGGAAAACACTCTGCATCTTTAGAAAATCAGATAGATCTAAGGTAGATCGTAAAGAGAAACACAGAAGAACCTTGGCGATTTAGGGTTTCAGAGAGAACCCTAGAGAACGAGAAAACTTGGAACTGGCTAGCTTCAAGTCGACAACAGACTCACAACCTAAAAGCTTGCCGGAGAGAGACCGAACATGGTCGTAAAGCTCAAGTCGGTGGACCTCTGAGATAGTGGTCTTCACAATAGGGTTTCAATCCTCAGACAAAAGTGTCGTAGAAGGGATTGAGGGATGAGTTCAAGTAGCATAAAGTTGGAATGCCATAGTCTCTGGTGAAAAGAGGTCAGAAAGTGATCAGAGGCGGTTGGGGTTTCATGGGGGCTTGGGAGCATTTGAGAGATGAGGGGAATACAAGGGCGGCTGAATGTGTAAAGTGATTAGGGTTAGGGGTGTATCCGGTTTAATTAAGGGAAGGGTTAACATGGGCCGTTGATCTAAATGATCAACGGTCTTGGTTCAAAGGGGGATTCCAGGCGGGTTATTTTTATGGGATGTGGGTCGGGTTATTTAATGAATTGGGCATTGTAATTGGGGTTGAAATTAAGGCTATAATTTAAACAAAAAAAGGGTTGTAACTTAAATAACCAATTTCCCCCTAATTTGAATTTTATATATTAGAAAATGACGTTTAAAAATCCAATTAAAAATACTGAGTTAATAATAAAAGCACAAGTATTAATTTAAAACTAATGTTTTTATGGTTAATAATACTATTTAATCGAGAAATAGGCTAAAATTGCAATTACATGCAATTTTAGTTTAGAAATGCCAAATGAGCTTGTAAAATTATGCAAAAATCATGTAAATTCTATTTTTTGTGTAAATATGAGAATAAAATAAATTATTCACCAAAATAACAATATTTAGGAATAATTATTGGATTTTATGTTGCAAAATAGGCCATAAATTGATTTTAATAATCTTGAAAATTGGAAAAAAATACCAAAACCTTTGTGGATGCTTATATATGCTATTTTTGAATGTATTTGAGTATAAAAATACATAGGAAAAAATTGGATATCAACAAGAATCACAGTACAATAAAAGAAACAATAGGAGTCACAGTAGAGCAAGTAAAATTAAAGAAAACCTTAAGTCGGAGAAGATGAACGATTTTGAAAGCAAATTTTTTGAAAGAAACTTCGAGAAATCGTTTGAAAATCATAAAATAAACACAGATCTAGGAAAATTAGGAGAACCTCGAAAGGATAGGGTTTCAGAAGAACCCTAGAAGCAAGAAAGGCCTGGAAAAGGTCTGCTCTGGGTAGGGTGAGCTAGAGATAGGATCATAGGACCAGGTTATGCCGTAGATGACCAGAGATGGCCGTAAAACTTAATCGGCAGAGATCTGAGTGAAAGACTTCAAGGTCATACCATGAATTTTCAAGAAGCAAGAGTGCAAGAGTACATGTAGGTGATTACAGGCCACCCAGGGCTTGCGGATGCCATGGATTCGGGAGAAACATGGTGGAAACCGGTGGGAGAAGGCTAGGGTTCGGAGGGGGCTAAAAAGTATTTAAGAGGACGAGGGGGTTTTGGCATGGCGTTTGGGTGAAAATGAATTAGGGTTAGGGTCTGGGTGGATTAAAAAGGTAAGGAATGATGGCGGTCATTGATCAAAATGATTAACGGCCTGGATTAAAAAGGTGAGGTCTTCTGAGTTGGGTCAGGAGCGGGTTAAATTGAAATTGGGTCGTTTGATTTAGGGGTTGAAATTGGACTGAATGTTGGTGAAATTTGGGCTAAAATTGTAATGAAATGGGGCCAGATTTTAAATAGTCACTTCTCCCCGTTTTATTTAATAAAAATAATAAAAAGTTTTTTGAAATAAATTGAAGGTGCTAAATTAATAAATAATATATAAATATTAAGTAAAAAATACTGGAACAAATTTTATAATTATAAAATGCTATTAATTACAAAATAGGCTATAATTGCAATTATATGCAATTTAGTTTTAAAAAATGCCAAATAAATTGGTAAAAATATGAAAAAATCACTTTAATTATATTTTCGTATAAATATGAGAATGAAATAAATTATTTACTAAAAAATAATAATTTCAGGGATAATTTGGGATTTTGTATTGTTAAAATAAACAATAAATTAACTTTAAAAAATTGGAAAAAATACCAGAACTTTTGGGTGTGCTTATATATGCACATATATGATATTTGAAAGTATTTTGGGTATAAAAAATATATAACAAAAAATTAGGTATCAACAGATGTCCCTCTTTAACCGAGGAGGATGAACGAGTTGTCAGGTAAAGAAAAGATGGCCAATTTTGACCGGAAACGGTGATCGAAAAAGAACTTCGACTGTGATCTGGCTTCTGATCTACCTATATATCCCTAGTTTTACATGAATTAGGCCACAGGTAGTTCAGGAGTCATTGACGGAATGTGTCGATGGACATTCAAAAAGGCGGACGAGATGGTCAGATTTAAAAAGGTGTTTGGAGTTAAAAAATTCGTGGGGTTCGCTCCTGCTGAGGAGGCCGTTTTCTAGCCAGTATACCTGTAAGTAAGCACTATGCACATATCGTGCGTAATTTAAACATGATGCAAGTTCCCTTCGGACCATGAATGTTGTCTTCGGATGGTTAGGATGACGTCCTAGGACTATGAAGTCCTAGGCCATGAAGAGCATAAAAGTAAGGATTCGCATGCCATGAAATGATGTTCTCGGGCTATGACGTATTTGAATAAGTTGGCGATCTTTTAGCCCATGAGAAGGTGGCAATCTTTCAGCCAAATAAATGTAAAGGGTGGCGATCTTTCAGCCAAAGCGAGAATTTAAATGCAGGTGGCGATATTAAAGCCATTCGAAAAATAAAATGGAGATATTCAGCCATGCAGGATGGCGACAATGCTTAGTCTCGGAAGGCGAACGAGTATCCTTATGTAGGATGGAGGTAGAGCTTAAACTTGGAAGGCAGATAGATAGCCTTATGAAAAATGCAGATGGAGACAAAGCTTAGTCTCGAAAGGCAGATAAGTAGCCTTATGCAAGATGGAGGTAGAGCTTAACCTTGGAAGGTAGGAAGATAGCCTTATGCAAAATGTGGATGGAGACAGAGCATAGTCTCAAAAGGCAGACAAGTAGCCTTATGCAGGATGGAGGTAGAGCTTAACCTTGGAAGGCAGGAAATAGCCTTATGCAAAAATGCATATGGAGACAGAGCTTAGTCTTGAAAGGCAGATAAGTAGCCTTATGCAGGATGGAGGTAGAGCTTAACCTTGGAAGGCAGATAAATAGCCTTATGCAGGATGGAGGTAGATTTTAACCTCGAAAGACAGATAAATAGCCCTATACAAGATGCAGATGGAGACAGAGCTTAGTCTCAAAAGGCATGAGATATCCTTATGCAAAATGTGGATGGAGACAGTGCTTAGTCTCGGAAGACAGACAAGTAGCCTTATGCAGAATAGAGGTATAGCTTAACCTCGGAATGTAGGAAATAGCCTTATGCAAAAATGCAGATGGAGACAGAGCTTAGTCTTGAAAAAGGCAGATAAGTAGCCTTATGCAGGATGAAGATAGAGCTTAACCTCGGAAGGCAGATAGATAGCCTTATGCAAAAATGCAGATGGAGATAGAGCTTAGTCTCGAAAGGCAGTAGCCTTATGCAGGTTGGAGGTACAGCTTAACCTCGGAAGGCGAAAAATAGCCTTATGCAAAAAATGTAGATAGAGACAGAGCTTAGTCTCGAAAGACAGATAAGTAGCCTTATGCAGTGCACAAATGTAAAGGAGCTAACAGTAGTAAGTTTTCTTAGCTGATAGACGATTGTGATATCATGACTGCTGGGGGATGTTGGGTGTAGATAGTAGATTGGTCAATGCACGATCGTTAGGAGAGTTTCAAACCTGAAAAGTGAATGTGTTCAATGATTTTTGACCTGGGTGCCTACATCCAAAGAAGAATCGTGAGTTTTGTAGAGGGGGGAGGTTAGTTTGTATCCCCTGGCTCTTGACGTCATGTATCATTAGGGTAGCGTTTTGAAACATCGGAGATATAAATGATATTTATGCATGCTTTAGTAAATATAATGTAAGTGCATATTTGAAAAATGATTTTATTTTGGATGAACCAACGACTGCAACGTGGTTCAAGATGCGGCAACCTTGCTCGTTTCAGAAGTTTGAGGGTCCTCCTCAAAATTCTGCCCCAGTTTACTGGGTTGGCGCTACTGACGGTTGTGATGAATGATCGAAAAGGATTGACTCTAGAATTTGAGGGTCCTTCTCAAAATTCTGCCCCTGTGGAATTTTTATTAAAATGTTACCGAACCCATAGGGCTGCCTATGTATCTCCTCTTAAACAGAAATCAAGTCAGGCGTAGTTCAAATATATCATGAATAAAAAGCATATGATCAAATGTAGTATCATTTCACTGCGTCTGAGTTGATTGGCTTTGGCCAGACTTCTCCGTCCATTTCTACAAGAATAAGGGTCCCTCTAGTTAAAACCCGGTGAACCATGTATGGGCCCTACCAATTTTTGAGAGAATTTCCCCTTGGCTTTATCTTGATGTGGAAATATTTTCTTCAACACCAGCTGCCCTGGTGTAAACTTCCTTGGTTTAACACTTTTGTGGAAGGCCCTAGACATCATGTTCTGATATAACTAACCGTGGAAAACTGCATTCATTCTCTTTTTGTCTATAAGGGCTAACTGCTCGTAATGACCTTTTACCCATTCTGCATCATCTAACTCTGTTTCTTGTATGATCCTCAAAGAGGGAATTTCTACTTCGGCAGGAATGACTGCCTCTATACCATACACCAACATGTACGGAGTTGCTCCGGTTGACATGTGGACTATGGTATAATATCCTAGAAAGGCGAATGAAAACTTCTCATGCCATTGCATATGCCTTTCGATCATCTTTCTTAGTATCTTCTTGATGTTCTTATTGGTTGCTTCTACAGCTCCATTCATCTGAAGTCTATTAGTTTTAGAGTTCTTGTGTCTGATTTTGAACATTTCACACATTGCCTTCATCAAGTCGCTACTGAGATTGGAACCATTATCAGTGATGATTGATTCCGGAATTCCGAACCGACAAACAATTCGGTCGCAGACAAAATATGCTATAACTTTCTTAGTGACTGCTTTGATGCGGCAGGCTCGATCGGTCCAATAACATCCATTCCCCAAGAGGCGAACGGTCATGGTGAGCTTGTTGCATTAAGCACATTGGAGGCACCTTTATCATAACTGCATGAATCTGACAGTGGCGGCACTTTCGGACATACTGGATGCAGTTTGTTTCCATAGTCATCCAAAAATACCCTACTCGGAGTATCTTCTTTGCCAAAATGAAACCATTCATGTACGGTCTGTAGGTCCATGCGTGCACTTCCTCCAATAGTTTAGTTGTTTCCTTTGCATTGACACACCTTAGTAATCCCAAATCGGGAGTCCTCCTGCACAGGATTCCTCCGTTGTGAAAGAAATAGTTAGATAACCTCCACAGTGTGCACTTCTGAGTGGCATTGGCGAGCTCTGGATATTCTCCGGTTGACAAGTATTCTTTAATTCTATCTAAAGCTTTCTGACAATCGTCAGTCCATTTGGTGGTGGCGTCCTTTTTCAGCATCTTGGAGATAGGCTCACAAATGACGGTGGACTGAGCTATGAACTGGCTGATATAGTTGAGTCTTCCCAGAAAACTCATCACATCTTTCTTGATCTTTGGCAGTGGCAATTCTTGGATGTCTTTGACCTTTGACGGATCCAATTCTATCCCTCAACGACTCACAATGAAACCCAATAAATTTCTAGCAGGAACCCCGAATGCACACTTCGCGAGGTTCAACTTCAAATTGTACCTTCTCAATCTGTTAAAAAATTTCCTTAGATCTTCCATATGGTTTGCGGCTTTCTTGGATTTGGTGATGACGTCATCCATATTCACCTCGATTTCTTTATGTATCATGTCATGAAATATGGTAGCCATGGCTCTCATATAGGTGGCACCAGCATTCTTCAAACCAAACGGCATCATTCTGTAACAGTACATCCCCCATGGTGTGATAAAAGTTGTTTTCTCTACATATTCTTCATCCATCCATATCTAGTGGTATCCTGCAAAACAATCGACAAATAATTGTAGCTCATGCTTGGCGTCGTTATCAATTAGGATATGAATATTTGGCAAAGGGAAGTCATCTTTGTTGGAAACACGTTCTCAAGGCTTTATACTAAAACCTGTGTTCTTATGTGTAGGTTTTGATGAATGACAAACGAAGCGCAAAGTGATATATGACGAAGTTCAAGTACAAGCGCATAATTGGTGGATAACGAGATTCAAACACAAGACAAAGTTTTATAGTTTAAATGAGTCGTTCTTAATTGTGATCTTGATCCGACAACTTGACTCATGACATGGCTTCTCTCGTAAAATTATATTTACAAAATCATGCATATTTAATTTAATGCGAAACGATTTTAAATCATGCATATTTACTTTAGTCAAAATGATTTTTAAACATGCCTCTAAAATCTGGACTAAGATAATCGATTATGTACTTATGATAATCGATTATGTTAAGCCAAGACTGCATGACAATCGATTGTGAACTAATGACAATCGATTGTGTTAAGGCAGTGATCATCACGTTTTTCAAAACCTGCATGACAATCGATTGTGAACCTTATGACAATCGATTATGATGAGGCAGTGTCCATCAAAGTTTTTCAAAACTCAGAATAATCGATTGTGAAGCTAATGACAATCGATTGTGATGAGGCAGTGTCCATCAAAGTTTTTCAAAACTCAGAATAATCGATTGTGAAGCTAATGACAATCGATTGTGAAGAGACAGTGTCCATCAGATTTTTAAAAGTCACAAAATAATCGATTGTGAACATATGACAATCGATTGTGTTGAGGCAGTGACTTCCAGACTTTTTCAAAATTACTAAATAATCGATTGTGAGTATATAACAATCGATTGTCACGAGGCAGTGTCTAAAATGATTTTCAAAGTCTGATAAATAATCGATTGTTAACATTGCACAATCGATTGTGAAGCTGACCGTTGTCGTAAAATTTTCAAATACCGTCAGGTAATCGATTGTTGATTTTGTACAATCGATTGTTGATATTGAAATCTGAAAAAGATTTTTTGAACGTTGCTGAATAATCGATTATTGATTTGGTATAATCGATTGTTTTACGTAAAATCTGGAAATGATTTTTTGAACGTTGCCAATAATCGATTGTTGATCTTGGACAATCGATTGTTAAGCGTAAAATCTAGGATTGATTTTTGGAACGATTGGCAAACAATCGATTGTGGCTTCCTGACAATCGATTGTCACAGAGTAAAATCAGCAACTCTTAATTGGCAATTAGGCAACGGTGATGCCAAGTTTATTAACTATAATACAGCTTCATTTCAGTGTTTTAAACACAACAACACACAAAAACTGATCATTCTATTGCTATAAGCGTGCTTATTATTGTTTATCATTTTATATTCATTTCATAAAGCTTTTGAGAGCCAAAGTCTTGTCCATAGTTGTTGTAATCTTGAGCCTACTTCTTTTACTCATATCTACTCATTAAGGAGTGTTTTGTTTGAGTGCTTAGTGTTTTGTACACTTGTAAGAGAATTGTGATTCTCTTGTTGTAAGGAACTTGTGTTTCCTTGGTTGAAGTCTTGGAGTGTTGTATCTCCGAGCAAAGGTGTTAAGGCTTGTGTCCTTAAGTTGTAAAGGTTTGTTGAGCACCCGTAAGCTTGACAAGTTAGTGGAAAATCTCGAGAGAGTCTCTCGGGGACTGGACTAGCCACGTGTTGTGGTGAACCAGAATACATCAGTGCATTCTTTCCTTTTGTTTATTTACGCACTTAATTATTTCCTGCAAATTTTAATTTCCGCAAGTTTACGCTAAATTTATTATAACGCTATTCACCCCCCCCTCTAGCGTTAAGCGTATTATCTAACAATTGGTATCAGAGCCCAACTCTCTGAAGACTTAACAGTTTGAGAGAACCATCCATGGCTCCTACTCGTGACTCTTTTGCAGGAATTGATGAAGGACAATGCTCCACACGACCACCTCTATTCAACGGTACAAACTACACGTACTGGAAGGAGAGGATGAAAATTTTCGTTCAAGCAAACAACTTTCATCTCTGGAAGGTGATAACGAAAGGAAATCAAATTCCAACCAAAAAGGTTGAAAACGAATGGGTTCCCAAGTCCGAAGAAGAATATGACGCGGATGATATCCGAAAGGTTCAAAATAATGCTAAAGCAATTAATTTATTATATTGTGCTGTAAATGCTGACGATTACAGGAAAATATCGTGTTGCACAACGGCAAAGGAAATGTGGGACAAGCTGAAAATTACGTACGAAGGTACGGACCAGGTAAGGGAAGCTAAAATTGATTTCCTAACCCATGCTTATGAATTATTTCACATGAAGGAAGGTGAAAAGGTGGATGAAATGTTCGAACGATTTTCAATAATCGTAAATGACCTACATGCCCTCAAGAAAACATTCACGGACAGAGAATTGGTTCCAAAAATTCTTAGAAGTCTCACTCCGGCATGGCGATCAAAGGCCGACGCAATTCAAGAATCCATTGGCGTCTCAAATGTCACAATCGACGCATTAAGAGGTAACCTTAAGACTTATGAATCTACAATACTTAACCCTCTTGTTGATGATCAAAGGAGGCAAAGAATGGCGCTTAAGGCAAGCACAAGCCAACCTCAAGTTGATGAGGACCGAGACAACGAGTTTGGACTCGTTATCAAAAGATTTCAAAAGTTCATGCGAAAGGAGTATGAACGAAAGGGCAAAAAGCAAGGCGAGCAAATAAAGTGCTATGAATGCGGTGAAACCGGGCACATCAAATCAAATTGCCCAAACATCAAAAAGGAGAAGAAACCTTTTAAGAAGCAACGTGCATACATTTCTTGGGGAGGAGACTCCGGAGATCAGTCAAGCGAAGAAGAAGAAGACGAAGCCGCAAACCTTTGTCTTATGGCGCAATAAGACAAGCAAGATGAGGTATGTCAAATCTCTTCTAAAAACTTCTTTACTCTTGAAGAAATGCGAACTGCTTTTGATGAGCTATATACTGAATTTATTAAAGCTTCAAAAACTGTCAAGAGCATAAAATAAAATGCTTCTCTAAAAGAAAAAGATTTTCAAAAACAGCTTTCTTTAAAAGAAAAGGATTTAGAAAAACTGGTTTTAGAAAATGAAAAGCTGAAAGAGGAAAACAAGTTTTTCGGAAAAAAAAGCGCCGACAAGCCCGAAAGTTCTATTAAAAATTGCTCTTCTTGCATGCATCTAGAAAATGAGGTAGATAGACTTAAAGGTACCTTAGATAAGTTTAATTCTTCTCACAAAAACTTGAATGAGGTCCTTGTTAATTTGAAGTCAACTAAGCATGGCATAGGTTTTAAGAATGAGCCTAAAGAAAAGGTTGAAGCCAAACCCCAACCACCTAAGGCTCAACCTAGGATTAATAAAACAAATGCTTATCCTAGAAAGAGCAATCCTAGAACAAATATGCATGTTAGACCAAATGTTGAACATTTTAGAAGACCTAGAAATGACTTACCCCCTAGAAAAGACTACCCTAGAAATGATGCATATTTTAGGCCAAACACTAGAAGAAGTTTTGAACCTCCTAGAACATCTAGACATGACCATTACTCTAGAAACGCTGCTCATTTTAGAACTAATAGTAGGAGAAATGGTTCTCATGAAATGTGCAATAGTCATAATGAAAATAGAGTAATTCATCTTCGTCCATCAAGTTACTATGAACCTAGAAGGATGCATAACCCCAATGTGACTTGTCATTATTATAGACGCATTGGTCATATTGCCCCTGCATGCTTTACACGACATAGACATATCACTCAATCGCATCATTATAATATGCCTAACCCTCAAGGACCCAAAATGGCATGGGTACCTAAAACGCATTAACTTGTTTTGTAGGTATGTTTGAAGGGATCAAGTGTACTATGGTACCTTGATAGTGGATGCTCCAAACATATGACGGGAGACGAATCCAAATTCCTTCAACTAGAACACAAAGAAGGAGGAAGTGTGATTTTTGGGGATAACAATAAAGGAAAGATCATTGGCATCGGATCAGTCGGTAAGGATGAAAATTCCTCTATTAAGCATATATTACTTGTGAAAGGTTTAAAGCATAATCTCTTGAGCATAAGTCAATTATGTGACAAGGGAAATCTTGCCCTATTTGATTCGGATGAATGCTTAGTGTTTAGACGTAGTGATTTCAAAATTATCCTTCGTGGTTTTAGAGTGGATAATATTTACATGGTTGATCTTGCTAATTCCTCACCCGAATATGTGGATTGCCTTATGAGCAAAGAGGATGATACTTGGCTATGGCGTCGTAGAGTTGCTCATATAAACATGCATCTTTTGAACAAATTGATTTCTCAAAACTTAGTTATTGGCCTTCCCAATTTGAAATTTGAAAATGACTCGATCTGTGATTCTTGTCAAAAAGGGAAGCAAACAAAAGCATCTTTCAAATCCAAAAATATTGTTTCAACATCTAGACCATTGCAATTGCTTCACATGGATTTATTTGGACCATCTCGCATTGAAAGTCTAGGAAGAAATCGTTATGCTTTTGTGATTGTTGATGATTATTCTAGATTTACTTGGACTTTATTTCTTGCCAATAAAACTGATGCTTTTCAGAATTTTAAATATTTTCTTAAGCGTGTTCAAAACGAGAAGGAAACAACCGTCACTTCAATTAGAAGTGATCATGGGGGAGAGTTTGATCACAATCTCTTTGCGGACTTTTGTGGCGAACTTGGTATCGAGCATACCTTTTCCACTCCACGTACACCACAACAAAATGGGGTGGTGGAAAGGAAAAATAGGTGTCTCGAAGAGATGGCTAGAACCATGCTCGAAGAGGCTAAGATTCCCAAACATTTTTGGGCGGATGCCGTGAGTACCGCATGCAACATCTTATATAGAGTAGTCATAAGGCCAATACTCATGAAGACCCCTTACGAACTCTACAAGGGAAGGAAACCAAATATCTCCCATTTTAGAGTATTCGGTTGTAAATGTTTTATTCATAACAATGGCAAAGATCAATTGGGAAAGTTTGATGCTAAGTCCGATGAGGGAATTTTCATTGGTTATTCCTCACGTAGCAAAGCATATAGGGTTTTTAATAAAAGAACAGAAACTGGAGGAATTCTCTCATGTTGTATTTGCCGAAAATAATGCTCGCTTGGCGAGAAAGGATTCCGGTTTTCATCTTGCAGGTATTTTAGATAGCTTGAAAGACAAAATACAAGTGGAAACGCCTAAGGAAAATAAAGATGAAATCTTGGAACAACCAACGGAGGAAGCGCCACAATTGGAGAATGAAACGAAAATGCCTAACGAGTGGAGGACAAGTAAAGATCACCCTCTCGAACAGGTAATTGGCGACGTCGGAGAAAAGGTAAGTACCCGAAACTCTCTTAAGAACACCCTAGGACACACTTCTTAAGAGATCACGCTCTCACTCGGCCACACTAGTTTAAGTTACTATTTCTTTACAAATTACTGACTTGAGCGTCGGAGACGTCTAATTCCATTTTGCAGGTATCGCCCAAAAGGTAGGGGGAACTATAAAGAAATGGCATAACACAATCGATTGTTACAGCAAATAATCGATTATTTTACTGTGCAGAAAATCGATTAGCAAGTATCACTAATCGATCATTTATAGTTTATGCTTACTATGAAGTTTTGTTTAACAATCGATTTTTAGCTGTTTAATCGATTACCGTCTCAGCCATTCAGTACTGCTTTTCTACAACAATCGATTGTTCCATATATATAATCGATTATTTTCCGAGTCAGAAAATCACTGTGATCACTGGAACAAAACAATCGATTACCATATTTTGACAATCGATTATTTCATGTCAGAAATTCAAAATTGTTACCGTTTGGTTCTGCAATCGATTTGTGTCAGATCCGAGATTCAGTCAAATCTTAATGACAATCGATTATCTCACCCCAACAATCGATTGTCCAACGGTCAGTAAGATTTATTTTTACCGTTTCTGACTGTTTCAGCTTTCAATTTTTTTGCAGATTTCTTCCATTAATGAAATGCCTTTCTCCCCTCTATAAATAGGCTCCATATATGTTCATTTTTACTCACTCAAGCATCAATTTTAGCTCTCAAACTATCAAAACTCTTTCAAAACTCTTGCAAATTCCAGCAATACTTAGTTAAAATGTCGGGCCGTCACTCTAAACGTTCCCGTTCTGCTAGGCATGGTGCATCCTCCTCTGCTGCTCCAAACTATCCTTACCAAGATGGTTCCGTTCTTTAATTTAATTCTGACATCGAGCTTACTCGATTTTTAACAAAATTTGAAAAGCGCGACATTCTTCCTCCCCGTTTTTCAACCAACAAGTATCTTGAATCTTATGGCCCTGCTGCAAATATACTCAAAAATTGTCAACTTCTTGACTTCTTACTTCTTACCCATCCTTACATCAATACTACTTTAATTCAAGCATTTTAATCCAACCTTCATGAGGATGATAACGGTGATCTTGTGACAAATATAACGGTGTTCAAATTCTTATCTCCGAAGAAAACCTCCATACCATTGCCCATCTTCCTCGTAATGGTGAAGACATTTTTTGGTACACCGGAGAGGCCGGAGCCCTTTTTGATGAAACAGCCCTCCTACATCAAACCGGTATTACATCTTATGATCCAAATCTTTCTTCCCGTCGTCCTACAATTACGGGAATGGATCCCAATTATCGGTTGATTTTCTATTTCATCACCCGAGTCCTCAAGCCTCGTAAGCATAACCATACTACCATTTCCCAAGAGGACACCAAGCTCATGCATGCCATAATAACCGGAGCTAACATCAATTGGTGTCGGCTCGTCAAGATTCACATGCGTGACGCTATCGGAGATAATAGGCCTCTTCCTTATGCTCTCCTCATCATGAACTTTCTTGAAGCCTCCGGATTCATCACTTCCAACGGTCCTCTCAAAAAGAGTACCAAGAAGTGGGAAATTTCAGAATCCTTCTTTCATCATGACGGTGATCATACAGCGCCTGCTCCTCCTCCAACCCGTCGAACTCGTCCAGCTCAAGAGCCTACCCTCCAATCAATTTCCGACCAAATTGCTTCATTGACCTCTTCTCTTGGTCAATTAACTCATGAGATCCATGGATATTTTGACCATGTTAATTATCCTTATGCGGGTCTTGTTCCATATGAAGTAGTGCCGGATGATGAGGCGGGAGATGATGGAAATGAATAATTTTTTTGTTTGTTGTTTGTTTTTATATGTTGCATTGTCTTCCCTGTTACTGTAATTTTTCTTTCCAATAAATAAACAAGTTTTATTTACACTTTTGGCATCTTCTTATATTATTTTTGCTAATGGCAAAAGGGGGAAGATAACGGCTATGCACTCTCAATATTTATAAGCTTAAATTGAGGGGGAATTCATATATTGAGGGGGAACTAATCGCATACTTATTGCATATCTTTACGTGTCTTGAATCGTCATTATAAATTGTTTAAGTTGCATATCCCGCTTAAAGTTTGCCATTATCAAAAAGGGGGAAATTGTTGGAAATACGTTCTCAAGGCTTTATACTAAAACGTGTGTTCTTATGTGTAGGTTTTGATGAATGACAAACGAAGCGCAAAGTGATATATGACGAAGTTCAAGTACAAGCACATAATTGGTGGATAACGAGATTCAAGCACAAGACAAAGTTTTATAGTTTAAATGAGTCGTTCTTAATTGTGATCTTGATCCGACAACTTGACTCATGACATGGCTTCTCTCGTAAAATTATTTTTACAAAATCATGCATATTTAATTTAATGCTAAACGATTTTAAATCATGCATATTTACTTTAGTCAAAATGATTTTTAAACATGCCTCTAAAATCTGGACTAAGATAATCAATTATGTACTTATGATAATCGATTATGTTAAGCCAAGACTGCATGACAATCGATTGTGAACTAATGACAATCGATTGTGTTAAGGCAGTGAACATCAGGTTTTTCAAAACCTGCATGACAATCGATTGTGAACCTTATGACAATCGATTGTGATGAGGCAGTGTCCATCAAAGTTTTTCAAAACTCAGAATAATCGATTGTGAAGCTAATGACAATCGATTGTGATGAGGCAGTGTCCATCAAAGTTTTTCAAAACTCAGAATAATCGATTGTGAAGCTAATGACAATCGATTGTGAAGAGACAGTGTCCATCAGATTTTTAAAAGTCACAAAATAATCGATTGTGAACATATGACAATCGATTGTGTTGAGGCAGTGACTTCCAGACTTTTTCAAAATTATTAAATAATCGATAGTGGGTATATAACAATCGATTGTCATGAGGCAGTGTCTAAAATGATTTTCAAAGTCTGATAAATAATCGATTGTTAACATTGCACAATCGATTGTGAAGCTGACCGTTGTCGTAAAATTTTCAAATACCGTCAGGTAATCGATTGTCGATTTTGTACAATCGATTGTTGATATTGAAATCTGAAAAAGATTTTTTGAACGTTGCTGAATAATCGATTATTGATTTGGTATAATCGATTGTTTTACGTAAAATCTGGAAATGATTTTTTGAACGTTGCCAATAATCGATTGTTGATCTTGGACAATCGATTGTTAAGCGTAAAATCTGGGATTGATTTTTGGAACGATTGGCAAACAATCGATTGTCACAGAGTAAAATCAGCAACTCTTAATTGGCAATTAGGCAACGGTAATGCCAAGTTTTTCAACTATAAATACAGCTTCATTTTAGTGTTTTAAACACAACAACACACAAAAACTGATCATTCTATTGCTATAAGCTTGCTTATTATTGTTTATCATTTTATATTCATTTCATAAAGCTTTTGAGAGCCAAAGTCTTGTCCATAGTTGTTGTAATCTTGAGCCTACTTCTTTTACTCATATCTACTCATTAAGGAGTGTTTTGTTTGAGTGCTTAGTGTTTTGTACACTTGTAAGAGAATTGTGATTCTCTTGTTGTAAGGAACTTGTGTTTCCTTGGTTGAAGTCTTGGAGTGTTGTATCTCCGAGCAAAGGTGTTAAGGCTTGTGTCCTTAAGTTGTAAAGGTTTGTTGAGCACCCGTAAGCTTGACAAGTTAGTGGAAAATCTCGAGAGAGTCTCTCGGGGACTGGACTAGCCACGTGTTGTGGTTAACCAGAATACATCGGTGCGTCTTTCCTTTTGTTTATTTAACGCACTTAATTATTTCCTGCAAATTTTAATTTCCGCAAGTTTACGCTAAATTTTATTATAACGCTATTCACCCCCCCTCTAGCGTTAAGCGTATTATCTAACAATCTTTGGGACTAGCCCGATTGAGATCCCAGTAGTCGACACAGACTCTAACCTTCCCATCCTTCTTTGGCATTGGCACGATGTTGGCTAACATGTTGGATACTATACTACCCTGAGAACCCTGGCTTTGACTTGCTTGGTAACCTCTTCGTTGATTTTCAAACTCATGTCGGGTTTGAACTTTCTAAGCTTCTACTTTACTGATGGACATGTTAGATATGTTGGTAATTTGGGAGCTACAATGGAGGTGCTAATACCAGTCATATCATCATAAGACCAGGCAAATATGTCCTCATATTCTCTTAGGAACTCTGTGTACTCTTTCTTTTCTGATGGCAACAAATGCACGTTGATGCGTGTTTCCTTGACATTCTCGGTATCACCCAAATTAATGACCCCGGTCTCCTCCAGGTTAGACTTCTGCCTATTTTCAAAGTTCTCGACCTCTCTGACAACTTCTTCTGGTTATATCATCCTCTTCTGAATCTATATCCATTTGTTGCATTGTCTCGTTGCAAGTCACAATTGTTGGTTCATCACCAAGATAGGTAACAGTAATAATGTGTAAAGTGAAGTAAATGATAGAGAAAAGTAATAAGAGCGAGATATATAACAAACCTGGAAACCGCTTTGATTAAATTCATAATTTTTCGAAATAGTGGAGCTCTTTTTTCACAAGTAAAAACAATGTGGAAAGAAAACGTCAACTAGTAAAGAGTAAAATGCGATGCATGGTGCGTCGTTTAGCCTTGCTATCCCGAAGCTTGAGTTTACTTGGGACAAGTTTTGTTCATACATACCATTAAAATTCAAATGTGCTGACGTCCCTTTTGCCAGGGGCGCTACAATCGTGTTATGATTGTAGGAGCATCTTCAGTAGGCACTCCAGTCCACCGTACGTAGCTCTTCCTCATCCCCCTTCAGTTGTATTGGTGAGCCCCTTTCTTTTCGGGGACTTGCGTGGCTCACGCCACTCTCGATCTTGGATTTTGGAATCTTATTTTGGTTTATGTAAAAGGGTATAGCTGAAGACCTGTTACCGGCAAGTATAGTACTGTCATCTTGTGTTCTTAGAGGCTCCGTAGACATGAATTGTGGGTCTTGAACCATGTACTAAGTACTACTATTTTTGGGCATTGTAATTAGTAAACCACGCTAATTTTATCTATGTAATGTATGTGTTGTAAAAAGATAATTTCAATTATAAATTGTTGTTTCCATTCGGTTAGTAAGTAATGAAAATGTGGGGTAACTCGTGGGTCAGGAAAGGCACCAAGGTCCACTCGACTGGAGATATCCGGTTGAGTACCGGTCATATCTCTCCAGCTTTGAATCTGTCTTGCCCATCCCTTCCAGATCCAAGAACTCCTGTTCTAGCAGCGACGGAGGGCGTCACCATCCCTCCTGCTAATATTTCTAATCCTGGCATTGTTTCAGCTCCCGGTCCCGAGTCTTCTTATGGGGACCTTAGGGGAGCCATTCATATGTTGACCCAGTTAGTGGCTGCTCAGGCTCAGAGATCTCATGATGCTCCTATGTCCTCTAGTGGGCAGGGAGATTCTGCTAGCTCCAATGTCTACTAGTTTATGCGATTAGCCCCTCCAGAGTTTTCAGGCACAAACCTAGAGGCCGGTTCGCAGAATTCTCTTTATGAGATGTACAAGATCCTTCATATGATGAAGGCCACAGAATCCGAGGGGGTTGAGTTGGCTTCCTACCGGTGGAAAGGAGCGGCACGCTCATGGTTCGAGATGTGGGAGGATTCCCGCGAGAAGGGGAGCCCTCCGGCTAGATGGGAGGAATTTGTGGATGCTTTTATGGATCATTTCTTTCCTACTGAGACAATGGCAGCCCGTGCCACAGAGTTCGAGGTTCTCAAGCAGGGTAGCATGAGTGTTTGGGAGTACCATATGGAATTCGTGAGATTGTCCAAGTATGCTCCTCACTTAGTGTCGACCATGAGTGCCCGAGTTCCGCGATTTGTTAAGGGTCTTAGTCCATTGGTGGTGAATGAGGCAGCTATAGCGGCCTTGCACTCAGATATGAACTATGGGAAGATCGTGGGTTTCGCCCAGGCCACAGAGGCTAGGAAGTTAAAGATACGGGAGGATAAGGAGAGTAGCAGTAGGACCCGGTCAATGGGTCACTTAGGAAGGTCAGCTCCAGGGAGAGGTCCATCAGGGCCATCCTGGTCATATGTTCAGTCTTCAGCAAGCGCATTGCCATCTATGCACATCCACTAGCAGGGTAGTTCCTCGAGACCAGGTTCTGACAGCAGGAGGTTCCATCAGTCCAGTCATTCGGGGGTGAGGCCCCAGCAGCACAGGGGAGCTACATGTCCCTAGTATGGGAGGTTCCTTATGGAGACTTGCTATTTGGACATCCCGGTGTGTCTTAATATCGGGGTGAGAGGTCATGTTCACCGGAACTGTTGTGCACCCAGATAGGGCATGGGTAGGGGATTATCCCAGCCATCCGGTTCTTCAATTGCTACATCAAATGTGAATCCTCCAGCTCCAGCAAGGCATGGTGCAGATAGGGGTGGGGCTCGTGGTAGATGTGGACCAACTTGGTTCTATGCTTTGAGTGGCCGCCAGAATACTGAATCTTCTCCAGATGTGGTTACAGGTATCTTGTATATTCAGGCCATTGATTGTTATGATCTTATTGACCCTGTATCTTCATTGTCCTATGTCACTCCATTCATTGCTTCGAGTTTTGAGATTGAGCCCGAACAACTTCTTGAGCCGTTCTCTGTATCGACTCCGATTGGTGATTCTATTACAACCGCGCGAGTTTATAGGAAATGTTGTCACGGTGTGTGGTTGTGTTACCACAACCGATCTTATTAAGCTTGGAATGGTAGATTTTTATGTGATTATGGGAATGGACTGGCTTTATCCGTGCTTTGCTAAGCTTGAGTGCCGGACAAGAGTCATGAGACTCCAGTTTCCCAATGAGCCGGTTATCGAGTGGAGAGGGAATGGTGTTGTTCCAAAGGGTAGGTTTATTTCTTACCTTAAGGCTTCGAAGATGATAAAGAAGGGGTGTATCTATCATTTGGTCCAGGTGGCGGACACCGCTTCAGAAATGCCTGCCCTCGGGTCCATGCCAGTTGTAAATGAATTTCCAGAGGTTTTTCTAGATGAGCTTCCATAGATTCTGCCATATAGGAAGATTGACTTTAGGATTGATGTGTTTCCAGATACTCAGCCAATTCCCATTCCACCATACAGGATGGTGCCAACAGAATTACGAGAGTTAAAGGAGCAGCTGAAGGATTAATTAGAGAAGGGGTTCATTCGGATGAGTATGTCGCCATGGGGTGCTCGGATTCTTTTCGTCGGGAAGAAGGATGGGTCGTTTCGGATGTGTGTCGACTATCGGTAGCTTAACAAGGTCAGCATCAAGAATAAATACCCTATGCTTCTGATAGATGATATGTTCGACCAATTGCAAGGTGCGAAGTTCTTCTCCAAAATTGATTTATGATCTGGGTATCACCAATTGAAGATCAGAGAGCGGGATATTCCTAAAACTGCCTTCAGAACCCCCTATGGACATTTCGAATTTTTGGTCATGTCTTTTGGGCTAACCAACGCCCCGACAGCTTTCATGGATCTTATGAATCTGGTCTTCAAGCCATTTCTAGACTCCTTCGTGGTTGTTTTTATTGAGAACATCCTCGTTTATTCACGAAGCAAGGAGAATCATGCCGATCACCTCAGGTCAGTTTTGCAAAGTCTTCATCAGCACTAGTTGTATGCTAAATTCTAAAAATGTGAGTTTTGGTTGGAGTCCATCGCTTTTCTGGGACATGTTGTTTCTCGTAGGGGGATTATAGTGGACCCTTAAAAGATTACAGCAGTGAAGGATTGGCTTAGACCCACGACCTCGATGGAGATTTGTAGCTTTTTGGGGTTTGCAGGTTGTTATCGCAGGTTTCTGGAGGGGTTCTCTACCCTCGCCTCCCCATTAACTAAATTGACACATAAATAAGTCAAGTTCCAATGGTCTGATGCTTGTGAGAAACGTTTTCAGGAATTGAAGTCAAGGTTGACCTCAGCACCAGCGTGGGCTTTGCCGGAAGGCACGAAAAGATTTGTGGTGTATTGAGATGCCTCCGGGGTTGGTTTAAGGTATGTGCTCATGCAGCATGGGAAGGTTATAGCATATGCTCAAGGCAACTCAAGAATCACGAGAAGAATTACCCGACGCATGATTTGGAGCTTGCAGCAGTTGTGTTTGCCTTAACAATGTGTCGGAATAACCTTTATGGGGTCCATGTGGATGTGTTCTCGGACCACAAGAGTCTTCATATTGTTCAAGCAGAGGGAGCTAAACTTGAGTCAGCGGCGGTGGTTAGAATTGCTAAAAGATTATGATATGAACATCTTATACCATCCAGGGAAGGCTAACGTGGTGGCCGACGCCCTCAGTCGGAAATCCATGGGTAGTTTGGCTCGCTTGGGAGCGGACCGTAGGTTCCTAGCTAGAGAGGTTTATCCGTTGGCTAGCCTTGGGGTTTGTATCTCGACCCCAAATGAGTAGGAAATAATGGTGCACAACGTAGCAGAGTCGTCGCATGTAGCGGAAGTCAAGGAAAAGCAGTTCATTGATCCAGCATAAGGGATTCATAGTAACAAGATTTTAGCAGTCTCACTCGACGGCAATGATGGTGTGCTGCGATGTCAAGGTAGGCTATGTGTTCCAGATGTAAATATTCTTCAGGAAAGGTAATGGAGGAGGCCCACTGTTAGAGATATTCGGTGCACCCAGGTTCTACAAAAATGTATCACGATCTCAAGGAGATTTATTGGTGGAGCGGTATGAAAAGGGATGTGGCAAACTTCGTATCCAAATGCTCGAACTGTCATCAGGTAAAAGCTGAGCATCAGTGGCCCCGTGGGCTAACCCAGCTTATAGAGATACCAATGTGGAAATGGGAGATGATCAACATGGATTTCGTGACAGGATTGCCTTGCACCCAGCATAAGTTCGACTCAATTTGGGTGATAGAGGATCGACTCACCAAATCAGCTCACTTCTTTTCAGTCAAGTCCATCGGTACTGCAAAACAATATGCTTGATTGTATCAAGGAAATAGTGAGACTTCATGGTACTCCCCTTTCCATTATTTTGAATCGAGGTCCCAATTCACAACTAACGTATGGAAGAAATTTCAGCAAGGATTGGGTACTCAGGTGAACCTCAGCACGGCTTTTCACCCGCAGACTGATGGCCATGTAGAGCGAACTATTCAGACGCTCAAAGATATGTTGCTGGCTTTTGTCTTGGATTTCAAGGGTAATTGGGATGATCACTTGCCCTTTATAGAATTTGCTTACAACAACAGCTTCCATGCTAGTATCCAGATGGCCCCGTTTGAAGCATTGTACCGGAAGAGGTGTAGGTCCCTGATTGGGTGGTTCGAAGTAGGCGAGGCTTAATTGATAGGATCGGATCTTGTGCACCAGGCCATGAAAAAAGTTAAAGTCATTCAAGAAAGGATGAAAACTACTCAGAGTCGCCAGAAATCCTATGCGGATGTGCGTTGAAGGGAATTGGAGTTTCAAGAGGGTGATTGTGTATTCTTGCGGGTGTTGCCCATGAAGGGAGTCATGCGATTTGGGAAGAAAGGGAATCTAAGTCCTAGATATGGCGAGCCTTATCAGATTACTCAAAGGATTGAACAAGTTGCTTATAGGTTAGAGTTGCCTCCTGAAATGTCCTTAGTACACCCGGTGTTCCATGTGTCCATGTTAAGGAAAGTGGTTGGGGATTCGTCTACCATCGTGCCAGTTGAAGATATCAAGGTTACTGAAGAGCATCATATGAAGAGATTCCAGTTGCTATTCTTGATATACAGGTCCGTAGGTTGCGAAACAAAGAGATCGCTTCGATTAAGGTGTTGTGGCGAAACCAAGAAGTCGAAGAGGCCACATGGGAAGCGGAATATGAGATGAAAGTAAAATACCCCCATTTGTTCGTATAAGCCTAGGAGTGGTCATGTAAGTCATTATCCCTAAGCAAACTTTGTGTCCCGTTTTGTGCAAGAGTTCCTAAATGCTTCAGCACTATAATTCTTCAAGTTGTGCCCAAAATGTTGTGTGTTATGTGGTTGATGGTTAGCCCATGGTAGAGTGAGTGCAAGGAAATAATGATTAGTTTTGCATGGAGGAATTGTGTTGGAGTGATTAACTGTATCATACTCTTGTAATAGGTCAATGGTTTTGATAGTGCAAATGATTAATGCTTAATTTAATTGCTTGTGGTGTACCAAAATGGTTAAAAGGGTGTCGAGAAATTTAATACATATAAATGTGAAGGTCATGCATTGTATAACTGTTATACGGATAGCAAGAATTGTGCAATGGTGCTTGGAAATGTGTTTTAGGACTCACTTACAGGTGGATATGTCTGTATTACAAAAGAAACTCTGGCGAAATATTTCTAAATTATAAAGAGTAAGTAAAAACTTAGGAACTTGCATATCATGCTTTCAAACCATTTGAATTTCGAAGTTCTCATTCGAGGAAAAATGATCTTAAGTGGGGGAGGATGTAAGACCCCGTGAGAATGAGTGCCCAAGTCTTAGCAACTCATAGAGTTAAGTCCACCTATATGTTGGAACCCTTTTCTACTGATTTTTGTACTTAAAATCTAGAGTCAAATTTTTCCGAAAAATATCATTTCTGGGTCAAGAATGCGATCGCAGATCAAGTATGTGGACCGCATATCGACCGCAGAGTGGATAAGAATGTATCCAAATTGGATGTTGAAAATACGGTCCATTACGTGATTGCACAAACAATATGCGGACCATATAGTCGTCGCATAAATTTCTCAAGAATTTGTGGAGGTCAATTCTATGATGGAATCTGCAGCAGCAGAATAGGTATGCGGACCGCATTCCCACCCCATACACAAACAGAGAGGCCTGCAATTAGGGACCATTATGCGGTCCAATCTACGGACCGCATGTCAACTATGTGATCGCATAGTTGGCCGCAGATCCGGCACGAACATCAATTTTCTAAAAGTATTAAACCTGATCCTTTTTAAATAAAACACCTCAACCCCTTATTTTTACACATTCTCTAAACAAAACAAGAAAGAGGGAAGGGAGATTTCTTGAGAGAGAAAGGATTTTTCATCAAATTTATCCTGCAAAACTATCCCAGCCGGGAACATTTTGAGTTATTGACTTTATCTCCACTCTTACAGGTAAAATCCCTAACCCTTTTCCCCAATTTTTGCTGAGTTAAGCTAAGGGGAGGGAGTCTTATGCTTTAATTTTGAACTAAAATTGAAAACCCTCATGCATGTCACTCAAAACCTAGAATCTAGTGAAGGGAAATTGGATAGAAGTAGAGAACTGTGCTAGATAACTTCGTGGTTGAGAATAGAAAATTAAGAAGGAAATTTGACTCAAGGTATGTATGGCTAACCTTGATTCTTGTAAAATCGCCCTGCTTGGTATGTGAATTGTTTGGTAGCTGATGTCTATATGGATTATCTGTAAGATTCTTGTGATTGGTTTAATTGTGAATGCACCTTGTGGTAAAACTTGAATAACAAATAATTGAAGGAACCCGTAAATGGTAAAACAAGATTAATTGTGATAACAATTTACCTGAAATGCTGTGGACAGTTGTGGTAACTTGAGTTGAGTACGAACTCTTGAAAGTAATGGAATTGCTTTTAATAGCTATGGAAACACTTGTAACATTGCTGTGGTGATGTCTTGAGGCGTACTTGTTATTTATCTTTATGACTTGTTGTTTGGTTGTTCTTGTTGTGAATTGAAACTGTACGACGGGGTTGGGTTGCGCGTCGCAACACGGTGTAATAAGGTGTGGGTTGGTGTGATAAGGGTGGCCGAGGCAATAAGGGTAGAAAAGTGATCGAAATCACTATTGCTATATATATGCACATGAACAAAATTGTGAAATCAATGATGAGGAATTGTGAAAGGAGAAAGCCGGAGAGTTTGTAACATGTGGGGCACTAATTGCCCCTTTGTTTGACTAATTGTACCTCTATGTGTGTTTGGTTGTTGTTTTTATTGTTGTGTTCTCGTTCAACTTGCATATGGCTTGAGTTTACTTGGGACAAGTTTTGTTCATACATACCAGTACAATTCAAATGTGCTGGCGTCCCTTTTGCCGGGGGCGATAAATTTGTGTTATGATTGTAGGTGGATCTCCTGTAGGCACTCCAATCCACCGTCCGTAGCTCTTCCTCATTCCGCGTCAGCTGTATTGGTGAGCCCCTTTCCTTCCTGGGCCCCGTATGGCTCACGCCACTCTTGATCTTGTATTTTTGAATCTTATTTTGGTTTATGTAAAAGGGTATAGCTGGAGCCCTGTTACCGGCAAGTATAGTATTGTCATCTTGTATTCTTAGAGGCTCCGTAGACATGAATTATAGGTCTTGAACCATGTAGTAAGTACTAGTATTTTTAGGTATTGTAATTAGTAAACCACGCTAATGTTATCTATGTAATGTATACGTTGTAAAAAGAGAATTTCAATTATAAACTGTTGTTTCCATTTGATTAGTAAGTAATGAAAATGTGAGGTATCTCGTGGGTCATGAAAGGCACCCAGGTCCACTTGACTGAGGATACCCGGTTGAGTGTCGGTCATGTCCTTTGGATTTAGGGCGTGACACCCTAATTGCTTGTTGGTGTTTACACCCATGTCTTTCCACTCGTCGATCAATTTTTGGTGAGCTTCTTGTATTTCCCGGTGTTCACTCTCGCATTCCCAAATTCTTTTGCGCAATTGGTTGTACTTAACTTGTGTTTCAGCCTTTTCATTGATAAGCCTGTGACTTTGGGCGAACCCTGTATGACCCAAACTAGTGTGATTGTCTTCCAACCAACCCAAGTAGTGTGGTACACATCCTGCATGGTACATGTCTGCCTCGATAGTTTCTCTTCCTAAGACAAGCTTGCAGTGCCACATATGCTGAGCTTGACACCTGTGCGGGCTATCATCGTCCTGAAAGTTAGACTTGAAGTGACTCATTTTTTCTACCCTTGGTATGATCTGCTTCCTTCCAGCTTGCCTCATGGTTCGGAGAGGGACATAAGGATGATTTCCCTCTGGGCGATGAGTACGAGGAATGGTGCATCTCGAGAACGAATAATGAACTCCCATGTTGGGAACCACTCAAACATCCATTGTACTAGCTTTTCCTTTAGATTCTCAAATAGCTCTACCCTTCCTCCAGCGTTCTCCGGCTGAGAGAACATGTTGGGCATGAAGTTCATTCGCTTTTGGTGGTGGAAGGTGATATGATCATCCCAATCCCTGCTTATAATCTCTTGTCGGTAGTCACTTTTCTGAAGGTGTTATATAAGCCATACTTGAAGTAACAGATTACAACCCTCGAAGTTCGGGGCCCTTTGTTGACTTTTTCCCATGGCTCGATAGATTTCAGCGATGATCATGGGCACTATGTTGAAAGACTGCTCGTCGATCCCTTCCATTAAGGTCTTGCTACCATAGCTAGTCTGGTGTGGATCCTAGCCTTCTTCATAGGAAAGACCATCATGCCCAGGAAAGAGAACATGAACACAAAGACCCTTCTATGTATATTGCCTAAAGAGTTGAGGGCGAACTCGTCAGTGTAGGTGCGATAGGACTTGCTATGGCCATATCTCTCGTACAAGAAATCAAAGGTATGTAGGAGTCCTTAGACAAGCTAGGTTGGATTTTCTTGAGTCCCGTCATCTTAAGAAAGCCTCTACTTTTGCAGTTTTCCGGCATAAGTAGACCCGGAGTCTACCAAGGGATACCAGCTAGACCCCCTATTTATTCCAGTAAAGGAGTCATTTCCAAATCCCCGAAACGGAACGCCGACCGATCACTATCCCAGAACATAGTTGCAGCCTCTATCATTTTGTTGTTAGGCTGGATTTCCAGGAATGAGGGAAAATTCACTAAGTACTTGCGGACAAGGGTCTGATCGCTGGCATGAATATCCTCCCACCGGCTTAGCAGCCTTGGGTGAATGTTAGTTACCATACCGAATCTGGGTACTTCGTGCCTCATTTTCTGCGAAACAAAGGGTTAGACCCAGACTCAACTATTTAAATCAATAATTAGCATAAGGGCATTTAGTTCTCCAAATAATGCACATAGCATGGAGGTGTCCGTTTGGGTTTCAAGGTAGACCAGATGGATATTGGACTAGGCTATCTTAATGAGTCATTATGTGGACAACATAACTTACTCGACTAAGCTTGACCATGATGCATGAACAGTTTAACAGAGCAAGGTTTCTATTTTTTGAAGTGCTAGACAAGGTACCCTTGAGCGGACAACTCAAGAGGGAAAGACGCGGAACCGTCGACTGTGCTGTTGGTCGAGTGGTTTTACCGCAAATATGCCTTTGCCAAATTTAGGAAGTGATAATATCGGAAGAGTGCAACCACTCATTCTAAGAATTGCCATAGTATTTTTTTGGCACGAGTGGAGTATGATGTTGAAGATGCAGTTACAAGAATGAAGCAAGTTGCATGTATTTTCACGTTCATAAGATAAAATGATTACAATAAATGCTCGAAATTACAACTATATTGAAATAGTAAAGCAGTAAAGGAAAATAGTTTAAAGGAAAGAAAAGACATGAAGAGCCAAGTTAGTTTCCCTTTATGAAATAATTAAAGGCAAAAAATAAAAGCAATTAAGAAAGCAATAAAGTCACATAAAGCATGTAAAGGTAAAAGCCTTAAGTAATCCCCAGTAGAGTCGCCATGCTATCGACGCCCCCTTTTCATATAGAGAGAAATCGGGTTTACGACATTATGGAAAAATAACTCTTATTCCCTTGCAGGAATCGGGTTATAGAATTTGAAAAGTCGCCACCTAATGATTATAGTGCATTAGGACACTTTAAAAGAGAAGAAGCGATTTTGAAACAAAACCAGAGTTCGGGTAAGGGCATAAGATTATCTCGAGGGGAAGGTGTTAGGTACCCCTCAAGATCCACTAGTATGGTTCCCGGCCATGCTTTAATTGTGACTTTAAAAGAAGTGGAAGAAAACAGATAAAGCTTTGCACATAAGAATCACGAATAAATTTTAAGCTTTTGAAAAGGGTAAAGAAGATAGAAAGAGAGTTTTTAGAGAAAGGAGTTAATTTAAAGAATAGAATTAAAGCAAACATTGTAAATAAAAGGAAAAGAAATGGGTTCCTAGGTTTAATACAAATTATGGATCACATCAGTGCAATACCCAGCAATCGCTCCTCAAAAGAGGGTTCGCACGAGATATTAGCACACCGGTCATCATATCTATATTCTATCTTCCCACCCCGTTAGGGTATTTAAACACGATTAGTCTCGTTTGCTTATAGCATGCTAGTACCCATACCAAACTATTAGTCCCGGGGTATTAGGACTTCTAATCCTAAAGGGAAAGAAAACCGGTAAGGCATATATGGAGTTTAAAAGACTAAATACTAATTTCGACATCCAAAACAAATAGCAAGTAAGGGGATTGGCAAACAAACATAAAAGGCTCACATAAAATCCTGTAAGTCAGCTAACATGTAGTTTAGCATGCCTTGCACATACTAGCTTGGTCTTTAAGTTAAAACTTAAGCGGCGGACAGACTAGTTTAACATATAAAATTAGATAAAAAGTTTGCATTAGGCAACTCCGATCACATCGTCAGAGATTGAAGTATTTTAAACAAGTTATTCAGAAAAAGTACTAATTTTTTGCAAGAGCCTGATGCAGGAGAGTAAAGACAGAAATTTGAAAATTGCAGAAGATCATAAATGACTTTAAAATCAGCAGATTTGTTTGAATAAAAATACAATAGAATTGTGAAGAAGAGTTTTCAAAAGTGAACATACATTAAGAGAAAGAGTAAGTTAAAATACTGGTTTAAAAGATAGCTTCAAGAGATGAATAGAATTTAGGCCGAAAATTTAAAGGAATTATCTCAGACAGATTCACAGAATTTTTTTTTTAAAAAGCATTATAGGTTCATAAGAGTTTTTATTGAAAATCATATACTAAACATTAATGCCAGTTAACAGGTTGTTGTTACTTAAACAAAACAGGTGAGTTTGAGACGAACTCCTATAGGCATGATATCTATACTAGATTTTCCTAAGACCTGTTATTAAACTGAGGAAAGAAGGATTGTTTGATTAACCTATGGCGTGCCTAATGCGTATGCATTTCCTATAGGCATGGTTTCTATATTCAACTGATTACATGAATATTAAATCCTATAGGTAGGATTTCTAATGATTTGCAAGTTGATAAAGTATTAAACCTTACAGGAAGATTTTCTAGATGTATGCTAGTTCTATAGACATGGTATCTAGGTGACTGAATTAAACACATTAAACCTATAGGCATGGTATCTAACATTTATTTGATGCAGTAAAATAATCCCCTCCCATACCCTTTTACTAATACTTTCTCGAGTTCTTTTATACAAAAAAATTACAGAGCCAGAAGAAATAAGAAAATAATTATAATACATCACAGCCTACAGCTGAATTCGAGAAGACAAATCCAATCCAAATGCCCAATAACATGTATTTGACCAATCTCGAATTCTAGATTTCCAAGGCCTTCTCTTATCCAAAGTGTTTCAGAGTTCCAAGGAGCCTCAAGGGCTCCAGGCAGTGCTTACACTCTGGATAATAATATAACAGAATAGTGTAGTATGGAAAAGCCAGCCCTAAGACATCCAAGTTCAGAGGGAGCTCCAGGGTCCCAAAGCATGGCATACCAAAATGGGCAGAACTTGAAAGCTAGGAATAAGTGTAAAGTGAGAGATGGGTTAGGGAGCCATTGCAAAGGGTGGTCATGCCCAGCCATGGGTATAGACTAGCATACCCCTGACCATTTGCTTGGTCCAAACAATTAAGAGCAGACTTTAGAAGTCACGCTTGAGTCTGGATGGTGATTAGGACACCACCAGACTTAAGTCAAGGCTCAGCACATAAAGGGGAACAAGGGAGTGGGGATTAATTGGAGTAGAGGTTCAAGAGAACCTAGTTCTAAGTCATGAATAGCAAAAATGTGATGTTGCCATAACTCAGAACTGTACTCTCACACAAAAGGGGGTCAAAGGGAAGGGACTCACATAGAAAAGCAATCTACAAAAGCACAAGGAAAGAAAGAAAGCATAACAAACAAAGGGTGCAGAGACATAGGAAAGAAGCATAACAGAAGAGAGGAAGTAAGCACATAGTTTAGAGAGTGTTATTTAACTAGAATGACATACCAGTTGCAAGTTTTAGAACAACAGAACAACAAAAGCAAGTAACAGCCAGAAGTTAGCATAAGGCAAACTCAAATCCTTTAGCAAGTACATGAGAGTTCAAAAGAACTCTGTTGGAAACACGTTTCAAATGCAATATACTAAACGTGTGTTCTTTTGTAGGTTTTGATGAATGTCACACAAAGCAAAA
The DNA here is from genome assembly GCA_034376525.1 of Nicotiana benthamiana. Lineage (NCBI taxonomy): Eukaryota > Viridiplantae > Streptophyta > Magnoliopsida > Solanales > Solanaceae > Nicotiana > Nicotiana benthamiana. Next base: position 1,341,440 of record CM067329.1, read on the forward strand.
AGCGATATATAGCAGTACTCAAGGACAAGCACAAAATGGATGCATTACAAGAAGCTCAAGACAAAGTTTAGAAATGTTATAATTGAGTCAATATTAATTGTGATCTTGATTCCTCAACTTGGCTCATAACATGGCTTCTCTACTAAAATTATTTTTCCAAAATCATGCATATTTAAATTAAGTGTCAAATGATTTTAAACTATGCATATTTACATTTGTTAAAATGTTTTCCAAGCATGCCTCAAAAATCTGGACTAAGATAATCGATTATGTACTTATGATAATCGAGTATCTCTAAGCCAAGACTGCATGACAATCGATTGTGAATTAATGATAATCGATTGTGAGTAAGTCGGTTAACATCAGGTTTTTGCAAACTGCATAACAATCGATTGTGTACTTATGATAATCGATTGTTAACTGAGGCAAAGTTTTCAAAACTCATAAAAATCGATTATGAACTAATGGTAATCGATTAGAATGAGAAAAATGTCTCCCAGTGATTTTAAATAAAATGATAATCGATTGTGGCTTTTGATAATCGATTATATATGAGACAGAGAGTTTTGAAATTAATTAATAATCGATTATTCCATTTGATAATCGATTGTTGAAGCTGACCGTTGTCATATATTTTCAATTACCTTCAGGTAATCGATTGTTGATATTTAACAATCGATGTTTTGCTTAAAATCTGGAAAAGATTTTCTGAACATTGTTAAAATAATCGATTGTTGATTTCCGGACAATCGATGTTTTATGCCAAAAATTGGAAAGGATTTCTTAACGTTATAAATAATCGATTATTGATTTGAAGTAATCGATTGTTAACGTAAAATCTGGGATTGAATTTTTAATCTGATAGGCAAACAATCGATTGTTTAGTCTTGACAATCGATTGTCACTGAGTAATTTCAGCAATCCTTAATTGGCAATTAGACAACGGTAAGACTGAGTTTTTCACCTATAAATACAGCTTCAACTCAGTGTTTTCACAACAACAACATATACACTTTGAGTATTTTCATTGCTAAAAGCTTTCTTACATTGATCATCATTTTCCATTCATCCATAAAGCTTTTTGAAGAGCCATTCTATTGAGCTAAGTTGTTGTGATCTTGAGCGTACTATTTCTACTCATATCTACTCATTAAGGAGTGCTTTGTAAAGTGAGTGTGTTTTGTGTTTGTAAGAGAATTGCGATTCTCGTTTGTTGAGGAACTTGTGATTCCTCGGTTGAAGTCTTTGGGATTGTTATCCCCGAGCAGTTGAAGTCTTTGGGATTGTTATCCCCGAGCAGTTGAAGTCTTTGGGATTGTTATCCCCGAGCAGTTGAAGTCTTTGGGATTGTTATCCCCGAGCAGTTGAAGTCTTTGGGATTGTTATCCCCGCGCAATTGAAGTCTTTGGGATTGGTATCCCCGAGCAATTGAAGTCTTTGGGATTGTGATCCCCGAGCACCTGGGTGAGGCTTGTGTCCTCAGCTGTAACGGTTTGTTAAGCACTCGTAAGCTTGACAAGTTTAGTGGAAATCTCGAGAGAGTCTCTCGGGGACTGGACTAACCACGTTTGTGGCCAACCAGGATACATCATTGTGTAAGTTTATTCTACTGCACTTGTTTTAATTTCTGCAAAGTTTTTAAATTCCGCACTAAAACGCTTAATATTTTTAAAACGCTATTCACCCCCCCTCTAGCGTAAAGCGTATTGTCCAACAATTGGTATCAGAGCCATACTCTCTGAAAGACTTAACCGTTTGAGAGAATCTTTCCATGGCTTCTACTCTAGACTCTTTTGCAGGTATTGATGAAGGACAGTGCCCCACAAGACCTCCTTTGTTTAACGGGACTAATTATTCATATTGGAAAGAAAGGATGCAGATATTCGTCAGATCAAACAGCCCTTACTTGTGGAAGGTGTACACCAAAGGAAATGAGGTTCCTGTCAAAAAGGTGGAAGGAGAATGGGTGCCAAAATCAGAAGAGGAATTCAACGCCGAGGATAATCGAATGGTCCAAAATAATTTTAAAGCTATTAATTTATTACTTTGTGCTGTTAATGCTAATGATTACAGGAAAATCTCCTGCTGCAAAACAGCGAAAGAAATGTGGGACAAGCTTGAGGTCACTTACGAAGGGACTGACCAGGTAAGAGAAGCTAAAATTGATTTTTTAACTCATGCTTATGAATTGTTCCATATGAAGGAAGGCGAAAAGGTAGACGAGATGTTTGAGCGGTTCTCATCAATAGTGAATGATCTCCACGCGCTCAAGAAGACGTTCACAGACAAAGAACTAGTTCGAAAAATCCTTAGGAGTCTAACACCGGCATGGCGATCAAAGGCCGATGCGATTCAAGAGTCAATTGGAATCACGAACGTCACCATAGACGCTCTTAGAGGTAATCTTAAGACTTATGAATCCACTATTCTTAACCCTGTTATTGATGAACAAAGAAGGCAAAAGATTGCTCTAAAGGCGAGCACAAGTCAATCACCAATTGAAGAGGATGGAGATAGCGAATTCGGACTCATCATCAAAAAATTCCAAAAATTCATGCGAAAAGAATATGACCGCAAAGGGAAAAAGCAAGGTGAGCAAGTTAAATGTTATGAATGTGGTGAAACAGGGCATATCAAAACAAACTGCCCAAATCTTAAAAAGGAGAAGAAACCCTTCAAGAAGCAACGAGCATACATATCTTGGGGAGGAGATTCCGGAGACGAATCCAGTGAAGAAGAAAATGAAGAAGCGGCAAATCTCTGCCTCATGGCACAGGAAGAAAATCAAAGTGAGGTATGTCAAATCTCTTCTCAAAATTTTTACACTCTTGATGACATGAGAAATGCCTTTGATGAATTGTATGCTGAATTTCTCAAAGTTACAAAAACCGTCACTAGTTTAAGAGAAAGTGCTTCTCTAAAAGAACAAGATTTTCAAAAACAGTTTTCATTAAAAGAAAAAGAATTAGAAAAATTGGTTTTGGAAAATGAGAAGCTACTAGAACAAAACAAGTTTTATGGGAAAAGAAGTTCTGACAAGCCCGAGAGTTCTACAAAAAATTGTGCTTCTTGTGTAGACCTTAAGAATGAAGTAGGTAGATTAAAAGGCACACTAGATAAATTCAACTCCTCTCATAAAAACTTGAATGTGGTGCTTGATAACTTGAAATCAACCAAGCATGGAATAGGCTTCATAAATGAAGAAGAGGTTGATGCAAAAACCCAACCACCTAGAGCTCAATCTAGGATTAATAACAAAAATGCCTTTCCTAAAACAAACATGCATGCTAGACAAAATATTAGGAGACCTAGACATGACCTTCCGCCTAGCAATCGTCACCATAGACATGATGCATATTTTAGGCACAACAGTGATCATGCTAGAAGATCCCGAAATGTTCAACCTAGAAATGATTATGGTGCTCAAATTAGGAGAAATGAAAATAGAGTAAACAATGTGCATTATTCTAGCTACTATGAGCCTAGACGCATGCATAATCCAAATGTGACATGTCATTATTGTAGACGAATTGGTCATATTGCTCCCGCATGCTTTACTAGACATAGACATGCTACTCAAACATATCATTATAGTATGCATAACCCTCAAGGACCCAAAATGGCATGGGTACCAAAAGAGCATTGATTTGTTTTGCAGGTGTGCTTGAAGGAATCAAGTGTAGTGGATACTCCAAACACTTGACGGGAGACGAATTCAAAATTCCTTAAATTAAAGCACAAAGAAGGAGGAAGAGACGGAAAAGTCGATTTAGGCATTTTTTTTCAAAATCGGAAGTATTTTCGAAAAAAATTTAAAAGACAAAATACAAGGAAGACAAAGGCAAAATTGTGGAAGAAGCTTCTTAAATTGAAGAATGAGCCAAAAGACCAAAATGAACGGAGGATGTTCAAAATCAGGTAATTGGCAAAGTCGAAGGGAAGGTAAGTACCCTAAACCCTCTTAAGAACATCCTAGGACAAAATTCTTAAGAGTTCACGTTTTTCACCCGACTACACTAGTTTCAAAGTTATTATTTCATTTATAGATTACTGACTTGAGCGTCGGAGATGTTTAATTCTATTTTGCAGGTATCCCCCAAAAGGTAAGAGGAAAGTATAAATTGTCTTGATACAAGAAAAATCGATCATAATCGATTATTTATGCTTACAATCGATTATCAGTATCAATAATCGATTATTTGTTCATTCAATTTTTTTTTGTCATGAAATCTTGTTGAATGTTTACATTGCTTGATAGAATTAAGTCTCATCATTTTAGCATCCCCCTTCCAAACAATCGATTATTTGTTCTGCCAATCGATTATTTGCCAAAATCCAAACTCTCTGTGAGTGAAATAATCGATTACTATATATTGACAATCGATTATCTGTTTTAAACTTATGTTACCGTTTTGGCTCTACAATCGATTCCTGTCAGGTCATAAATATGAAAAACAATCGATTACCAAGTTTGACAATCGACTATCTTTTTCAAATTTTTTTTACCGTTCTGGCGTGTAATCGATGTGTCAGATCATTTTCATTAATGACAATCGATTATTCTATTCAAACAATCGATTATTGAACGGTCAGTGGATTTACTTTTACCGTTTCAGACTTCAAATCTCTTCAAATCTTTTCAAATAAGTGTAAGATTCATTCCTTCTCTATATATAGGCTGCACATATGCTCTTGTATACTCACTCAAGCCTCCCAAGCATCAAATTATCTTGTTATCTTTGAAAAATCCTAGCACATCCTTTTCAAAAATGTCAAGCCGCAACTCCAAACGTGTTCGTTCCAAACAAGGTGCTTCTTCTTCTCGCCATCCATATCAAGATGGATCGGTTCTATTCTTTGAATCCGATGAAGAGCTCACCCGTTTCTTAACCAAATTTGAGAAACGCCTTATTCTCCCTCCTCGCTTTTCAACAAACGCTCTTGTTGCACCATTCATTCCAGCCGCGAATATGCTAAGAGAGTGCCAACTTTTCAATTTCCTACTCCTTACTCACCCCTACTACAACATTACTTTGGTTGAAGCTTTTTACTCCAACCTTCACAAAGATGATGAGGGTGAACTCGTTACCAATGTTAACGGCATTTCCATTCTAATTTCTGAAGATAACCTCCACCTCATTGCCGGCATTCCGCATGATGGTGAAGACATCTACCAGTACATAAATGATGCCGGGGACATGATTGATGAAGCTAATCTCTTCCGCCAAGCCGGAGTCGCCTATGATGAGTCTTCTTCCCGTCGTCCCACCATAAAGGGTATGGACCCGAATTATCGTTTCATTCTCTATTTCATCACTCGTGTTCTCAAACCCCGTAAACTCAATCACACCACCATTTCCCAAGAGGATGCCAAATTTCTTCATGCCATTATCACCGGTGTTAAAATCAATTGGTGCAAGCTTATTCAATCTCATATGTTCAATGCCACCAGAGATGACATACCTCTCCCCTATGCCCTCTTAATAATGAAATTTCTTGAAGCTTCCGGGGTCAATATTGCTAATGGTCCTCTCAAAAAGAGCACCAAAATCTGGGAAATTTCGGAGTCTTCCTTTCATCATGATGGTGATCATGCTCCCGCTCCTCCTCAAAATCGACAAGCCCGTCGTGCTCATCCTCCTCAGGAGCCTACCCTCTGGACTATCTCTGACCAAATTACTCAATTAACCCGTGAGGTCCATGGTTACTTTGATCACGTGCATTATGCCTATGCTCAGGTGGTGCCATATCAAGCGCCTCCCAATGATGATGAAGGGGATGGGGGTGATGAATGATGAAATTGTTGTTTTTGATGATGTGAAATTGTTGTTTTTGATTTGTTTTTCCTTGGTTGGTTAGTTGTTGTTCGTTTTATTTTGTTTGGCTCCACCCATGTAATGTTATTTTCCAATAAATAAACTTTTGTTTATTTCATATGTTTTTTTGCATATTCTTCCCTTGTATATATTTTTGCTAATGGCAAAAGGGGGAAGAAACGGGATATCAAGAAGTATGCTATATCACTCTCAACTTCTTTCATGCTTAAAGTGAGGGGGAACATGAATTGAGGGGGAACATCAAATTGCATACTTTACACTTGTCTTGGATTATCAAAATAATTATTGCATATATCCCGCTTATGTTTGCCATTATCAAAAAGGGGGAAATTGTTGGAAACACGTTTCAAATGCAATATACTAAACGTGTGTTCTTTTGTAGGTTTTGATGAATGTCACACAAAGCAAAAAGCGATATATAGCAGTACTCAAGGACAAGCACAAAATGGATGCATTACAAGAAGCTCAAGACAAAGTTTAGAAATGTTATAATTGAGTCAATATTAATTGTGATCTTGATTCCTCAACTTGGCTCATAACATGGCTTCTCTACTAAAATTATTTTTCCAAAATCATGCATATTTAAATTAAGTGTCAAATGATTTTAAACTATGCATATTTACATTTGTTAAAATGTTTTCCAAGCATGCCTCAAAAATCTGGGCTAAGATAATCGATTATGTACTTATGATAATCGAGTATCTCTAAGCCAAGACTGCATGACAATCGATTGTGAATTAATGATAATCGATTGTGAGTAAGTCAGTTAACATCAGGTTTTTGCAAACTGCATAACAATCGATTGTGTACTTATGATAATCGATTGTTAACTGAGGCAAAGTTTTCAAAACTCATAAAAATCGATTATGAACTAATGGTAATCGATTAGAATGAGAAAAATGTCTCCCAGTGATTTTAAATAAAATGATAATCGATTGTGGCTTTTGATAATCGATTATATATGAGACAGAGAGTTTTGAAATTAATTAATAATCGATTATTCCATTTGATAATCGATTGTTGAAGCTGACCGTTGTCATATATTTTCAATTACCTTCAGGTAATCGATTGTTGATATTTAACAATCGATGTTTTGCTTAAAATCTGGAAAAGATTTTCTGAACGTTGTTAAAATAATCGATTGTTGATTTCCGGACAATCGATGTTTTATGCCAAAAATTGGAAAGGATTTCTTAACGTTATAAATAATCGATTATTGATTTGAAGTAATCGATTGTTAACGTAAAATCTGGGATTGAATTTTTAATCTGATAGGCAAACAATCGATTGTTTAGTCTTGACAATCGATTGTCACTGAGTAATTTCAGCAATCCTTAATTGGCAATTAGACAACGGTAAGACTGAGTTTTTCACCTATAAATACAGCTTCAACTCAGTGTTTTCACAACAACAACATATACACTTTGAGTATTTTCATTGCTAAAAGCTTTCTTACATTGATCATCATTTTCCATTCATCCATAAAGCTTTTTGAAGAGCCATTCTATTGAGCTAAGTTGTTGTGATCTTGAGCGTACTATTTCTACTCATATCTACTCATTAAGGAGTGCTTTGTAAAGTGAGTGTGTTTTGTGTTTGTAAGAGAATTGCGATTCTCGTTTGTTGAGGAACTTGTGATTCCTCGGTTGAAGTCTTTGGGATTGTTATCCCCGAGCAGTTGAAGTCTTTGGGATTGTTATCCCCGAGCAGTTGAAGTCTTTGGGATTGTTATCCCCGAGCAGTTGAAGTCTTTGGGATTGTTATCCCCGAGCAGTTGAAGTCTTTGGGATTGTTATCCCCGAGCAATTGAAGTCTTTGGGATTGGTATCCCCGAGCAATTGAAGTCTTTGGGATTGTGATCCCCGAGCACCTGGGTGAGGCTTGTGTCCTCAGCTGTAACGGTTTGTTAAGCACCCGTAAGCTTGACAAGTTTAGTGGAAATCTCGAGAGAGTCTCTCGGGGACTGGACTAACCACGTTTGTGGCCAACCAGGATACATCATTGTGTAAGTTTATTCTACTGCACTTGTTTTAATTTCTGCAAAGTTTTTAAATTCCGCACTAAAACGCTTAATATTTTTAAAACGCTATTCACCCCCCCCCCTCTAGCGTAAAGCGTATTGTCCAACAAACTCGAGAATGTTTCAGACAGTAAAAGAGAAGAGGAGCAGGGTGCTTAGTACTAGAAATTCAAAAAGATATAATATAGAAAAGTATCGTAATTGTGTAATTAAAAAGTATTCGAAGTGTATTTTGAAATCTGAAGTCTGTGTGTTTGTGGTGAGAGAAGAGCATGTATTTATACTTTGAAATCAGGAAAGTAACAAGGAAAGAAAACAATCAACTATCAATTAGGATCCATCAATAGCAGAGAATCCCTTAATTAAGGAGTCCAAATTTGAACGGTAAAAGGAAGAAGCTATTTAGGAAAGGGGATCAAGTAACATATTGTGCATAACACACAAATAAGGGGTAAATACATATGGGTCATGATTAAGGAAAAAGAATTTGAAATACACAGTTAAGTAAATAAGGCAAGAAATAAATCAATTAGCACATAGTAAATCAGGGAACCAAAGATTCAAAAATTACTAATGAACCAAGTCAGAAAATAGGGGAATCGAAAGGTTCAAAGGAAAGAATCAATCAAGCTCTCACAAAGCAGTCTAAAAATTAGTCCCAAAATCAAAGGTTATTCCGAGGGAGAAATTTAACCTATAAAGAGTGCATAAGCTTAAAACATGCGAGGCTGGATTCAAATAAAAAATAATTTTCATGCAATTAAACAAATTAGTGAGTAGTGGACTATAGCTAAGGAGAATATCATATAGCATACAAAAGGTTAGGTAAAAAGTCTTTGAGCAAAAAAATCGGAATCACATGGAGAAACAAAGTTGAAACAGAGATGAAACGACTTCAGGCACTTGGAAATTAGGGTTTTGAAACAAATTCAGAGATGAGAAGCAAATAAGTCATGTACAAGTGGCCTCAAGAACTAAATGAAACCCCCAAAATTTTAGGGTTTTCACCCTTAATCGAGTGTAGAGACGAAAGCAAATACATCAGACATGAATGACAATGAAATAAGTTCAGAAAAAAAAACCAAATGGACTAAAACCTTAAAACATTTCAAAAAAACATAACGAAAGAACAAGATACAGTAGAAGGAATCATAAGGAAACAGTAGAAGAGCGTACAGTGGAAGAAAAACACATAGGAATCACAAAGGAAATACATAGGAGTCACAGTAGAGCAAGTAAAATTAAAGAAAACCATAAGTCGGAGAAGATGGATGGTTTTGAAAGAAAAGTTTTTGAAAGAAACTTCGAGAAATTGTTCGAAAACCTTAAAATAAACACAGATCTAGAACAGATCCAGGGAAATTAGGAGAACCTCGAAAGTCAAGGATTTCAGAAGAACCCTAGAAGCGAGAAAGGCCTGGAAAAGGTCTGCTCTGAGCTGGGTGAGCCAGAGATTGGCTCATAGGACCAGGACATGCCGGAGATAGTCGGAGATGGCCGTGAAACTTGAATTGGCAAAGATCTGAGTGAAAGCCTTCAAGGTGATCTTGAATCTTCAAGCAGAAAACGTACAAGAGCACATGGAGGTGAGTACAGGCCACCCAGGGCTTGGGGATACCATGGATTCCGGTGAAACATGGTGGAAACCTGTAGGAGAAGGCTAGGGTTTCGGAGGGGGCTAGAGAGAGTTTGAGGGGACAAGGGGGTTTTGGGGCGGTATTTTGGTGAAAATGAACTAGGGTAAGGGTGTGGGTGTAATAAAAAGGTAAGGAATGATGGTGGCTATTAATCCAAATAATCAACGGTCTGGATTAAAAGGTTCGGGAGAGTTGGGTCAGGGGCGAGTTAAATTGAAATTGGGTCGTTTGATTTAGGGGTTGAAATTGGGCTGAATTGGGGTGAAATTTAGGCTAAAATTGTAATGAAATATGGCCATATTTTAAATATCCACTTCTCCCTGTATTGTTAAATAAACAAAAATTAACTTTAAAAAAGCTTTAAAATTGGGAAAAATACCAGAATTTTTGGGTGTGCTTATATATGCACATATATGCTATTTGAAAGTATTTTGAGAATAAAAATATGTAGGAAAAAATTAGGTATCAAAACGGACCGCGTCAGGATGAGCACGGACCGCGCATGTCACAACCGAAATGCCCAGTCTCTTAACTTCCACCGCGTCCGTGTGGCAAAGCAGTGCAGTCCGTGCTGGGTCTCTTTGTTCCCCACTTCACTTGATTTCAACACTTGGAAAATTTCACTCTGTTTCGAGCCGATCATTGACATTCGTCATCTTGTCACTCAAACCTACAATCAAGTGCAACTTGTAGGCATTTTGGGACTAATTTATGGCAATTCACACAAATAGATTAGGGAAGAATGGGTATAAAACGTGTTAAAACCATAGTTATCTGCTATAGAACCTTTAGGAAAAATCACCTTCTTGAATTTTGATCGTGCGGTATTGATTCATCTTGAAGTGTAACTTTTTGAATTCCTTCCATCCGTCATATGTGAATATGAGCATTCGGTATAAGCTATACATCGATGAATTGCAATTCCATGGATGAGGTACGAGATATGATGTTTGCGTATTGAAGTTAGGCTAGTTTGGTGGACTTGAGGCCTGGTTTTGACTATAGCTTGAGCATTGAGGTGTTAAATATGTGCGTGCGTGCTTGTGGCACTTGTATGTCTGGTAGAGTCCTTATTAGTGGAAAATAGCAGTTGGATGGATACGTAATGAGTATGATGTGACCGCGAGATGAGTTCATATGATCTAAACGTGACGAGAAAGATTTTCTTGAGGTGATACAGTGACCTGATGGCATTTAGAAGAATTCTAGGCACGTTCAAGGATGAACATTTGTTTAAGGGTGGGAGGATGTAACGACCCGGCCTGTCGTTTTGAGAGTTATAATCCCATTCCCCCATCTATGTTTTTCTATATATTGTTCAATTGTGTTGAACTGTAACGAGTTGGTACATTTGGGTTTGGATTAGTTTTGGAGTGAAATGAATACTTAGTCTCATAGTTAGAAATCTAAGTAAGAAAACTCAATCGAAAGTTGATTTATGAGTAAACGAATTACGATTTAGATTTTTATGATTCGATTAGCTTCGTTGGGTGATTTTATACTTAGGAGTGTATCTGGAACATAATTTGGAGGTCCGTGGTAGAATTAGGCTTGAATTGGTAAATGTTACAAGATTAGAAGTTCTTATGCTTGAATTCAAAGTTGATTTGGTGTTTTGGTGTTTTTGGATGTTCCAGAGGTTCAACTAAGTTAGGGTAGTGATATATGACTTGTTTTTATTATTGGTTGAGCTCCCGAGGGTTTCGATGAGTATTAAATAGGTTTGGGTTGTGTTGCGCTCGTTCTTCTTATGTTTCGACGCCGTTTCTTCAAACATAAATGATATCATATTGAACAAATGAGCTCTGATTTATTTTTTGATTTAATCATTGGATTTGTATTGTAATTATGCACCTGTAGCAAAAAGAATCGTCGAATTTGGACATCGTATGAGGATTTAATGGTCATTTTACTAAGAATTAGGTTGCAGACTTTTTTCGGTTTAGTAATGAAATTGCCACTAATAGCGTATTTAAAAATCTGCACTATTTGTAAATAATAAAACCTACATATCTCATTCATTATAAGGTCAAATTGAGTGATTCAAAAGCCTAACTTGACTAGAATTTCACCAGGAATTAGAGGCATAAAATACAAGTTTAGGGATTGTTTGACATGACAAACGAGGCAGCATAACTGGCAAAAAAATATTTAAAACTAGGGTTTGTTCCGTCGGTCATATTTTGAGTTGGGAGGCTCGAAATTGGGCGATTTTCACCATATGGATTGGGTTAAGTGTTCGTTACTCGATTTTGGTTATATTTCATGAATTCATCTTTGTTTTTGGTATTTGATTGATGATTTCAAAGTAAAATTGTGGGAGGTAGGCATAGAGTTTTGTAGAGTTTTAAGTGAGGATTTGAGGTACCAAACGGAGTACGATTTTGATAAATTTTATATGGCTATACTCGGGAGAGAACGAGGTTTATTATTACGCCATACTTGACTGATTTTGAGATGTGGGTCCAGGGGCCGAGTTTTGGCCGATTTTGAATTTTTGGGATATTTTGTAGTTTTATTGTGGAACTAGATCCTTTAGCATATTTTGATGGTATTAATCGGATTATGGATAGATTTGGAGCTTTTGGAGACTGAGTCTAGAGACAAGGGCATCCCAGAGTAGGATTTTTTGCGGTTGAGGTAAGTAACAGTTTTAACTCTATCTTTGAGGGTATAAACCCATAGAAGTAATATCATGTGATTGTTAGGTAGTGATACCCATTCTAGGTGACGGGCGTGTGGGTGTGCACTACGAGGAATTGAGACTTTGTCTGTCCATGAGGCTGTGAGGCCTAATGGTTGTTATATGTGGTTATGTGTTTACTTGTTGCTGAACTTGTTTGCCTTCATGTTAGAGATCATGCTTAAGATTTGTTCATTCTCACCTTATATGTACTCAGTCATAGAAAACATTATAAATAATTACCTCAGTCTCTATTATTTTGTAATATGTTCTGATACTTGAAGTGGGTTGTGTCCCCTTATTTGTTGATAATGGTGAGGCTAGTGAGGTACATGATTGAGTGAGGTCAAGGGCCTGGTTGTGAGGATATTAATACCATAGCGCATGGGTTGTCCACATATCATGTGACTTGACCGTGCGGGTCCAGGTATTTATACCATAGCGCATGAGTTGTCTACGTAGCACGTGAGTTGACCGTACGGATCCATGTATTGATATGATGGCATGTGAGTTGTCCGTGCTTAGTGCTTGGGCTTTGGGAGCCCTTCTATAGTCTGTACACACCCCCAGTGAGCGCAGAGTGTTGAGTGTATTGAGTGTTGAGCGCGAGTGCTGGGTGATGGAGTGACGTAGCTTTGAGGTTGCATTTACTATTGTTGTTGTTGCATTTACCTGTTAACTTGTTTGTGGTATTTGTTGCTTTTGTGGAATTTACCTATTTATTCATGTTTATTTTAAATTATGAAAATAAACAATTGGACTATTTTCATTAGCTCGTCACTACTGCTCAGTTCCTTAGTTATTTCTATTACTATTGAGATGATTGTACTCATACTACACCCTACACTTTAGGTGCAGATCCAAGTGAGTTGGAGTGCGGCAATCATTGATTCAGGCGGGCTATCTATGGAGATTTCAAGGTAGCTGCTAGTGTTCGCAGGACCTGTTACTCCTCTTGTCATTTCTTCTTTTGGACAATGAAACAGTCTTTATATCTTAGTTTATAGTTTTAGACGCTCATGACTTAGTGACACCCTGATGCTTGGGGCTAGCTTCCGTATTTTTATATTTATTATATTTAGAGTTGGTTTAGTTTCTGAGAAATTTTAAATGTTGAAAATGACTTATTAAATTCCATTTAGTAGTAATATTTTGGGAAATAGGCTTGCCTTGTAACACGATAGGCGCTATCACGACATGGTTAGATTTTGGGTCTTGACAAGTTGGTATCAGAGCCAAGGTTACGTAGGTCTCACGAGTCATGAGCGGGTTTGTAGAGTCTTGCGGATCGCTACATTGATGTCTATACTTATCTTTGAGAGGCTGTTGATCGCGGCGGACTCAACCTTAGGAAGAATGGGTGCTAAGACTTTTACCCAATAGTGTTATCGAGGTCAATTTCCACAGGGAGCTTGGAATGGAGTTGAGTATTTGTCTGGTCTAGAAATGTGTTTTAGCTCCTAATTTTACTTCTAACATTTTTGGGGTTTTTATGATTATCTTCTACAATTTAACAACTACCAATTAAAACAAAATTATGCTAAGATCTTAATTCTAGGTTGTATGCAAGATAGAGAAAGGCACTAGGGTCGTGGCATTTACCTAGATGGTCAACTAACGGGTAGTTGATTCCTAATACAAGAACGATGATTAGGGGGCTTATGTTATAATCATTACACGATTACTCTCACTGTCACACCTCTCGATAGAGAGAGTGATTTTTCCCAATTGACTCTCTCGAGACCAATTGGGTAGGCCAATTTGCCCAAGCAACTTAGGGTTCAAGTTGGGTAATTACTCTCTCAAGGTTTAACTCATTAATTGGGACTATCATTCAATGGGTCCATCCCAATTCCTTATTGAGTCAATTTTGGGGCCATAGACTCTCATTCTCAAGAAGAGTCAAGACCCACTAAGCTAGACTTAGTGTTTGCAATCACCAAATCCTTATAAAATCATAAAACTAACCCAAATAGCAAACACCCAACATCATTCAAGCATTAAACAATCAGACACATCTAATGAGTTTAGCTAGACACATTAGAAACAGAAATTGAAGAAATAGAAGATGAAATAGACATATTAATTAATTACTAATGTTAATCTACAAGAATCCACGATAAAACAAGATGAAATTGCCCAAAATATGCTATAACTTGAGTCTCACGAGTGCAGCAGCTAAGTGATATCTAATACATGACCTAAAAAAGTAAAAATATTCTATTTATATTTCACACGAAAAACTAGACAAAAATGCCCCTATGGGGCTGGTGCAGACCGCGCATAAAAGTGGAGCGGTCATGCTGGCTGAAGAGCACGAACCACGCATAAATGGGGCGCAGCTGCATGGAGAACTTGGAAAAATGACCACTCTCTGAACAACTATCCACGCGGACCGCACTATTTTGGTGTACAGACACGTGGGAAGACTTGGCAAAAACATCGAGTCTCTGAATATCATCCATGCGGACTGCACTATTTTGGTGCACGGCCACGTGGGTTTGCCTTTGCATTCTCTTGTCTCTAAACCTCCTCATTGTGGACCGCGTCAGTATGTGCGCGGACCGCGCATGTCACAACTGAAATGCCCAGACTCTGAAATTCCAGCGCGTTCGCGTGGCAAAGCAGTGCGGTCCGCGCTGGGTCTCTTTGTTCCCCACTTTACTTGACTTTAACACTTGGCGGATTTCTCTTGTTTCGAGCCAATCTTTTACATTCGTCATCTTTTCGCTCAAACCCGCAATCAAGCGCAACTTGTAAGCATTTTGGGACTAATTTATGGCAATTCACACACAAAGCTTAGGCAATAATGGGTATAAAATGTGTTAAAACAATAGTTATCAGCTGCATAACCTTTAGGAACTTCACCTTCTTGAATTTTGATCGTGCGGTATTGATTCAGCTTGAAGTGTAACTTTTTGAATTCCTTCCACGCATTCATATGCGCATACGAGCACTCGGTATCAGTTATACATCGATGAATTGTGATTCATTGGATGAGGTGCAAGATATGATTTATGTTTGTTGAAGTTGGCCAGTTTGGAGGACTTGAGACCTGGTTTTGACTGTAGCTTGAGCATTGAGGTGTTAATTGTGTGCGCGCGTACTTGTGGCACTCATATGTCTGGTAGTGTCCCTATGAGTGGAAATGGTGGATGGCTGGATACGTAATAAGTATAATGTGACCGGGAGATGAGTTCATATGATTTGAACGTGACGAGAAAGATACAGTGACCTGATGGCTTTTGGAACAATTCTAGGCACGTTCGAGGATAAACGTTTGTATAAGAGGGGGAGGATGTAACGACCCGGCCTATTATTTTGAGCATTATAGCCCCATTTCCCCCATATATGCTTCTCTACGTATTGTTCAGATGTGTTGAATTGTAATGAGTTGGTAGGTTTGGGTTTGGAGTAGTTTTAGAGTGAAATGATCACTTAGTCTCTTAGTTAGAAAACTAAGTTAGAAAACTCAATCGATAGTTGACTTATGAGTAAACGAATGAAGATTTGGATTTATATGATACGATAAGCTTCGTTGGGTGATTTTAGACTTAGGAGTGTGCCCGAATATAATTTGTAGGTCCATGGTAGAATTAGGCTTGAATTGGAAAATGCTAGAAGTTTAGAAGTTCTTAGGCTTGTATTCGAGGTTGATTTGGTATTTTGGTGTTGTTTTGGGTATTCTAGAGGTTTGACTAAGTTTGTGTAGTGATATATGACTTGTTGGAATTATTGGTTGAGGTCCCGAGGGTCTCGTGTGAGTTTTGGAAAGGATTGGGTTGTGTTGCACTCGTTTTTCTTATGTTTCAACATTATTTCTTCAAACATAAATGCTATAATATTCAACAAATGAGCTCCGATTTATTGTTTGATTTAAACATTGGATCCTTATCGTAATTACGGACCTGTAGCAAAAAAAGAATCATCAAATTTGGACATCGTATGAGGATTTTATGGTCATTTTAGTAAGAATTAGGTTGCCAGAATTTTTTCAGTTTAATTACAAAATTGTCATTAGTAGCGTATTTAAAAATCTGCACTATTTGTGAATATTAAAACCTACATATCTCATTCATTGTAAGGTAAAATTGAGTGATTCAAAAGCTTAACTTGAGTAGAATTTCACAAGGAGTCTATTCGAGGCATTAAATACAAGTTTAGGGATTGTTTGACATGAGAAACGAGGCAGAATAACTGGCAGAAAAATATATAAAACTTGGATTTGTTCAGTCGGTCATATTTTGAGTTGGGGGGGCTCGAATTTGGGCGATTTTGGAGGCGATTCTCACCATATGAATTGGGGTAAGTGTTCTTTACTCGATTTTAGTTATATTTCATGAATTCATCTTCATTTTTTGGGATTTCATTGATGATTTCAAAGTGAAATTGAGGGAGTTAGGGTTTGAGTTTTGGAGAGTTTTAAGTAAAAATTTGAGGGATGAAATGGAGTCCGATTTTGATTAATTTTATATGGTTAGACTCGGAGAGAAGGAAGTTTATTATTCTGCCTTTTTTTACTATTTTGGGATGTGGGCCTGGGGGGGGGGGGGGTTGGCTGATTTCGTATTTTTGGCATATTTTGTAGTTTTATTGTGGAATTCGATCCTTTAGCATATGGTGATGGTATAAGTCGAATTATGGATGGATACGGAGTTTTTGGAGACCGAGTCAAGAGACTAGGGCATCCTGCAGTAGGATTTTTAGCGGTTGAGGTAAGCAAACTTTTAACTCTGGCGTTGAGGGTATAAACCTTGAGAAAGTAATATCATGTGATTGTTATGTGGTGATACACATGCTAGGTGATGGGTGTGTGGGTGTGAACCTCGAGGAATTGAGATTTGGTCTGTCCCGTAAGGCTGTGAGGCCTAATGGTTGTTATTTGTGGTTATGTTTACTTGTTATTGAACTTAGTAGCCTTCATGTTAGATATCATCTTAGGATTTATTCATTCTCACCTTATTTGTACTCAGTCATAGAACTTATTATACATGTTTACCTCATTCTCTATTATTTGGTAATATGTTATGATACTTGATGTGCATTGTGTCCGTTTATTTGTTGATAATGGTGAGGCTAGTGAGGTACATGATTGAGTAAGGTCGAGGGCCTAGTTGTGAGGATATTAATACTATAGCACGTGAGTTTTCCGCATATCATATGAGTTGACCGTGCAGGTCCAGTTATTTATACCATAGCGCGTGAGTTCTCTGAGTAGCACGTGAGTTGACCGTGCAGATCTAGGTATTGATATCATGGGAGGTGAGTTGTCCGTGCTTAGCGCTTGGGCTTTGGGAGCCTCTCCGGAGTCTGTACAACCCCGGTGAGTGCAGAGAGTTGAGTGTATTGAATGTTGAGTACTTAGTGTTGAGTGCGAGTGTTGAGTGATGGAGTGACATTGTTGTAAGGTTGCATTTACTTTTGTTGTTGTTGCATTTACCAGTTAAATTGTTTGTGGTATTTTTTTCTTTTGTGGAATTTACCTATTTATTAATGTTTATTGTAAATTATGAAAATAACTAATTGGACTATTTTCTTTGGCTCATCACTACTGCTCAGTTCCTTAGTTATTTCTGTTTCTACTGAGGTGGTTTTACTCATACTACACCCTGCACTTTAGGTGTAAATCCAAGTGAGTTGGAGTGCGGCAATCGTTGATTTCTGGCTGACTATCTATGGAGATTGTAAGGTAGCTGCTAGTGTCCGCAAGACCTTGTTACTCCTCTTGTCATTTCTCTTTTTGGATTGGTAGATAGTTTATATATCTTTATTTATAGTTTTAGACGCTCATGACTTAGTGACACCCCAATGCTTGGGGCTAGCTTCCGTATTTTTATATTAATTATATTTAGAGTTGTTTTAGTTTATGAGAAATTTTAAATGTTGAAAATGACTTATTAAATTCTTATAATCGATTTAGTAGTAATATTTTGGGAAATAGGCTTGCCTTGTAACACGATAGGCGCTATCACGACATGGTTAGATTTGGGGTCATGACAAGTTGGTATCAGAGCCTAGGTTACGTAGGTCTTACGAGTCATGAACGGGTTTATTAGAGTCTTGCGGATCGATATCGAAACGTCTATATTTATCTTCAAGATGCTGCATGTGACGACTCGGCCGGTCGTCTTTGGAATTTATGCCTCGTTTCCCCATTATTGTTTCCCCTAAGTTTATTTCTGCTATTTTGGTTTGCCGGGACGTTCGGTAATAGAATTCGTAGTGTTTTGGGACACTTAGTCCCTAAATGAGAGCTTATGTGTTGGAAAATGTTCCGTAATCAGAATAGTGTGAAGATAACCTCGGAATGGAAGTCCTATGGTTCTGTTAGCTCCGTCATGTGATTTCGAGGTTGGGAGCGTGTTCGGAATGTATTTTGGATGTTCGTAGCTCATTTAGGCTAGAAATGCCGAAAGTTGGAATTTTGAAGTTTCCGGTCCTATGGTGAATTTTTGATCTGAGGGTCGGAATGGGATTCTGGAAGCTGTTGTAGCACCGTCATGTCATTTGGGACGTGCGTGCAAAATTTTAGGTCAATCGGACATGTTTTGGTTAGGTTTTGAATTGAAAGCGAGTTTGGTTAAGTTTTGAAGTTTTAAGTTCAAATCATTGATTAATTCTAGTTTCCGACATTGTTTTAAGTAGTTTCAGCATTGGTACAAGTTTGAATGATGTTATGGGATATGTCGGTGGGTTTGGTTGAGGTATCGGGGGCCTCGAGTGTGTTTCAGATGCTCAACGGGTTTTTTGTATTGAAAAGGAGTTGCAGATTTTTCTGTTGTTCTGTTGCAGACCTTTCTTCTATGCGATCGCAGCCCACCCATGCGATCGCATAGTGCATTTGGTGGGGGCCTATTTTCCTTCAATGCGATCGTAGGTCCTTGTATGGGATCACATAGTTCTCCTCCCTCCTTCTCCGCGATCGCACTCCTCTTCATGCATTCGCATAGTAGAATTTAGGAGTTGGGCCTCAGGGCCAAAATCCTTCTATGCGATCGCATAGCCCAGTTCGCGATCGCATAGCTTCACCTCCCCCTTCTCTGCGATCGCATGGCTTCCTCTGTGTTCGCAAAGGCCAATTTCTAGGCCTTCAATTTTTACTCTACGCGATAGCATCCCTCCTCATGCGATCACATACAACAAATGACTTGGTCAGATATAAATATTTCAAAACGAACCCTTCTTCCATTTTTACAAAACCTCAAGCTAGAGAGATCGGTTTTGGGAGATTTGTTTAGGGCTTTTCGGAGGCAACTATTGGATAATGATTTCTTACTCCTCTATAACTAAAACCCATTAATCTAATCGTGATTTCAACCTTTAATTTCGGATTTTTGAATGAAAATTGGGGTAAAGTTCTTAGACCTAATGATGAGGATTTGAAGGGGCATTTGACATCTGATTTGGGAGATGTTTATATAGTTAGACTTGTGAGAGTACGATGTTTCTAAAAATGTGAATATTATTCAATTCCGAGACGTTGGACTGAGGGGCATTTTGGTCATTTTACCAATTTTTGCGCCTTAGCATTAATTTTAATAGTGGAATTACTTGTGATGTTATTTACAATATGTAATTGGTTTGAATAGATTTGTGCCACTCGGAGTCCGATACTCGTGGCAAAGGTATTGTTTCTTAGCATTTTTGTACCGGTTCGAGATACGTGGCTTGTCTAACTTTGTGTGGGGGACCTCTTCCCTTAGGATCTCTTTATTTGTTGTTCAAATGCCTTGTGCGCGAGGTTACATGCGTGTACTTGTGCTAGTTATTGAAAATTCACCTTACTTGACTTATTTAGACTGTGTTTCTTTCCGTATTTAACTGATAAAGATGCAATTTCACTTGTTTTAGCTTAGGGAAAGCATGTTGGTAACTTATTTGATCTATTTGGACAAAATTGCAATATATGCCTTTGTGAGCATGCTAGACTCCAGATTTTTCTTGTTGCTTGTACTTAGCTTCTTTCTGCTAAATATTGAATTATCGTTATATGTTTACGAGTGGGACTACGGGTTCAATTCCCGAAAGATCCTCTGTTATTGGTATGCTGGACTACGGGTTTAATTCCCGGGAGATCCTCTGTTATTTATATGATGGACTACAGGTTAATTCCCTATAGATCCTCTATTATTGATGTGATGGACTATGGGTTCGATTCTCGGGAGATCCTCTGTTATTGATATGATGGACTACGGGTTCGATTCCCGGGAGATCCTCTGTTATTGATATGATGGACTACGGGTTCAATTCCTAGGTGATCCTCTATTGATATGATGGACAATGGGTTCAATTCCTGGGAGTTTCCTCTGATATTGGTATGATGGAATGTGGGTTCAATTCCGCGGAGATATTCAGATATTAGTAAAACAGACTGCGGGTTAATTCCCGGAGCTCCATATGGCATTCTGATATTGAGTGAGTATTCTTGTATTCGTAGATTGTATTTGTAGTATGTTCCATTTTACTTATTGTTTTTACTAGAATCTCGAGACTTACTGTATTCCTGCTATCTATTCATTTCATATTTATTCTTATGTTTATCTCAATAGGGCCTCGACCTTCATCGTCACTACCCAACCGAGGTTAGGCTTGGCACTTACTGAGTACCGCTGTGGTGTACTCATGCTACTCTTCTGCACACTTTTGTTGTGCAGATCCAAGTACTTCTGGTCAAGCGCACTATCAGTGATTTCCGAGCTACATTTGGAGACTTGAGGTATGCATCTGCCGCGCCCGCAGATCTGAAGAGTCTCCTTCTACTCTACCTTTTAGTTAGCGGTTCCATTTCATGTACTCAGTTGTTGTAGACATTTCCGGATATTAGAGCCGTATGTTATGTTTTTACTCTTAGCATGTGTTGCCCGTGGGTTTCCGGGTCTTGGAGGTTGTTACAGTATTTGAGTTGATGTGTATGTGCTTGGTGGCACCCTATACATTTTCTTATGTTATTCAGTATTTGTTTATTGTTTTCATAAAGGTTGTTAAATTTCCGCAATGTGTCGCGAAGACTGGGTGCCGTTATAACAGATTCACGATTGGTGAACTAGGGTCGTGACACTGCAGAACCTTCAGAAAAACTTCACTTTCTTGAATTTTTATCGTGTGGTATTGATTCAGCTTGAAGTGTAACTTTTTGAATTCCTTTCACGCATTTATATGCGCATATGAGCACTCGGTATCAGTTAACATCGATGAATTATGTCCTTGGATGAGGTGTGAGATATGATTTCTCTGCGTTGAAGTTGGGCCAATTTGGAGGACTCGAGGCTTGGTTTTCACTGTAGCTTGAGCATTGAGGTGTTGATTGTGTGCGCTCGTGCATGTGGCACTTATATGTCTGGTAGTGTCCCTACTAGTAGAAATGGTGACTGGATGGATATGTAATGAGTATGATGTAACAGCGAGATGATTTCATATTATTTGAACATGACGATAAAGATTTGCTTGAGGTGATACACCGACCTGATGGCTTTTGGAACAATTCTAGGCACGTTCGAGTATGAAAGTTTGTTTAAGAGGGGGAGGATGTAACGATCCGGCCTGTCGTTTTGAGAGTTATAGCCCCATTTCCCCATCTATACTTCTTTATGTATTGTTCAGCTATGTTGAATTGTAATGAGTTGGTATTTTTGGATTCGGATTAGTTTTGGAGTGAAATGAACACTTAGTCTCTTAGTTAGAAAGTTAAGTTAGAAAACTCAATAGAAAGTTGACTTATAAATAAACAAATTAGGATTTGGATTTTTATGATTCGATTAGCTTTTTTGGGTGATATTAGATTTAAGAGTGTGTCCGAAATATAATTTGGAGGTCCGTTGTAGAATTAGGCTTGAATTGGCAAATGTTAGAAGTTTAGAAGTTCTTAGGCTTGAATTCGAGATTGATTTGGTATTTTGGTGTTGTTTTTGGGTATTCTAGAGGTTCGACTAAGTTCGGGTAGTGATATATGACTTGTTAGAATTATTAGTTGAGGTACCGAGGGTCTCGGGTGAGTTTTGGATAGGTTTGGGTTGTGTTGCGCTCGTTTTTCTTATGTTTCAACGTCGTTTCTTCAAACATGTATGATATCATATTGAACAAATGAGCTTCGATTTATTTTTTGATTTAAGCATTGGATCTGTATCGTAATTATGGACATGTAGCAAAAAGAATCATCGAATTTTGACATCGTATGAGGATTTTATGGTCATTTTACTAAGAATTAGGTTGCCAAATTTTTCAATTTAATTACGAAATTGCCACTAGTAGCGTATTTAAATATCTGCACTATTTGCAAATATTAAAACATATATATCTCATTTATTATAAGGTCAAATTATCTGATTCAAAAGCCTAACTTGACTAGAATTGCAGAAGGAATCTATTAGAGGCATAAAATACAAGTTTCGGGATTGTTTGGCATGAGAAACGAGGAAGAATAGCTGGCAAAAAATATATCAAACTAGGGTTTGTTCAGTTGGTCATATTTTGAGTTGGGAAGCTCGGATTTAGGCGATTTTCACCATATGGATTGGGGTAAGTGTTCTTTACTAGATTTTGGTTATATTTCATGGATTCATCTTCGTTTTTGGGATTTGATTGATGATTTCAAAGTGAAATTGAGGGAGTTGGGGTTTGAGTTTTGGAGAGTTTTAATTGAGGATTTGAGGGATCAAACAGATTTTGATTTTGATAAATTTTATATGGTTAGATTCGGGAGAGAACGAGGTTTATTATTCTGCCATTTTTTGACTGATTTTGAGATGTGGGCCCAGTGGCCAGATTTTGGCTGATTTCGAATTTTTGGCATATTTTGTAATTTTATTGTGGAATTCGATTCTTTAGCATATGGTGATGGTATTAATTAGATTATGGTTGGATTCGGAGCTTTTGGAGACTGAGTCAAGAGACAAGGGCATCCCGAAGTAGGATTTTATGCGGTTGAGGTAAGTAACAGTTTTAACTCTGTCTTTGAGGGTATAAACCCAGAGAAAGCAATATCATGTGATTGTTAGGTGGTGTTACCCATGTTAGGCGACGAGCATGTGGGTGTGTCCCGCGAGGGATTGAGATTTGGTCCATCCCATGAGGATGTGAGGCCTAATTGTTGTTATCTATGGTTTTGTGTTTACTTGTTATTGAACTTGTTTGCCTTCATGTTAGAGATCATGCTTAAGCTTTATTAATTCTTACATTATTTGTACTCAGTCATAGAAATTATTGTACATATTTATTGTGGTCTCTATTATTTGGCAATATGCTGTGATACTTGATGTGGGTTGTGTCCCCTTATTTGTTGATGATGATGAGGCTAGTGAGGTACATGATTGAGTAAGGTCGAGGGCCTGGTTGTGGGGATATTAATACCATAGTGCGTAGTTATCCGCATAGCACGTGAGTTGACCGTGCGGGTCCAGGTATTTATACCATAGCGCGTAAGTTGTCCGCATAGCATAGCACGTGAGTTGACCGTGCAGATCCAGGTATTGATATGATGACACGTGAGATGTCCGTGCTTGCGCTTGGGCTTTGGGAGCCCCTTTGGAGTCTGTACACACCCCAGTGAGTGCAGAGTGTTGAGTGTATTGAGTGTTAGTGTTGAGTATTGAGTGCGAGTGGTGAGTGATGGAGTGATATTGATGTGAGGTTGCATTTACTTTTGTTGCATTTACCTGTTAACTTGTTTGTGGTATTTTTGCTTTTATGGAACTTACTTATTTATTCATATTTATTGTAAATTATGAAAATAAATAATTGGACTATTTTCCTTAGCTCGTCACTACTGCTCAGTTCCTTAGTTATTTCTGTTACTACTGAGGTGATTGTACTCATACTATAACCTGCACTTTATATGCAGATCCAAGTGAGTTGGAGTGCATCAATCGTTTCTTTCATCGTGGCTATTTGTGGAGATTGCAAGGTAGCTGCTAGTGCCTGCATGACTTTATTACTCCTCTTGTCATTTCTTCTTACAATTAGACAATTTATATATTTTATTTTATAGTTTTAGACGCTCATGACTTAGTGACACCCCGTTGCTTGGGGCTAACTTCAGTAATTTTATATTAATTATATTTAGAGTTGGTTTAGTTTATGAGAAATTTTAAATGTTGAAAATGACTTATTAAATTCTTATAAGCAATTTAATAGTAATATTTTGGGAAATAGGCTTGCCTTATAACATGATAGGCGTCATCACGACATGGTTAGATTTTGGGTCGTGACAGTGATTGCCACATGTGCATGGTCAATTGTCAAAGGGATTAACGACTTACAAATATATGAGTTGAAGTGTTCAAATAAGAAAAGTATAAGTTTATTTACCAAAGTGAAAAATCGATGCAAGTTTAAGTGGACCCGAGACCATTTTGCCTAACAACATAGCAGTGAAAAGAAATCATATTACACTATTGACTTTTAAAGAGATATGCCTTGTAATTTACTGTCTGATTAACTAAATCTAACGTGTTATGTTTGAAATAACTGTGAAATAAAATCCTATTACACTATTGACTATTAAAGACATATGCCTTTGTATTTAATGAAATTTAATATGTTCGGAAGTCAGAATTATTTGAAATAACTATGAAAAAACTCTCGAGTATAACGCTATGGATTGTTAAAGAGATGTGACGTTAATTTGTAGTTCTTAATTGTCTAATCAATGAAATTCTTATGCTTAAATGTCAGGATTAGGGGTGGCAAACGAGCGGGATATGGTTGAGTCCTATAACTATTTTTTCATCCATTTTACCAATACTAGTCAGGATTATTTCGGATCCGAAACAAAAACAAAAAAGTTTTTCAGCCCAATTGAGGAATACTAGGTACTGTATAATTTAGTTGGTGTAGCCACTTTGGCTGGGCTATTAAAGCCTGGCCGCATTTTGTAAATATCTTGGCAACGTAGCCATCGATCTAAGTTGAAATACGGAACACAGCTCTATCAATCGATACTGGAGCTCGAAGCCCTATGAATAATTCATGATTTTTGAGTCTTAGCTAGTGTAAAATCCAGGAATAATTCCTGGAATTCAAAACAAGATATCCGAAATAACACGTAAAGATTCAAACCTAATAATTCATTATTGGTGTATGAACCTATAAAGATTTAAATTATCATTACTGGGGTTTGAACAAAATTCAATAATCATTGCTGGCGTGCGAACCTACAAGTGTTGAACCCGAATACTTGTTGTTGGGATTTGAACTTAAAAGAAATATTTTCAACAATGGTATCTCTTTTGGACTTAATGATAATATCCTGAAGTTATAACTCCATGATTGTATCATGGAGTTCAAATAAGGTATCACTGCTAGGTTTTGACCCTATAAATATTTGAATTCCAGTCTAGAGTGCTAAAATTTTATTTTTAAAAGTTGTAAAGTCTAGTATCATGTATTTTAAATTTCACACGTAAAGAATTTTCTGGACTCTAGTATATTATGCTGGATTTTTACTCGTAGAATATTTGAAATTCAATAGCGACTGTTAGAGTAGTTCAGTGTGATGGGGGTACTTTTGTCCAAAATATACCCATATTTAAAGAAAGAATTACAAAAAAAATACACATGACTTCACACCATAACAAAAAATGGCCCATATTTTTAATTTTACCCTGCCTAGTCCATATTGTACATATTTTGAAAGCATTGACAAATTCAAATCTGTGCTCTTATAATCATTGCTTCTAAAAACTATGGAGTTAAATATGAATTCTCACAACCATTGCTTTTACTCTCTCTTCTTCTCACATTTTCCACATATGCTTCAAGGGGCTGAGTATTTTCTGCTTTGCCCCATGTGTCACCTGATTGCAATGTAAGAAAATTGAAAAGTAGAAGCCCACCATTGAAGGTCATTCAAAGCTTTGCTTTCGAAAATATGATTTTTTGAGTTTGTTAGTTGTTTGGATCTAATGATATTCCAATTGATTGCAAATATCAAAAGGAGTTCAAGATTTAAATTTGAATTGATTTGGAGTAAATTTGAGCAAGATTTGAGTTAAATTTCAGAAAAGACGCAAGGAAAAAGACAAAGTCGATTTTTTGTATAATTTTGTATAATCTTGTATAATAGTGTATATGAGTGTATAAACACATCTTATACACCTTTATACAAATGTCTATAAGACGAAATTCTTCTACAATTTTCAATTACAATTCTTGTTCAAAACTACTATAAATCCCTGTTAAATGACTTCAAATTTTATATACAACCTCCTTATTCTATTCCTTGCAAGTTTAAATAGTACATATGCTAAAATTCTCACGAAATCAAATTTGAAATTTAATCCCACATATTTAAGTTTGTTAAAAATCTACTCTTCACTACTCAAGTAGATTTGGTTTGTTGAACTAACATTTGAGTCACCGTTACTGATTCAAAAGTTAACTTAAAAGCTTAATAATTTTTTTTAAAAATTAAATAGTAATTTCGAGAACCTATTGGAGTTGAATGTTGAATATTAGCCGATTATTTTTGGGTTAATTGGTTGTAAATTCAAATATGGGCTATAAAATTAAAAAAAAAGGAGCTCACGTGTTCTAATGTGAAATTTCCCATATTTAAATGAAAGGGGACATTTGCATCTATACCCGCTTTTGGGTCACATTTTAACTTATGCCTGTTTTACAAAAAAGATTACAAGCGTACCCACTTTTTCGCGTAACTTCAGCATACGGGGCTGAAGTAGCAAAGAAAATCACGTAGAACTTCAACATTCTAGTATACGGGATCGAAGTAGCAAGTGCACTGAACCATGCGTGCTGAACTTTTTGTTTGTAATTGTTGAACTTAAGCATAGCAGCTAAAGTTTTGTTCTCTATTTGCTGAAGTTTTTGTTTGTAATTGCTGAAGTTTTTGTTTTTGTAACTGGCGAAATCAAATTTGAAATTTAAACCCACATATTTAAGCTTGTTAAAAATCTACTCTTCACTACCCAAGTAGATTTGATTTGTTGAACTAACATTTGAGTCACCTTTAATTGTTCAAAGGTTAACTTAAAAGCTTAAAATCTTTTTTAAAATTTAAATAGTAATTTCGAGAACCTATTGAAGTTGAATGTTGAATATTAGCCTATTATTTTTGGGCTAATTGGTTGTAAATTAAAATATGGGCTATAAAATTAAAAAATAAGGAGCCCACGTGTTTTAATGTGAAATTTCTCGTATTTAAATGTAAGGGGCATTTGCATCTATCCCCGCTTTTTGGGTCACATTTTAACTAGTGCACGTTTTAAAAAAAATAATTACAAGCGTACCTACTTTTTCGCGTAACTTCAGCATACAGGGCTGAAGTAGTAAAGAAAATCACGCAAAACTTCAGTATTCTAGTAGACGGGACCGAAGTAGCAAATGCGCTGAGGCAAGTGTGCTGAAATTTTTATTTGTAATTGCTGAACTTAAGCATAATAACTGAAGTTTTGTTTAGGTTAAATGGAGGCGACCAAATAGGTGCCCGTATAATTTTTACTAAATGGAAGGGCTAAAGGTAGCTTTATAATAGCAAGGTAAAAAATGGCTAATTTCTAATATTACACGTAGATATCATTACATCACACTCACAAGCCCAATTGCAATTTAGCCCAACGGATTTCAAATTGACAAAGTCCATATCCACTCTTCAAATTGGACATAATAATAAACTCAGGATAGGTTTGTTGTTCCTGTCGCAAACCCCTTAAACTCGCGCTTTGCTCCTCTACATCTCTTCCTCCGGCCGACACCTCCCTTCTTCAGCTCAGTTTCCGGTAATAAGTTTATTCAATACTTCTCTCTAACTCTATTGCACAAAGAAAACCTAAGTTGTAATTTTAACTAGCTTAATCTACATCCTTCTTTTTGTTATTACCGGTGTGAGTAATAATGGCTCTTTTTTCATAGTAGTTGTTTCTGATTTTACATGTTAATTTGTATTTTTACTCGCTGCCCATCTGATAAATAGGTCCAAATTTGTGGTTGATAATATATGTAGTGAAACTATTTTAGGTCGACAGAGAATTTTTAACTAGTTAGAATTTGTGTTCCTTTTTTTTTTTGGCGACCTGTGAGTAATAATGGCTCATTTTTATACTAGTTATTTATAGTTTTTACAGGTTAATTAGCTTTTTACTTGCTACCCATGTGATAAATGAGTCCAAAAATTGTACTACTATATTATATTTCTAGGGGAAGTTATGTGTATTTATTTATTTTTTTGGGTACAGCAAGATAATTTTGACAGAGATGGGTGGTGCTAAAGCAAGGAAGAAAGACATAACTAAGAAGTTGAAGAAGGGTGCTACCGAATTATCTGCTTCTAAAGATAAAGCTGCTGACTTTTTGGTATGTTTATGCCATATTACAATTTGTAAAGCTCCTCAATGCGTAAGAAATCAGAGAGGAACATTGAGAACCATTTTGTTTATTCTCGTTTTTTTATTGACCACAAGTTTCAAAATTAATTGACCCCAGTCAAACAACATAACATAAAATGGGATGTAGAGAGTACTCCCTTTTGCTACATGGAATTATCTCGTCTAGAATAGGGCTGTCAAATTTGGCCCAAGCCCAAATAACCCGCCCAAGGTTGGGTTGGTTATTAACCTACTCATTTATTGAACTTAACCTATCTTAACCTAACCCATTTAAAGTTGGGCTAATTTTTAGCCCAAATTGATTCATGAGTAAGTTTGTCAAAATATCTTAAAAATAATTTTACTTTTTGTTTAATATCTTAAATATGTCAATAACAAAAGCAAAAAATCTTATTTAATAATTATACAATTTATAAGAAAATAACACATATTAATTAAATTTTAACAAGAGTTGGGCGGGTTGGGTTGTGTTGGGTTATGGCCCGAACTTTAATCCATTTTGACCCAACCCATCTTAGCCCAAGTAACTTTTGGGCGGGTTATTTGACTCGCCCAATTATTGATTCAACCCATTTTGACCCGCCCAAAATTGACCCAACCCGCCTATTTGACACCCCTAGTCTAGAATAATGGGGGATAGTTTCTTTTTTGGTGAAGATGCTGGGACAAAATTGAGTGCAGTCGAGTAAAATATTAGGTTTTAGAGGTATATAACATATATTGAACACCCTTTGTCGGTGATTTTTCTTATTTCTTTGAACACCCTCGGGAAATTCCCGGCTTCGCCATTGACTACAGTTTAAATAGATTTTGTTGGTAAGTTTTCAGCCAACGAGTATTATTCATGCTCAGTTATTCCCCACACCGCCGTAATTTACCATAAGAGTATGGGGGTGCTTCGATATAAAAGCTGCAACAACAACAACAACAATTACCCAGTATAGTCCCACAAAGTGGGGTCTGGGGAGGGTAATATGTAGACAGACCTTACCCCTACCCGAAAGGGCAGAGAGGCTGTTTCCAGTCGATATAAAAGCTGCACTCTATGTCATTTCCCTTGTTTGCTGTGCTTTGTGTAAACTACGGTGTCATTACCGTAAAGGAAAAGTATATCAGCAGTTCTGTTTTTAAAGAAGAGAAGAAAGTAGAGGACTTTCTTTTGGCAATGCCTTACTTTTTCTGACTTGTGTTTTCCCCATACAAAATAGCCATTGGAAGGTGGGCCGGCTAGGAAACTTCCAGATATTGAAGTGCGGGAAAGTAAAGCGACAGTGTTGTATATTGGAAGGATTCCACATGGATTTTATGAGAATGAAATGGAAGGTTTGCATTCTCACATTGTGTTTTCTATCCCCTTTCGAATGAGCCCCTTTAGCATTTGTCCTCTTTGTAGCATTACCAAGTTAAATAACTCTGTTGTGCCGTTTTTTGCTGCTGTTGCCTTTAGGTTTCTTTAAGCAATTTGGTACAATAAAGAGGCTTAGACTTGCAAGGAATAAAAAGGTTGATACTCCAACTAATTATTTATGTTTTATTTATTCTATGTAGTTTGATTTCTTTGTCTGGTTTTATTTTCTTGACCAATTTTCATTTGTATGCTTGTTGTCACAATGACATTTCTCATTATCTGTGATTAGTGACAGTAATTTAGAAAGGGTAGCTGCAATGGCTGTAGATTTTAGCATATGATTAACTGATTCCAGGAAAAAAAAAAGAGCACATGATTACCTGTGGAGCTTTGCTGCAGTATGCCTCCTTGTGTGAATATCCAAGTTCCCTACTCCCAGCCACATTTTCCTACAAAAGCCTTATTATCATTTGCCTAGTGTAGCCTTTTTCTATCATACGTAACTGTAGCGCCAGATATTTTTTTTTTCCAAGAAAAAAAAAAGACTGTGAGGGTGTTTGGATTGTTATAAAAATTAGCTTTTAAGCTAAAAGCCATAAGTTGGTAATACCCGACTTTTGGCTTTTAGCTTATTTTTGTATTTTTTTTATGCTTAAAAGTAAGTGCTTTTAAGCACTTTTTATCATTGCCAAACACGATACAAACTAAAAAAGTGTTTCAAAGCCAATAAGCACTTAAAATAAGACAATCTAAACCCTCTGTATCCTTCCCATTCTTTCTGGGGTGTTGTAGTCTGTCGTCTGTGAAGCTAAAAGCTACTTCTTGTAAACTAGTTTTCCTTTGCGTAAAGATTTTGAAGTGTTCATCTTCTGAATATTTAAATTGTGGTCCAAAATTTTGTGTGGCTTCGGAACTAAGGGCTCCGAGTCAGTTTTATCCTTTAAATTTCTTTTCATAATACACTTCTATCTTTCTTATTGTCTTTCTATGCAGTAATCTCTTGATTTTGTCCTTACTTCCTTCTGTTATCTTATGTCTTTTCCTCATACAGACAGGAAAATCAAAGCATTTTGGCTTTATAGAATTTGAGTCCCCTGAGGTTGTTCCTGTTCCTGAGCAATTTATCCGTATTTAGAGAATCCCATAATCCATCTGGACATTTTCTTTCCATTATCTTATCTTGGTTTTTTTGGACAATTGCAGGTTGCTAAAGTGGTTGCGGATACTATGCATAACTATCTATTGTTTGAGCACTTGTTGCAAGTTCGTCTTATTCCTCCTGAACATGTTCATCCCAGATTGTAAGATTTTCATTTTTTTAAATGGATTGTTTTGGATTAAATCCATTTTGTAATTTCATATTTTATGGATCTCACTTCAAAACTTTTTTCTTTTCCTTTGTTCTTTCTTTTTTGTTTTCTTTTGGGGGGTGGGGGAAGTTGGTACCTAAAACAATATTAGGTGACTAGTCTTCAATTTCTAATCTTGTTATTTTTATAAAATTAAATCTGCTACTACGTGTCCTTGCTTTAGGGAGGGTAATGCTTGCAAAAGACTTGATAAAAAGAAGACTATAATGGCTTGCTGAAGTGGTGGTTGCATTAATGTTTTGCTCTAATTTGTATATTTGGTTCCAGGTGGAAAGGTGTGAACCGCTGGTACAAACCGTTGGATTGGGTTAAAATTGAAAGGAAGCGTCAAGACAAGGTAGGGTTTTGACCATGCACGTGTGTGAGATGTACAGATATTTACATGATTGTGCAAAAATTCGAGATACATTGCTTTTAGTTCTACGAGCTCTCAAGTTTACATAGCAGTGCAAATTGTGAGATAATGGTCTGTTAGTCCTATGAAATCTCATTGACTTTTTTTAAATATAAATTAATTGAATGCTGATAATTTTCCAGGACAGAACATTAGAAGAGCATAACAAGTTGGTTGAAGGAATTCTAAAACGTGACAAAAAGAGGCGAAAGAGGATTGAGGCAGCTGGGATTGATTATGAGTGCCCAGAAATGGTAAGAGGCACATGTTCTTTATTACATTTCGTACTATCTTATGCTGCAAATCCTACTTAGTTATGCATGTTACTAACTCATCCAAGACTACCTTTGATCTTTGGCTAATTTGTCAATTCTTTGGATAGTATTTCCCTTGCATGGGAATAGGATATAGGATGGAAGTAAATGCCTATCATGCCAATTAGAAGGACAACAAGTATTGTACATGCCTATCCAGATCACCTCCTAGCCCATGTCAACAACAATAACAATGACCTAGTTAAATCCCACTAGTGGGGTCTGGGGAGGGTAATGTGTACGCAGACCTTACTCCTACCCCAAGGGGGTAGAGAGGCTGTTTCCGAAAGACCCTCGGCTCAATAAGATGAAAAGAGCTCCTAGCCCATGAAGAGAAATTAAAACATTCAAGTTCAGGATTAAATTTTGAATACAGGATCCGTAAAATAAGGGAATATGCTTGTATGATCTCTAGGATGGAAAAAAAAGGTTGTTCCATCAGAAACATATAAAACGGCGAAGAAGGCATCATGCTTGAGAAATCTATGTTTAGGTAGCCATTCCGTCCGAGGCATAAATTATGAGCTTTTAGATATGTTTCATAGTACATGGCAACTCTGTTATGTTTTATAGTAAACAGCACATGAGAATGGTTTAAGCTCAAGAAGGTAGAAAGAAAACCTTCATAATTTATGTAGTTTAGATGAAGAAGCGGAATGCAGTCCCAACAATTCTGGAATTAGGTGTCGAAAGTTTTCTCTAGGAAGCATAAAAGTGAATTAACATTTACAATGTAATTTGCAGGTGGGTGCAATTCAGGCTGCACCGAAGAAGATCAAGTTTACAGATTAGATCCTTCTAGGTATGTGCACCAAAAATAGTATCTGTGGCAACATGCAGATTATATTGTGCTTGTGCTGTGTGACTGAGGATCAGCTCAACTGGCAGGTTACCGGTCACATTATTTTGTAGCAGAGAGTAAACTTATGATGTTGCCAAAGACGGGACAATCAATAATCTTGGATTTCTTCGTTTTTTGACAATCTAAAAGAGAAAGGCGGTTGTAGCATACAGACATACAAAATTTGATAATTTTATGTATGATTGTATACCTCGACTCTATCATCAGTTTACTATGGAGCACTTGCGCTTTTTAGCTGGTCCTAAAATCAAAGATCAGTGAAAAAAGAGTATCCTAGGTTTCAGGTCATCAAAAGAAAAAGATCTGACTTTACTGTGGATTTACTCTTATCTTTGTTGAGTCAAGTATTTTCAGTATTTCTCTAGTGCTCATTGGGAGGGTCTATATGAAACAAACTCGTAATTACTTACTTCCACCATATAGGTGAGGTTTGGATTTGTTTTTGTTGTTTGGTGCTAATTGGTTTCATACACTGTCTCTCTCTCAAACTAGCCCAATAAAGAATCAATTTAAATTACTTTTTTTGGTTATACTAAAGGGAGATAAAAGAAAAATATTTCTATTATTGACCTATTTTTTCTCTCCATCTTCTCTTGAATTTTCTTATCCTGAACGTCTCTTTCCTTCCTTAGGTTCAAGTGTTAGGTAACTTTCTACGTTACTTTATTCTGGCAAAATGATGTAATATATCCTCCCTACTTTAAGTATTTTTGTTTGCTCTATTTCTATCCGTCCTGTTATCTTGGGGTTTCTTCTCTTTTTGCCATATTCAGTATTGCCTACTTTGATTTCTTGTCATTCTTTTGTCAGTAGATTTCCAAAATACAAAGATGAATTCGGAGTTATCCGGCACCTGAGGAAAGAGATCTTAGAGATTGAAAAAGTGCTAGTCTATTATCAGGAAAAATTAAAAAATAGTCAGATTTACAAGTGGTCATTCAAAAATAATCACAGTTTCAAAGGTAATTGAAATTTAGCCATTTTTTATGTAAAAATAAATTTAAACGGAAGTACGGTTCAAAATTTGAAAAAATACTCTAGCATAATATACTGGAGTTTGGAGTACAGATGCTCCAGTCTCCAGTAAAGCGTACCAGTAAGCGTACCAGTCCAACATAATATACTAAAAGTTCATACATAGGTACACCGACCTCCAGTATATTATACTGGACTGATATTTGTTACAGCAAAATAGTAATTATTTTTCAATAACGTAACAAACACTGGCTATTTTTAAATGATCAGTCCGAAAACTGGCTAGACCGTACTATTTTTACCTATTATCATGCCTTGGAAGGTCCTAACTACCTGCAAGGCTATTCTTAGAAAGGAGCTGCCACATGTGGAGTCCAGCAAGCTCAGTATGAGGACACTTGCATATACCTACCATACCCCCTAAAAATGCAAGAAAACGTCAACGGCAAGACACTAAGCATGCCTTTGTTCCCTTTTATATTCACAACACACAAGACAAATACTTTTCCATGGCTGAAGAAAACTTCTAATTGTACAGAGTATTTAACAAAATTTTCATTCCAAAAAAAATCAAATATTTCTCTGTATGGATAATATTGTAATACACCTGTGTATAAATCTACTTTACATGAAATTTTAACCACTACATGAGGCTATAAAGTTGAACTAGGAAATTGCCTGAACAAACAACAAATCTAAGGCTACCATTAAAGGCACCTAAAAATTTTGCAAACCAGATCCGAAGACACAGATCTTCATTGACCGCTGTAAATAAATAACTACAGGACAGCCAGCTATACAAAAAAAGAGAAAAAATTGAGCAGTTTGCCTAAGCCGTTATAAGAATGAGTTTGTGCCACGCACTAATGCATGTAAGACAGAAGTTAGAATGAAGCTTAGTAACAGCTTGTAAGAGTCGCTACGCGGTGAACTGTTGTTACCAATCTGTCCTGCATTGACATACTCAGTTTTCCCTCTGCTTGAGGTAGCCGAAACATTAACTGCCTGTGAACCTGATGTTTAAACAACAGGATGTATGTTAGCATTACTTGATAACTGACTGAACTTATACTTTTATATACAACAGAGACTAACTATTTCGTCTGTTACAGAAAAGTTGTTTTTCCTGGTAGTACATTTGAATCCTGAAACCTTACTGTATCTCGGGTTCAGTCAAGTATTTAAAACTTTAAAGCTGTAAACAATGTGTAGTTATTGAGTTTGGCCAAAGATCATCTAAATAACAGTATGACTTACAATCATAATTGGCCCATCCAATCCGTTGTCCAGCCAAATCGTAAACAATAATCTTGTCTTTTAGAACAAGGTCTGCACACAAATATAAACATATGAATCAAAAACAAACTACAATGACACAATCATCAAAACAAATGCTTATCAATAAATATGAAATATGTAATAAAAATTATGAGTCATGAAAATGATTAAAAGAAGTACGGCCAAAAACAGTAGGCATAAGAATTAGATCCCAGACTCGTATATGAAAATGAAAGCAATAACGAGCACAAATCAGGTAAAACATCTGCCAGGTGAACTGGTATAAGGAAAATCTTTGATGTTATAGTCCTTTAAAATTAACAGGATGTATACAAATCTCAGTAACTCAATTTAGCTCAATAACATAGCGGGTAGAAATCAATGAAAGAGATGGTGCCATGAGAAAAACACAAAAGAGGGAGTTCGAAACTGAGATCGGGTGCAGGGAACAAGTCCACTCATTTGACTTGAAGGAGATTACCTCCTAAAATTGTCAATCCTTGGCCCGGAATTTTCTGAAAGCCCATGCACCAGACAGCGGCACCACCCTACAAAAGCAAATGGCTATATGAGTGCAAAACTAAATAAATGCAATAGATAACTTTGACAAGTAGATGGCAGCTACAATCACAATTAAATAGCTTTTGGCTACAGTCAACTTTGGTGAACATATTGGAATAGAGCATTGACAAAATAATAGGTACCAACATTAACGGATTTCTCTCATTCTTCGAAATGATAACTAAATGATAATTAGAAGTTTTGAGCAGGTCGACATGCTTAGAATATACCATAAGTAGGTAAAATAGAGGTAAATGGAATGAAATCATCTGCAGCTTAAGACTACATCAATTAGTTTAAAGAAAATTCGACTTACAATAGAGTTTTGCTGTATAAGGTAGTCCTCAGCCCTTAATACCATTGTTGCACCACCAGCAAAGGTCAAACTAACTGTTGGAAATATATCACCGACGCTGAGCACAAGAAAGAAGCGCTAGTCATATTTTTGGTACAAACTAATGTAAAATCATCACAAAGAACTGAGCCTGTGTCGAGAAGTTTTAGAAAACCTGGAGGTGGTTAGGTAACACTGGTTTCCCTTGGTAACAAGTGGACGCACATTCTGTGAAACAGCTTGATTGATCTGCACGAGACAGAAGACTGTAAGTCGTAAGGAGCATTGCTGATGATATTTACCAACTTTGTTTCAGTAGTATGTAGATAACGGTACAGCTGAAGTGGATTAAAGCGAAACTTTTTTCGAAGTCACAAGTGGCACGGAATTCACAGAATCTGCCTATACGATAACTTACAGCATTAATAAAAGGATCATAAGCTTCTTCAGCAAGATATGCCAGAGTTGTCCCGGAGTCAACTATGGTTCCTCTGTTGCTTGATGTTTCAAATACTTCTGGACTAATAGGCATTGTCTGCCCATTGAGAGCAATACTCTGAAGATTCAAGTTGTAATGTGGCCTGGTAACCAGAAAAAAAATGATCATGTTACATCATGGTAAAGTTGGGATATCTCTGCAAATATGTAGGTAGGTGAAAGATATCCGAATCAAATGATCAATATCTAATCTCTTATCAAAATTACATTACCAATAGACCCTTGTGGTCCGGCCCTTCCCCGGACCCCAGGCATAGCAGGAGCTTAGTACATCGGGCTACCCTTTTTTTTTTAGAAAA
Organism: Nicotiana benthamiana; assembly: GCA_034376525.1. Taxonomy (NCBI): domain Eukaryota; kingdom Viridiplantae; phylum Streptophyta; class Magnoliopsida; order Solanales; family Solanaceae; genus Nicotiana; species Nicotiana benthamiana. The sequence continues at coordinate 1,378,187 of CM067329.1, forward strand.
GATTAGGAAATCACTGACAAGTCATTGAAGTAACCCTGCTGGAAACCAGTTCTTTAATCCATAATGTTCATTTCAATTTGAGAAATCAACAGACAGATGAGTTCAAAAGTCAGAAGACAGATGGTCAGTCCAATTCTTGTTTATACCCAACCACAAGCGATGAGTAAACAACTCAGGTTGTTCAATCTTTACTTTGGAACAGAAACTGAAAAACCGAAACTCTGTTAGCCTACGGCTGTAAATAAAAATGACAGTCTGATTATAATTTTATTTGAAGCTCAGTCAACTCAAGAGTCCCCACAGTAACAAAGGTTATTTATAAATCATGAGCAAGAACTGCAATTCAGCTCCTCAGGAATAAGTTGTTCAATCTTTACTTTGGAACAGAAAACTGAAAAACCAAAACTCTGTTAGCCTACGGCTGTAAATAAAAAATGACAGTCTGATTATAATTTTATTTGAAGCTCAGTCAACTCAAGAGTCCCCACAGTAACAAAGGTTAATTATAAATCATGAGCAAGAAGTGCAATTCAGCTACTCAGGAATAGATATTTTCATGCTGCTTTATGGGGAAATAAATATCAAATAATTAACAATATAAAACATCAAAGGTACCCCTGCTAAAATGGTCGATCACATTTTCTACTTCCCAGCATCAGTTGTGTTAGATTACAAAAACAATAAGATATTTGAATCAATCTAGAGTCAGAGTATCTATTGAAGGAGTCTCCACAGTATCAGTAACAAGCCTAGTCATATCAATCTAGATTAACACTACCAGAATCTCTCGTATTGCCTTTCCCTTTTTCTCCAATATATACATCTCCCAATATTATCATTCCGTTGTATTGCACCTGAACAGAGTAGGACTGATATAAAGGAGTCATATAATAGAGTCTAACTACTTGAGATTGAAACGTCGTAGACATTACAAAAAGAAAAGAAAAGAAAATACTCCCATATCCCAATTTGTTTGACACTCTTCTCCTTTTTCTCTGTCCTAAAAAGGTTGGCACATTTTTTAAGTTATCTGATTTTTACATTCCCATTATGTTTTTAATGATAGCCAATAAGTTCTTATAAGAATTGACATAACTTATTGTAGACCCCACTATATACACACACAAAAATTGGGACGGAATAAGCAATGTTTTCCAAAGAATAACTCTTAGGACTCAACATCACACATATAATCAAAGAAAAGAAACTTCACACTGGGTAAGCGAATTTGTTAGTCAAATGTGTAACTTTTGATTGCTTCTTTTTTATCATCTTAGATGAGATCTAGTTAAAGAACTATCAATCAAGAACACCTTTGCTATGCGGATATTTGGCAGAGATAAAAAAACTTTGCAAGAATTTTTGGCAAAGAAAATGGAGAACATGGTCAGGGATTATCTAAGAAAGACAAATGAATTCATGCAAGCCCGCTATGAAAGAGATAACATACTGTGACGGGACAAGTGGAGTGTAAACTAAATTTGGCTCCACAATCTGACCTAGCACCAAGATACCACCTCCGCCGTTATTTCCTTTCAAGCAATGGGAGAACACATTCGGCGTCACTCGTTGAGAGGACAGTTGTGCGATAACTGACAAGCCCTGCTGCCCAAATCCAAAGATCCCATCAATTGCTCTATCTGGCTTAGTTAGGTCACCGGTCTGTGAAGTACTACATCTGTGTCATAAAATACCAACAACAACAAGGTTAAACACTGACAAGTAGCGGAAAGTGATTACATATGCCATCTCAAATTATAAAGATGATTGATAGCTCACCCAAAAACAACAGGAGCAGATGAGTTCGATGTCAAAGAATTCCCCACGATTGTATCGAAATGCATAAAATCCGCTACATAGTAACCTGATGTCCCACTGCCATCACCATACTGGAACGTGTAACTGCACTGGTTTTGAGTAGAACAACCAGAGTCAGAGGATTGTTCTCCAAGAGCACATCTTTGGTCCGAACATGAAATCGGTCGAGCTGTTGATGAGGTCGATGGATCAAAGAAGTCTAGCTGAATCTGCTAATGGAAGCAAAATATAATCAAGCAGTATTCTTACAACTCTACGCTAACATTGCAATTTGCAGGAATAATGATGTCCAAACCTGAAGTCCACTAGAAGTCGGGCAACCATTACAAGAAGCACAACTAACCCACAAGACATCACTTCCAGTATCTATCTGTACATAGAATTCCTTTGGAGGGGAACCTAACTGAACTCTTGTAAAGTAAAGCCTGAAACAAAATCATATCCTCAACCAACATTCACTATGATGGATATATAACTTGTAAATCAATCATAAAACTACTCAAGAAAATGATTAACCTAAGTCAATAGACCAGTAAAAGTAACAATAAAACAAGAAAGATAGGGTAAACAACAATCCAGAGGCAATCAATCCACCTTAATACATACTCAAGCTACGAACAGTAAATATTTAAACAGTAATACACTACTACAAGCTTTACCAATAACCATTGCCACCAATCCAAGACAAATTTTCCTCCATTAAATCCTTAAAAAAGAAATAAAAGAGAGCTGCCCAATTTCCAATATAAAATTTACATAAAGAAAGTAACCACTATTAACCAAATTATCAATAAACTAATTATGTCATCATTCAACACTAAACAAATAAAAGCAACACAAAATAGAGAAGAATTTGTATTAATACCCAACAAGAAATGGATCATAAGTGCCTTCAACAGGGAAATCAATAACCCCATAAGATGACTGCAAGATTCGTCCATGTCTAACTCGGTCACGCGCTTTGAGTTGACTCACTTCAACTCCATGACTCGTCGGAAAAGCTCTTTCTAACGGCAGTGTCATCGTCATTCCATGACCCACCACCGCCGTCGCCGGTAAAAATACACACACAAACACCAAAAACACCACCGGCCACATCATCACTTTAAACTCACCGACAGATAAATTTGTATACGTATCTAGAGGTTGGTGTGAGACATATCAACAGATATTAATATATTTATGTATTATATATTCGTATTATATATAGATACGAATAAAGAGAAGAATTAGGGGGGGAAAAAGAGGAGGAAAGAATCGAGGGAAAAAGCAATGCACTCTGTTTTTGCTGCTTTTGAGAGAGGAAAAAGAGGAGAGTGAAACGATAACGGAAGATTTCAAATGGTGGAATTGTGTTGCGTATATATATATATATATATATATATATATATATATATATATATATATAGTCTAAATATATTATTATCCAGATGCATGAGTACAACTATGTACTCACTTTAATGTATAAATCTTAATTAATACTTTGGGAAATCTTATTTAATGAACGACTCTTACCGTTTCAGTTTAGTCCACTGTAATTGATATTGCATGACAATTTTTTTTATATATATATATATTTCACCAACTATACTATATGATATATAGTACCATATAAAATACAATGAAGAGTTACGTATTGTTAATATATCTTTATTTTAGTGTAAAATTTCATCAAATGCTGTGAAACATGCTTTCTTTTATTTATTCCATTTTTTATTGTTATTTTGGTCCTATATTCCTCTTTAGTTGTTGTGTTAGTTGGGGAAGCTTCACTCTGTCAGAGTAAATTAGATTATACCCTAACTACGAATTTTTTAGACTATCTTTCATTATTTGGGATTGTAAGGATTTTTATATTAATTCCTTCCATTTGTAGAGATTCATATAATATGACTTTTTGAACAATCAGTAAAATTAATTAGCAAACTTAAAACTGGAAATAGGATGCACAAGTAGTTAACATTATTTTAACAATAGTTACTTAGTTTTATTCCTCGCAGCTTGGAGTCAAACTAATATTTGTCCTTGACGACAATGTCAAATAATCCAGCATCTTAAAGCAGGTAATGTAGACCTTTATAAGGTCTCTGGATTTATGAATTATACAATCAATATAAATTTATATTAAACGTCCTAATTAATCAATATAATTAATTTAATTCGTAGGCACACTGAATATCGTGGATAAAGGTGGGATGTTACAGGAAATAATTGTAGCCTTGTAGGAAGACATTGTTGAAAGAACATATACACATGTTTAATGGAACGTGATGCAATTTAATTAGGAATTCATTTTATTAAAGTGTTATCTGTCGCGAAAATAAATAATTAAAACTAATAATCTAGACTTTCTTTTTGGTTCCAAAGGAAAATATAATATCCTAAATATCATTGTTCCTCTAAGTTATCGTATTGCATGAGCTGTTTTCCAGGGAATATTACTTGTCTATTTATGAAAAATAACTCAAATATGGAAAGAAGATGTTGAGCTTGACAGCCACGAAATCACTAATATTTATAGCTTATGTTGAGATTGCATACTCTGTAATCACCATAACTAAAAATTATGAAATATCCCCTCTCTCCCTCAAGCAACCAAAAAAAAAGCTTATTTTAAAACCAAAAAAATAAATAAAAAACACAAGTTAAAAGCACTGTATTTCTTTAAAATAACATATATTTTTCTTATGGAAAAATAACATTGTATAGCTGCTCTTAAAATAATAGCCAAATATACATTTCTTGTACATGTTATATACAAAAAATTGTATAAATTTTATATCCTTTTTCGATTATCGAATATAAATAATTTCAGACGACGGCTGAAAGTGATAATATCCCTAGTCTAAGCCCACTAATAATATTGTAAAGTTTGAATGTATTATTAGAGTCTAAGATTTACTCCATAAAATATCCTAATTCCTAACATATCTTTCTTGTTTTATTGACGACACCCTTAAACTCAAGGCCCTCATCCAGGTTTGTCCTATGTTGCTCAAGGTTGTATGCTGAGTATGTATACTAATATTACTCTCGTATTGCCAATATAAATGTTTTTCCCTTAAGTTCTTTATTATTTCATTATTTCTTACACCTCAATTTATGTGAAACATATGTTTGGTTGTGCAAATATATACAAAGAGCAACCCAAAATATGTGCAAAGTACGTACCAAATTGGGGCAGATTTATAGCCGAATATGTGGGACATGTGAATCTATGATCTCTTCACCAAATATCATATTTTATATGCATATTTTTTGGAATAATTTAATATTATCTGCTGATACTCATACTTAAAGAGACTAAATGATGCACTTGATTGAATACTAAGTTATTTACCTAAAGGAGCAGGAATTAATTCTCCTTAATACTTTCTTTTTTCTCTTTTTTCTAGTAATATACATAATTTTGAGTTTTAGCTGACCGCTGGAAAGTTTAACTTCCTTAGCTAGGAGGGTTACCTCCAACATGGGTCCAACGGGGGTCCATACTAGTAGTCTAGCAATAAGAAAATTATTGAGTCACACATCTTTCATATGTAAAATTGTTTTGGAAAAAAATAAATTAAAGCCTCAAGCAAAAATAAGAAGTTTTATTTTGTGTCTTATATAACTGACACTAATTATATGAGTTTTTTTTTTTGTCTCACAAAATTATGGACCTCAATCTTATATTATTGGATCCACAAAATTTTGGGTCCAAAAAACTGTAAGACAAAAAGTTAACTCATACAATTATCTGATATTGTACTTTAAAGTGTTTTCAGCCACAGTTCAAAATTTGTTCTTGATCTTTGACTACTTAACTTTTAGTAAAACCAAGTGCTCAATTATTTTCATGTTTTAGCTTTTTCAAGCCACTTTTCTTGGCATTTTCTCAAAGAAAACAAAATAATTATTAGACACATATGCTATATGCTTTTAAAAAAAAAATTATTTTACTACTTTGCAATAGTGGATTAGCCAAAAAGAAAAGTTGGCTTTAGCTTTTTAATGACTACTATACCCTTGACAACTTTTGTATGATTTTGTCATAATAATGGACTTATTTGTGATTTCAACAACTAAATGCTCTTCGTTTTCTTGAGTTTCGCTGCTTTGTTTGTGCTTTACATAACAAGTGCACTTCACTTTAACTGGACAGGTGGAAGAACAGCACTGCCCACTGAAAAAAAGGAATTAGCAGCACTTAAGCTATTTTTTCAATTTTGGGAATGGGCATGTGCCCTCCTGAAGTTTCTTTTCTCGTAATATGATATCCAAACTTTTATGTTTATAAATTGCTATCATGTTCTTACTTGTATTTATTACTATCCAAGTTCATAATATGTATTGTTCGCTTTGAACATAAGATCGTATGGATTTCTCTTTCAAACTACGCCTGTCAAGTCCCACGTCGAGCGTCAAAAGCGCGCGTACCAATATTGTAAAGCTCCTCATTTTTCTCTCATATTCCAATGCAAATTCGCTTAAGGTGATATGTGCACCCTTTTTCTTCAAAAATTTTCTAGCCTAAAATCTTGCCAGTCCCGCTTGGCCCGTCCTGGTCAGCCCGCCCTCCTTCATGGCCATTACAATATCAAATTTGTGAATTGGGCCATAATCATGTTATCTTCTGACGTTGTAAAAGGTTAAAAAAAAATTTGTACATGCATGGCAAAGAAAAGAAAGATGTCATACAGAAATATAGGAGATTTAGTCAAGTTAATGATACCAAATTATTGGTATTAAGGTGTAGAGAAGAATCAGAGAAGAGAGGTTGAGAGAGAACATAGGAGATACAAGGAAAAATTTGCAATAGGACTATACTTTCCAACTCAATTGTATAATCATTTGGTATAGAAATATCAACGTTGCTCTAGAAAAACACTCAAGTAACAGAATTACATGATGGAGCTGCCTAGATCAAACAGAAATTGATGTGGAAGACCTTGAATTCCAGGTGTTGCAACAAGCAACTCAATTTCATAGCAAGGAGACAGTGCTCCTTTATATTAATTTACATAGACCAATAGAAGATGTTAGTTGCTTATGTAGAAGATATAATGCAAGTTTCTTCACCAACAAAAGAATAATATGAACATCATTAACGCTGCATTTGCTTCCAAATGCTGGACTATTTGAAAGAATGGGGAAGAATGATATCACATATCCAGTGAAGCTGCATGTGTGCTAGTGTACAATTTTTAAATGTTGCAGTTTTTGGAAATGCAACCCAACAGCTTGGTTATCTTGGCCAATCAATATACCACCTGGGGTAAAAGTGAAATACAAACCATGCACAACTAACAGAATTATTGGTGTTTGACAAAAAAATATGTAGTCCCACCACCTCAAATGCAACCTTCCAAAAGGCCCCCAGACTAAATGTCCCTAATTTAACTTTACTTTTGGTTGAAGAATTCACTTAGAACTCTCTGTGAGTTCCCTGTAACCATATAACTTTTCCATCTTCAAGTAGACTATCAAGGTTAAGAAAACCAAAATGCATTGCCACAATGGTGATAAAATTAAATAATCATAGATGACATATCTTGCAAGCATGTATTGGTTCGACCTCCTTATCCATTTTAACCTCTTTGTATTCTTGACTAGCAGTCCCTCTAATAATATCCCACATTATCATACGACCAATAGAGTCCATAGTTAAGAGATGCCCTTGGTAACTTAAAAATCCATGATGCACTATTCCTGGAGTTGGAGTTGTTGAAATATGGTTCCTCACAGAGAAGAATATAGTTTGCTCCAATACTAGACACGTTTCTAACCATGACTACCTCCTTATTTGAGAATCCTTCTGGATTAACACTCACTCACTGACCATTTGTGTGCAGACAAACCCATGGATGCTAGCTCCATCATGCAATGTGAATTGCAAAACTGAGTCCCAAAGCAACATATTCTCCTTCTTGGACAACACTGTTAAGTGTAATGAGAGGTCTCATTTACCAATATTCAAAAGTCTATATGTTGGAATGATAGCATCTAGACAGACAAAATCAATATACACAACAGAAGGACTATATAGCCTTGCTCCCTCTGTGACTGTAGTTTCAGGTAGGGCCACAACTAGATTGCTATAACCTTCCATTGTCAACAAATCTTCAAGTACAAAAGCTCTTATTACACCAGGTAAAAGTCCAAACTAGCTTGTTGAAGTTTAGGAACCATACGCCATTTGTAGCAGAATCTTACAAGAATATCAAATTAAGTGCAATCATTTTTATCTTGCTTATAAGAACATGTTTGGCTCTATCTTCCCGAGAAGCAGTGAATTCAGTGACTTTTATTCCAGAAACATTATCAAATAACCTCTTTTTTCTAATCTGCAGTATACTAGCTTCCACCAAATCCATAGGCAACTTGTAGCAAAATGCCCTTAGAGCTTCTTCCTAGCAGTCAACATTTCTCAGTTCAATATCCACAACATTAGGATACATAAACCAGTGCCATCCAGTATCCCACACTCTCCTCATGTCATCAGAAAATCGAGGCAAGCAAAATCTGTTAGAAAAATCCATTAATTTTTTTCGAACATCAGTTGTCTAACTAGCAAACTTCACACTAGTCAAAGTATTCAACCCTATTTCTGGATCCCATAGATGAACAACCATCTCATTTCCAACTAAAATAAGAGAGAACTTGCTTTCATTTATTATGAACACATGTACTACCTTAACATGACAAGAGGGGTTGCTCTGATGGTAAGCAACCCCCACTTACAACCGAGAGGTTGTGAGTTCGAGTCTCCCCAAGAGCAAGGTGGGAAGTTCTTGGAGGGAAGGATGCCGGGGGTCTATTTGGAAACAGCCTCTCTACCCAAGGGTAGGGGTAAGGTCTGCGTACACACTACCCTCCCTAGACCCCACTAAGTAGGATTATACTGGGTTGTTGTTGTTGTAATTATTGTACTACCTTAACATGATCTTTTCCTGTCATACCATCGGAAATCTTGTGAGCATTAGTTATCCTCTCAGCTTCATTAAAAAGTGCAGGTAAACACATGTCGTCTAAAGCATCTAAATCACTCTCAACAGTACCATAAACTGGTTTTGGCATTTTATCAAGCATCTTGTGAGCAATATTCTAGCTCTCGTTTCACATGAAAAGTTCAGCCATGAATGTGTCTTCCAAAGAGTCTATATCATTATAACTTTTGTTGTCCATAAAAAGCACATTTAAATACATATCCTCCAAAACATCAGCACTCTCTATGAGGACAGAATCTTAAGGAGAAGTTTCAAGGTTAAACTTACCATTTTTGAAGCACTTCCAACACAAGGAGAGATCTTCATGTTTTAGGTGATAATACCTCCCACTAGAACAAAAAACAGAGCACGACTTGCAGTAGTATACTGTCATGAACCTAACCCCGAACCTTGTGATTGCGCCTTCTTGTAAAGACAAGGCCAGCTAATTGAACTAAATTCTCATTTTAAACAATTAAACAGCATAATAATAGTCTAAACATGATTTAATAATGTTGAATAGCGAAAAGTAACGATAACAATGCGTAAAATCCAACCTGATAGAGCCCTAACCGGGATGCCACAAGTCTTAATACAAGTCTACTAAATCCCAATAACCAATACAAGTGTTTGAAGAAAATACAAACAACAAGATAGAAGAGACGGGGTTGCGGATGTCAACAACTACGTCGTAATCTCCGGAAAACCTCCTGGAACTGGAGGAATCAGCACTCAGGAGCGGGACCAGCAACGCCTGATATGCATACAGGGTGCAAGGAGTAATGTGAGTACTCCGAATCAGTGAGCAACAAATATAAATAATGACTGAGGGTAAAAAACACGTAAAGCGCAAGACATTCTATAATAAAGCAGTAAAATACCATTTTTAAAACAGTAAATCACTGAAAATCAAGTAAACTCTCCTTTTAACAAGTAAAACAGGTAATTAATGGAAAGTAAACAGATAGAAGTTTGCCCCTCAGGAACAATATCCGCAAATTCGCCCCTTGGGCGACATATCAGATAGTACTAGCCCCTCAGGCTCAATCTCACATCACAAATGGGTACCCCCACTCACTGGGGGTGTACAGACTCCAGGAGGGGCCCCTTATGGCGCAAGCGCAATAACAAGCCATCTTGTGACATCACAAACAGGCTCTCGGCCTCATATCAATCTCAAGCCACCTCGTGACGTACATATCTCAGGCTCTCCGCCTCAAATCAGTATCAGTATTTCCTCACAACATAGGCCATTGGCCCTCAATCTTAAATCCTCACAAGCCACTCTGACAATAATAAAACAATATTTCTCAGCCCAAACAGTTGTTTAAAATATCATTTAAGTTTTCAAACTGAGTAAACATGGTTGAGTATGAAAAATAATGAAAAATAACACGATTGAGATCAAGAAATAAGTCAAAACAATGAGGAAATACCAATAAATAGCCCCGAAGGGTTCAAATAGTTGGCACTAGGCCCAAATATGGCATTCGGCCCAAGTAATGATGATATCAAATAGTGTTCAATCAAATAAGCGATAAAAACATCAATCGGGATGGACTAAGTCACAATCCCCAGTAGTGCACGACCCCACGCTCGTCATCGGCCGTGTGTCTCACCTCAATATAGCACTACGATATGCAATAAGGGGGTTCAAACCCTCAGATGATGATTTACAATCATTACTCACCTCGAACCGGCTAAATCTCTAGCTCACGACGCCTTTGCCCCTCGAATTGGCCCCCGCACGCGTCGAATCTATCCAAAATCAGAACGAATACATCAAAATATGCTAAAGGAACAAAGCCCAAGTAAAAACAAATGAAAAATATCAAAAATCCCGAAATTGGCCAAAACCCGAGCCCCGGGTCCACTTCTCGGAACTCAAAAATTTTAAATCAATAGATTCCTCGTCTCCCCACAAGTTCATACATATCAACAACACAAGAATCACAGTCCAAATCACCCCTCAATTCCCCATTCAAAGTCCTCTTAAAATCAAGCCATAAACCTTCATTTTAGCCCTTTAATTCCTTTAATTTCAGTCTTAATCCATGAAATATTACCATAGACGTGTGCTTTAGGTCAAAAAACCTTACCTTAACGAAGTTCCCTTGAAATCTCCCTTCAAAATCGCCCAAAGCTCCCAATTGCGAGTTCAAAAATGCTTAAACCCTTCAAAAATCGCGAAGGTGGACATTTGTACATTCTGCCCATGCCTTTCCGCATCTGCAGTCCAAAACTCGCTTCTTAGTACCGCATTTGCGGTCAAACCTCTGCTTCTACGAAAATTCATTAAAGTCGGCCACCGCCGCATCTGCGATTCTTCTTCCGCATTTGCGATTCCACATATGCGTCCCCCACAACCGCATTTGCGGATTCCTGACAATCCTCTCCAGAACCGCTTCTACGGCCTCTCCCTCTCACATGCAACGCCGCACCTGCGGTACCCTAACCACAAGTGCGAAAACACCATAAGCAACAAAAAAATATGCAATCTCTCAAGTCTCAATCTTCCTGTCAACCAGCCGATCAAAATCACCTCGAGGGACCCGGGACCTCAACCAAAAGCACCAACATATCTTAAAACCTTATTCAAACTTGTTACAATCATCAAAACACCTCAAAAAATATCAAATCTACCAAATCACATCGAATCCAAGCCTAAGTTTCTAAAATCTTCCGAAATACGCTTTTGATAAAAAATCCAACCGCACCACGTTCGAATGACCTAAAATTTTAACACATATATAATGACACAACGAAGCTACTGGAACTCTCAGAATTCCATTCTGATCCCTATATAAAAATCAAGCCTATCAAGAAGAAATCGCCAACATATCAACTTCGCCAATTCAAGTCTAATTCTTCTCTACACCTCCAAAACCCATTCTGATCACACTCCTAAGTCGTAAATCACCCCCGAAGCTAATCGAACCATCATAATTCACATCTGAGTCCTCTATCACATAAGTCATTATCCGATTGACTTTTCTAACTTAAACCTTCTTAAAAGAGACTTAGTGTCTCATTTCTTACCAAATCCTCTCCGAAGTTAAACTATTCAATTCGATCACATAAAATACGGATAACGAAGCATAAAGAAGTAGAAATAGGGAAAAATGGAGCGGTAACTCATGAGACGACTGACCGGATTGTCACATACTCCCCAACTTAAATAAATGTTCGTCCTTAAACGAGTCAAGAAACATACCTGAAGCCTAAAATAGGTGAGGATATCTGCTGTGCTCTCCCGCTCGGTCTCCTAGGTAGCCTCCTCCATAGGCCGACCTCTCCATTGCACTTTCATTGAAACTATATCCTTTGACCTCAACTTCCGAACCTGACGACCAAAAATAGCCATTGGATCCACATTATAGGTCAAATCATCATCCAACTGAACCGTGCTGAAATCCAGAACATGAGACGGATTCCCAATATACTTTTGTAGCATAGAAACATGAAATACTGGATGCACACTCAACATGCTGGGTGGCAAAGCAAGCTAATAATCCACCTCTCTAATCCTCCGAAGCACCTCATAAGGCCCAATGAACCACGAACTCAACTTCCGTTTCTTCCCAAATCTCATAACACCCTTAATGGGTGAAACCTTCAGCAAGACCTTCTCACCAACCATATAGGACACATCTCGAACCTTTCTGTCAGCACAACTCTTCTATCACGACTGCGCTGCACGAAGCCTCTCCTGAATCACCTTCACCTTCACCTTTTCTAAAGCATCCTGAACCAAGTCTGTCCCCAATAGCCTAGCCTCACCGGGCTCGAACCAACCAATTGGAGATCTACACCACCTCCCATACAAAGCCTCATATAGAGCCATCTGAATACTCGACTGGTAACTGTTATTATAAGAAAACTCTGCAAGCGTTAGAAACTCATCCCATGACCCTCCGAAATCAATGACTTAAACGTGCAACATGTCCTATAATATCTAAATCGTGCGCTCGGACTGTCCTTCCATCTGAGGATGAAAAGTTGTGCTCAACTCAACCCGAGTCCCCAACTCTCATTGCATGGCTCTCCAAAACTGCAAAGTGAACTAAATACCTCTATCTGAGATTATAGAAACTGGAACAGCATGCAACCGAACAATTTCTCGGATATAGATCCCTGCCAGTCGCTCTGAAGAATGGGTAGTACACACAGGAATAAAGTGAGCGGACTTGGTCAGCCGATCCACAATCACCCAAATAATATCGACCTTTTTCGAAGTCCGAGGAAGTCCAACCACAAAATCCATAGTGACTCTCACCCACTTCCACTCTGGAATATCCATCTGCTGAAGCAAGCTACCCGATCTCTGATGCTCATATTTCACCTGCTGACAATTGAGACATCGAGGTACAAATCCCACAATGTCTTTCTTCATTCTTCTCCACCAATAGTGTTGTCTCAAATCCTGATACATCTTCACGACACTCGGATGAATGGAATATCGCGAGCTATGGGCCTCCTCCAGAATAAACTCCCGAAGTCCATCTACACAAATCTGGCCCTGCATCCTCAACACCTCATCATCACCCATGGTCACATCTCTAGTATCATCATGCTAAAAACTTTATCCTTAAGGACAAGTAAATGCGGATCATCATACTGGCGCTCTATGATACGATCATGTAAGGAAGACTGAGAAACCACACAAGCCAATACCCGACTGGCTCCAAAGTATCCAACCTCACGAATCGATTGGCCAAAGCCTGAACATCAACTGCAAGGGGTCTCTCCCCAACTAGAATATATGCCAAACTTCCCATACTCACTGCCTTTTGGCTCAAGGCATCGACCACCACATTCGCTTTTCCCGGATGGTAAAATATAGTGATATCGTAATCCTTAAGCAACTCTAACCATCTCTGCTGTCTCAAATTAATATCCTTTTGCTTGAACAAATGCTGAAGACTGCGATGATCAGTGAATCTTTACAAAATGCGCCATACAAATAATGTCTCCAAATCTTTAATGCATGAACTATGACAGCCAACTCCAAATCATGAACGGGGCAATTCTTCTCGTGGGGCTTCAATTGACGAGAAGAATAAGCAATAACTCTACCCTCTTGCATCAACACACAACTAATCCTAACTCTCGAAGCATCACAATACACGGTATATGAGCCTGAAGATGATGGTAAAACCAACACTGGAGTTGTGGTCAAAGATCTCTTGAGCTTCTAAAGGCTCTCCTCACACTCGTCCGACCATACAAACGAAGCACCCTTTTGAGTCAACTTGGTAGAGGGCGATGCGATAGATAAGAATCCCTAAACAATCAGGCAATAATAACCCACCAACCCAAGAAGGCTCAGAATCTCTCTGGCTGAGGACGGTTTGGGCCAACTCTAAACCACCTCTATATTCTTCGGATCAACCTGAATACCCTCGCTGGACACCACGTGCCCCAAGAAAGCCACTGAACTGAGCCGGATCTCACATTTAGAGAACTTTGTATAAAGCTTCTCCTCCATCAATCTCTGCAACACAACTCTTAAATGCTCTGCGTGCTCCTCCTGAACACGTGAGTACACTAGAATATCATCAATGAAGACGATCACAAATGAGTCAAGATAAGGCCGAAATGCACTGTTCATCAAATGCATGAATGCTGCTGAGCATTGGTTATCCTGAAAGACAAAACAAGGAACTCACCATGACCATATCTGGTCCTGAAGGCAGTCTTGGGAATATCCGAGTCCCTGATCTTCAACTGGTGATAACTCGAACAGAGATCAATCTTGGAGAACACTCTCGCTCCCTGAAGCTGGTTGAATAAATCATCAATGCGAGGCAAATGATACTTGTTCTTCACTGTTACCTTGTTCAATTGCCTATAATCATTGCACATTCTCATTGTGCCATCCTTCTTCTTCATAAATAGAACTGGCGCACCCCAATGTGGCATACTAGGCCAAATGAACCCTTTATCTAGGAGTTCCTGATGCTGCTCCTTCAATTCCTTCAACTCTACTGGTGCCATACGATATGGCGGAATAGAAATGGGATGAGTGCCCAGCACCAGGTCAATACCAAAATCTATATCCCTATCCGGTGGCATGCCCGACAAGTCTGCAGGAAACATATCGGGAAAATCCCTCACAACTGGGACAAAATCAATACTGGGATTATCAGCTCCTACATCCCTCGCGAACGCTAGATATGAAAGACAAAGCTTCCCAACCATAGGCCTTCAAGAAAGAGATAACTCTACTAGGAACATAATCAATCACACCTTGTCACTCGATCCGTGACACACCCGGCATAGGCAATATGACTGTCTTAGCATGACAGTCCAGAATAGCACGACACGGAGATAACCAATCCATGCCCAAAATGACATCAAAATCCACCATGCTCAATAGTAATAGATCCACTCAGGTCTCCAAACCCTCAATAGTCACCACACATGACAAATACACACGATCTACACTAATGATATCACCCACCGGAGTAGATACATGAATGTGTAAGGCAAGAAACTCACGGGGTGTACCCAAATAACAAGAAAAGTATGATGACACATAAGAAAAGGTGGAACCGTGATCAAATAATACATAGGCATCTCTGTGACAGACTGAAACAATACCTGTGGTAATAGCATCTGAAGCAATAACATCGGGTCTTATTAGGAGTGCATAGAAAAAGGCCTGACCATCCCTTGATCGACCTCCCCTTTGGGGCGACCCCTGGCTAAATGACCTCTACCCCTAGCTAGCTGAGGGGTGGCAGTGAAGAAACTAGCGGTGAAGCCGATGATTGACCCCTCTGCCGGGACGAACTAGAAACGGGACGAGGACACTGTATCCATATATGCCCAAACTCTCCACACTCAAAACAACTCCCAGTTGCTGGAGAAGGGTACCCCTTGCACCAGAGTGACTAGCAGATGAACTTGGCATAGAAGAGCCATGGACTGATGGAGCACGGAATGAACTCTAAGCTAGAAAGGCACTAAGTAATGACTAGCCCTGATGATATCCAAAAGAACCATGACCCGACGATGCCCCACGATAACCTAGGCGAGCTGGCTGAACTAGCTTGAATGAACGACCTCTGCCGTGCTGAAACTGAACCCTCGAAGGAGTACCACTGTAGCTACCAGAACCTCGAGGCCTCTTGGCCTCCCTCTCCTCTCGCTCCTAATGGAGAACAAACTCAATCTCACGGGCAATATCCACAACCTCCTCATAAGTAGAACCAGACACCCTCTCCCCGGTCAAAAAAATACAGAGCTGATAAGTAAGACCATCCATAAACGTCCTGATCCTCTATGAATCTGTCGGGACCAACCAGATGGTATGACGAGACAACTTAGAAACCTCAACTCATACTGCGACACGATCATGCCCCCCCAATGCAACCAATCAAATAAGCTGCACAGCTCTTCTCTACAAGAATTCGACAGATATTTCTCCAAGAAGAGAGCAGAGAACTACTGCCAAGTAAGGGGTGCTGCACCAACAAGCCTACGCCTCTCAAAATCCTCCCACCAAGTGAAAGATAATCCAGAAAACTGATAAGTGGTAAAAGTGACCCCGCTGGTCTCCAGAATGCCTGCATTACGAAGCATCCTCTCACACTTGTCTAGAAAGCCCTGAGCATCTTCACCTTCTGCGCCACTGAAGGTCGGAGGCTACAATCTACCAAACCTCTCCAAGTGAGTTGCTCATCTCCAGCATAATAGGAACCACATAATCCTGAGCAGCTACAACCGGCTGGATTGGATGTGCCCCCGGCATCTAATGTCCCCGCACAACATACTCAGGTATACGAGCGATGGGATTCTGATTGCCTCTCTGGCCTGTGAAATAGTTGCGGCTATAGTGGTTGAAACTGCCTGAGCTAAGCTAGTACAAAATAATAAGATCTTAGCCAGGGCCTTCTGAAGACCCGGAATCACAATAGGCATAGCTGGTACTTGAACTGGTGTTGCTGGAGGGTCCACAACTTGGATCTGATCCTGAACTAGGGCAGCTGGTGGATCTACAGGGATACCCTTGCTACTCTGCCTCTGCCACGACCACAACCACTTCCATTCCTCTGGTGGCCTCAATTGGTGGCACTAGTGGTCGTCCACCTCGTCTAGTAGTGCGAGTCCTCACCGTCTGTGAGAGAATAAAATAATAGTAGTGTAATGACCCAGCCAGTCATTTTTTAGATTTACGTCCCGATCCCCCAGTAACTACTTCCTCTAAGCTTATTTCTGCTATTTTGATTTGTCACGATGTTCAGTGTCGGGTCTCGGAGAGTTCTGGGACACAATCCCTAAATGAGAGGTTACGTGTTGGAAAGTAGTTCATAGCTAGAACAGTGAGAAGACGACCTTAGAATGGAAAATACACAGTTCTATTAGCTCCGTTAGGTGATTTCGGGGTAGGGAGCGTGTTCGGAATGTATTTTGAAAGTCTGTAGCTTATTTAGGCTTGAAATGTCGAAGTTTGAATTTTTGAAGTTTCCGGTCCGATAGTAAGTTTTTGATATGAGGTTCAGAGTGGAATTTTTCAAGTTGTAGTAGCTCTGTCATGTCATTTGGGATGTGTGTGCAAAATTTTAGGATATTCGGACGTGTTTTAGTTAGGTTTTTGATCGAAAGCATGTTTTGATGAAATTTGAAGTTCTTAGGATTAAATCATTGATTAATTCGAGTTTATGGTATTGTTTTAGGTGTTTTAAGGATTGGTGCAAGCTTGGATGATATTATGGAATGTGTCCGTGGGTTTGGTGGAGGTCTTGGGGACCTCGGGTGTGTTTCAGATGCTCAACAGGGTAATTTCAGGTGTTAAGAAATAGTTGCAACAGTTGAAGAACTCTAGTTTCTGGTATTTTATCTTCTGCAGCTTGGGAACCACAGAAGCGAAGCCACAGAAGCGGTTAGATCATCGCATATGCGAGTTGGGCGCATCCTTCAGGAATCCGCAAAAGTGATAGGATTTCCGCAGAAGTTGATCGATGGGAACCGTAGAAGCGGTAAATTGGAATATAAAAAATGTCACAAAAGAGTCCAAAGTTACCCCTAAGCGGGACCGCAGAAGCGATATCTCGATCGCAGAAGAGGTTATCACTGTTCAGAAAAGAGAATATCGAGGATT
Organism: Nicotiana benthamiana; assembly: GCA_034376525.1. Taxonomy (NCBI): domain Eukaryota; kingdom Viridiplantae; phylum Streptophyta; class Magnoliopsida; order Solanales; family Solanaceae; genus Nicotiana; species Nicotiana benthamiana. The sequence goes on from CM067329.1 coordinate 1,396,079, forward strand.
ATTTTCCAAAAGTTAGAAAAATCAAATTGAGCTCGGGAAATGGCGATTTTGAGAGGGTTTCAAAGAAGAGATTATTGAGTAACATTTCTTTGACCCCTTCTATTTGTATTTCATCATTATGTAGTGAAATCCATCATTAAACTTCGAATTGAGGATCAAAAATTGGAAAAATTAGGTGAAACTTCGTAGGCTAAACTATTGAGTTTTGAGTGGGCATTTGACCTTAGATTTGGGAGATTTTTATATGTTTAGATTTGTGAGAGTACGAGGGTTCTGAAAATGTGAAAATTAATTGATTCCAAGGCGTCCTCCTGAGGGGCGTTTTCGTTATTTTACCTATTTTTGCACCTTAGCTTTAAATTTAATAGTGGAATCAGTTGTTTGCAATGTTATTAACGATATGTAATTTAATTGAATAGATTTGGGCCATTTGGAGTCGGATACTCGTGGAAAAGGTGTGGTTCCTAGTTGAGTTTGAGCCGGTTCGAGGCAAGTGGCTTGTCTAACCTTGTGTGGGGGACCTTTTCCCATAGGAAATGATCTTTGATATTTGAATGCCTCATACGTGAGGTGACGAGTGCGTACTTGAGCTAATTGTTGTAAACCCGTTTATACTTGAAATATTTAAATTGAGATTCCTGTTTACTATTTCATTTTAGATTGTAAGTTTAACCTGTGCTAGCTTAGAGAAACATGTTTAGCTAACTTACTTTCTTAATTGTTTAACTGTACTATTTGTACTCTGTGAAGCAAGTTAGGCTAGTATTTACAATTATTTTTTCTTATTTTAGCATTTACTCTGAGATTTATGAGTTGTTATAGTGTGTTTAATTTAGGACTATAGGACGGCTTCTCGGGAGATCGCGCTGTACTTGATATGTTCTGGATTGAGGGTGCGGGATACCAAGAGATCCCTGGCACATGTATTTCTATATATTAGGATACCAAGAGATACCCGGCTTACATATTGAGGATACCAAGAGATCCTCGGGATACCAAGAGATCTCTAGTGTATATGATGAGGATACCAAGAGATCCTCGAGATATCAAGAGATACCTAATGTATATGACGAGGATACCAAGAGATCCTCGGGAATACAAGAGATCCCCGGCTATTATTTCTTGTTGTGAGCAGTATTCCTTATATTGTCTTACTTGTACTTTCTATTACTATTTTCCTTATTTATCCCATTTAGATTCTCGCTGTAGACTTTATTTCAACTATTTCCGTTATCTTATTATTTATTATGTTTTATCTCAGTAGGTCCCTGACTTTCCTCGTCACTACCCGACCGAGGTTAGGCTGGGCACTTACTAAGTACCGCTGTGGTGTACTCACGCCTCCTCTACGCATGTTTTTTTATGTGTAGATCCAGGTACCTCCACTTAGGCGCATTATCAGTGATCACGGAGAGCTACAGAGACTTTGAGGTATATCATCCGCACACCGAGGAGTCTCCCTCTTATTCTATCTTGTAGTGTTTAGCTTCTTTTCATTCTTGATGTAGATGCTTCTGGAGACTAGAGCGCTTTGTTATACATTTCTATCATGTGTTTCCCTAGACTTTCTGGGTTTTGGGATTTTTCTTAGTGTGGTGATGTTGAGTTGTATATGCCAAGCAACACTTATATACTGTTTTCTTAAGTTATCCAGTTTTTAATTAATTATTTCCGCAAATGATGATGTTTTCGCATTATCAGGCTTACCTAGTCATAGTTACTAGGTGCCGTCATGACATGTTCACGGATGGTGAACTAGGGTCGTGACAAGTAGTTTAGTACTCGGATAAACAAATTCGCACGACAAGAATTATCAAGAAGATGAAGTTTTCCTTAAGGTTCTATAGCCTCTCGAGGATAAATATAGACGTCTCCATACCGATCCGCGAGACTCTACTAACCTGCTCATGACTCGTGAGACCTATGTAACGTAGGCTTTGATACCAACTTTTCACAACCCTAACCCCGAACCCGATCATGGTGGAGCCTCTTGTGGAGACAAGGAAATGAAATTCTCATTTTCAACAATTAAACAACATAATAATAATCTAAACATGATTTAATAATACTGAATAGAGAAAAGTATCGATAATAATGTGAAAAATACAACCCGACATAGGCCTAATCGGGGTGTCACAAGTCATGAGCATCTACGAGACATTATACAAGTCTACTAAATCCCAATAACTAGTACAAGTGTTTGAAGAAATTAGGAGTCCAAATCACCCCCTCCCCCCAATTCCCCATTCAAACTTCTCTTAAAATCAAGCCTTAAACCTCCATTTTAGCCCTTTAATTCCTTTAATTTAAATATTAATCCATGAAATATTACCATAGACATGTGTTTTAGGTCCAACATCCTTACCTTAACAAAGTTCCCTTGAAATCTCCCTTCAAAATCGCCCAAAGCTCCCAATTTCGAGTTAAAAAATGGTGAAACCCTTCAAAAATCGCGAAGGAGGAAATATATACATTATGCCTAGGCCTTTCTGCATCTGTGGTCCAAAACCCGCTTCTGCGGTCCCGAATTTGCGGTCAAATCTCCGGTTCTGCGGAAATTCATTAAAGTCGTCCACTGCCGCATCTGCGATTCTTCTTCCGTATTTGTGGTTCCGCAGATGCAGGCCCCATAACCGCATTTGCGGATTCCTGACAATCCCCACTAGAACCGCTTCTGTGGCCTCTCCCTCGTACATGCGGCGCCGCACCTGCGGTCCCCTAACCGCAGGTGTGAAAACACCAGAAGCAACAAAAAATCTGCAATCTCTAAAGTCTCAATCTTCTCTTCAACCATACGAAATCACCCCGAGGCCCCCGACTCCCTGGACCTCAACCAAAGGTGCCAACATATCTTAAAACCTTATTCAAATTTGTTCCAATCATTAAAACACCTCCAACAACATCAAATCTACCAAATCACATCGACTCCAAGCCTAAGTTTCTAAAATCTTCCGAAATACGCTTTTGATAAAAAACCCAGCCGAATCACGTTCGAATGATCTGAAATTTTACATACACATCTCAAATGACACAACGAAACTACTGCAACTCTTGAAATTCCATTCCAACCCCTATATCAAAATCTCATCTATCAACCGGAAATCGCCAACATATCAACTTCGCCAATTCAAGTCTAATTCTTCTCTACACCTCCAAAACTCATTCCGATCACACTAATGAGTCATAAATCATCTCCCAAAGCTAACCGAACTATCAAACCTTCTAATACATAAGTCAATGTACGCTTGACTTTTCCAACTCAAACCTTCTTAAAAAAAGACTAAGTGCCTCATTTCTTACCAAATCCTCTCCGAACTCAAATTAATTAACCTGATCACATAAAACACGGATAACGAAGCATAAAGAAGCAGAAATGGGGGAAAATAGAGCGGTAACTCATGAGATAACTGGGCGGTTCGTCACATATTCACATGACTCTTCAGATTTTACCCATTTTTTGCTCAATTTGTCTTCCAATTTTTGAAAATGTCTCTGATTCTTAGCGACTTCCTTTGACTGTAAATGAAAATGCGTTTCATCAATTGAATGTTTGAGAGAACAAAGTGTTTGGATAAGCTCTGCTTGCTTCCGATCCATATCCTCGCGCAATTCCTGTTGCGTTTGCTCCATCACAACTTGAAGCCCTAATTGTCGAGCTCTCAGATTCTCGTACTGTTTCTGTAAATTCATAGTTGGATTGCCAGTTACCATATCCACGACTTTACGAGCTCTAATACCAATTGATACCAAATTATTGGTATCAAGGTGTAGAGAAGAATCAGAGAAGAGAGAAGATCAAAGGAGAAGAGATTTAAGAGGATAGAGACAGAGAAGAGAGGTTGAATAGAGGAGATACAAGGAAAAATCTAATTTGTCATTATTCAATGAAATTACAGTGCAGAGGTAGTCACTTTATACTCCTAACTAATATCATGTGAAGTATGCTAAAAATGAAATAAACGGGAATTAGAGATTAAACTAAAACCTAACAAACTTTCCTGCTAGAATGGCTCCCACTCACTTGGGCCGACCCATGGGCTTAATAAACGTATTTAATTAAAAATATAAAAAAATATAGGGAACTAAAAATAACAAGAAGCGTAGTTCCATCTCGAACTAGTAATATTTTTTAGTGAAATTAAATATTTTTTGTTTTTAAAGCTTTAGTTGTTTCTTAAGCTTTAACTAACTAACATTGCAAATAATTATAGATTTAAATGAAAATAAAGATGTAATTAAGACATCTTTATTTCACAAAAGGATTCAAATGTGCTTGATGAAAAAGATTGTTGGTGTTGGATATGCCATGATCACCTTGAAAATACTTTTAAGTAGTTTATTTTGAGTATTGACTTTTAATGAGTGAAATATTGTTCGTTTTTATATTTTATAGTATAGCCGTCAACCGGGCCGGGTTGACCAGGGACCGGACCGGCCCGGATTATAGGGGGTCGGGTGGGCAGGGTTGGGGTGGGAGAGGGGGTTAGGATTTTTAAAAACGAAACCGGCCCGGCCCGGAACCGGTAGCATCTACAGTGCCTTGCACCGGGTCGCCCGGCCCGGCCCGGCCCGGTTCAATGGTAATTTTTTTTTTTTTTGAATATGTGGGGCCCACATTACCGTTGGGCAACGGACAATTTTACAAAAATGGCCATTTTTTAATTATTTTTTTGTATTTATTAATTTACAATATTAACCCTTCTTAAATCTATAAATACCCTCATCTCTTCTTCATTTCTTCACTCAATCTTAAATTCTTAATTCTCAAATTATCAATCTATCTCTCTTCCCTTCAATTTGCAAGATTTCATATTTGATCAAGTGGTCAATTTATTGTCGAATTCGGTGCACTCTATCCAACTCTTTCTCTTATTTAATATATTAATTGCATATTTAATTTAAGCTTATATTTTTATTTTTACAATATGTTTAATGATGCTAGTCCTGTAGCTTCTGGTAGTAATAGTAATGACCCGACTTCAAATCGTAAAAGAAGAAGTCCGGTATGGAATTTTTTTTAAATATAGAAGGTACTAATAGTGTTAAGTGCAAATTTTGTAACGAAACTTTTCAACATTTGACCGAAGGAAATTTAGGAGGGACTGAAACACTTGTTGGAAACATGTTCTCAATGCGATATACTAAACGTGTATTCTTTTGTAGGTTTTGATGAATGACAAACAAAGCACAAATTGATATATGACGGAGTTCAAGTACAAGAGCACAAATGTTGAGATTGAAGCTCAAGACGTTGTTTTTAATTGTTATTATTGAGTTATTCTTAAATGTGATCTTGATCCTATAACTTGACTCCATAACATGGCTTCTCTCATAAAACTATTTTCCAAAATCATGCATACTTATTTCTGTATCAAATAATTTCAAATGATGCATATTTACATTAGACAAAATGTTTTCTAAACATGCCTCAAAAATCTGGGCTAAAATAATCGATTATGAACTTATGATAATCGATTGTTTCTGAGCCAAGACTGCATGACAATCGATTATGAATTAATGGTAATCGATTGTGAGTAAGACAGTGAACATCAGGTTTTTCCAAATCTGCATGATAATCGATTGTGATCAAATGCCAATCGATTGTTGTTGAGGTAAAGTTTTTTCAATACTCAAAATAATCGATTATGAACTAATGGTGATCGATTATGTTGAGACAATGTCTTCCAGTGATTTTAAATTTAATTAAGTAATCGATTATGTCTTTAGATAATCGATTATCACTGAGACAGTAAGTTTCATGATTTTCAGAAAATAACAAGTAATCGATTGTTGCAAAGGACAATCGATTGTTGAAGCTGACCGTTGTCAAATGATTTTCAAATACCTCAAAGTAATCGATTATTGGTTTTCATATAATCGATGTTTTGCTTAAAATCTGGAAATGATTTTTAGAACGTTGCTGAAGTAATCGATTATAGATTTTGTATAATCGATGTTGTGCTTAAAATCCGGAAATGATTTTTAGAACGTTGCTAATGTAATCGATTATGGATTTGGTATAATCGATTATCTGTTTTTGAATTTTGCCAGTAATCGATTATGGATTGTAAGTAATCGATTATGAAGCGTAAAATCTGGGATTGATTTTTGATCTGACTGGCAGATAATCGATTGTTCGGTCATGACAATCGATTGTCACTGAGTAAATTCAGCAATTCTTAATTGGCAATTAGACAACGGTAAGACCAAGTTTTGCACCTATAAATACAGCTTCAACTCAGTGTTTTAAACACAACAACATACACTAACTGATCATTACATTGCTTTAAGCTTTCATTCAATTGTTCATCATTTTCTACTCATTTCATAAAGCTTTTGAGAGCCATATTATTGTTCAAAGTTGTTGTGATCTTGAGAGTATTATTTTACTCATATCTACTCATCAAGGAGTACCTTTGTTAAGTGAGTGTTCAAGTATTTCAAATACTTGTAAGAGAATTTTGATTCTCTTGTGTTGAGGAACTTGTGCTTCCTCTGTTGAAGTCTTTGGGATTGTATCCCCGAGCAAGTGAAGTCTTTGGGATTGTATCCCCGAGCAAGTGAAGTCTTTGAGGTGAGGAACCTCCGAGCAAGTGAAGTCTTTGAGATTGTATCTCCGAGCAACTGTAAAGGTTTGTTAAGCACCCGTAAGCTTAACAAGTTAGTAGAAAATCTCGAGAGAGTCTCTCGGGGACTGGACTAACCACTGTTGTGGCCAACCAGGATATATCCTTGTGTAAGTTATTTTTATTGCACTTATTTACTTCCTGTAAAATTTAAATTCCGCAAGAAAACGCTAAATTTCATTAAAACGCTATTCACTCCCCCCCCCCTCTAGCGTTAAGCGTAGTTTCTAACAATTGGTATCAGAGCCCAACTCTCTGAAAAACTTAACAGTTTGAGAGAACCATCCATGGCTTCTACTCTAGATTCTTTTGCAGGAATTGAAGAAGGACAATGCCCTACACGACCACCTCTATTCAATGGCACAAATTACTCATACTGGAAGGAGAGGATGGAAATCTTCATTCGGTCAAATTGTCCCTACCTTTGGAAGGTGTACACAAAGGGAAATGAAATTCCAGTCAAAAAAGTGGAAAGCGAATGGATTCCCAAATCCGAAGAGGAGTACACCACAGAGGACAATAGAATGATTCAAAATAATTATAAAGCTGTAAATTTATTGTATTGTGCTATTAACGCTAACGATTACAGGAAACTTTCATGTTGCAAAACAGCAAAAGAAATGTGGGACAAATTAGATTATGAAGGGACTGACCAGGTAAGAGAAGCAAAAGTTGATTTTCTTACTCATGCTTACGAATTGTTTCATATGAAGGAAGGAGAAAAAGTAGATGAGATGTTTGAGCGCTTCTCAACAATAGTAAATGATCTACACGTCCTCAAGAAGACGTTCACGGATAGAGAACTTGTTCGAAAAGTTCTTAGAAGCCTCACACCGGCATGGCGATCCAAAGCCGATGCTATCCAAGAATCAATTGGAGTCTCAAACGTCACCATCGACGCACTAAGAGGTAATCTTAAAACCTATGAATCTACTATTCTTAACCCGTTTGTTGATGATCAAAGAAGGCAAAAGATTGCTCTAAAAGCAAGCACAAGCCAACCAAAGATTGAAGAGGAAGAAGACAACGAGTTTGGATTAGTCATTAAAAGATTCCAAAAGTTTATGCGCAAGGAATATGAGCGCAAAGGGAAAAAACAAGGTGAGCAAATAAAATGCTATGAATGTGGAGAAATTGGACACATCAAAACAAATTGCCCAAACATCAAAAAGGAGAAGAAATCCTTTAAAAAGCAACGGGCATATATCTCGTGGGGAGGCGACTCCGGAGATGAATCAAGTGAAGAAGAAAACGACGAAGCTGCAAACCTTTGTCTCATGGTACAAGAAGACAACCAAAATGAGGTACGTCAAATTTCGTCTGAAAACTTTTCACTTGATGAAATGCGTAATGCTTTTGATGAGTTATATACTGAATTTTTAAAGGCTTCAAAAACTGTCACTAGCTTAAGAGAAAACGCTTCTCTAAAAGAAACGGATTTTCAAAAACAAATTTCTTTAAAAGAAAAGGAATTAGAAAAACTGGTTTTGGAAAATGAGAAGCTACACGAACAAAACAAGTTTTATGGAAAGAGAAGTGCCGACAAACCTGAAAGTTCTACTAAAGGTCGTGTTTCTTGTGTGATCCTTAAGAATGAAGTAGGTAGACTTAAAGGCACACTAGATAAGTTTAATTCCTCGCATAAAAACTTGAATGTTGTTCTTGATAACCTAAAATCAACTAAGCACGGAATAGGTTTTAAAAATGAAGAAAATTTTGATGCTAAACCTCAAAAACCTAGAGCTCAACCTAGGAATAACAACAAAAATGTGTATCCTAGAAATAGCTATCCTAGAACAAATTTGCATGCTAGACCAAGAAATGACCCTCCGCCTAGAAATAGTCACCATAGACATGATGCATATTTTAGGCAAAATTGTGAACCTCCTAGAAGACCCCAAAATGGTCCTCAACCTAGATATCATCACTCTAGAAACACTACCCATCCTAGAGATCAAAGTAGGAGAAATGATAGCGTTCAAAATAAGGTAAGCAACCTTCATTCATCTAGCTACTATGAACCTAGACGAATGCATAATCCGAATGTGACATGTCATTATTGTAGACGCATTGGTCATATTGCTCCCGCATGTTTTACTCGTCATAGACATGCTACTCAAACATATTATTACAATATGCCTAACCCTCAAGGACCCAAGATGGCATGGGTACCCAAAGAAAATTAATTTGTCTTGTAGGTGTGCTTGAAGGGATCAAGCGTACTATGGTACCTTGATAGTGGATGCTCCAAACACATGACGGGAGATGAATCCAAATCCCTTCAACTAGAGCACAAAGAAAGAGGAAGCGTCATATTTGGAAACAATCATATTCAGATCGGTTGATATTTTAAGCAATTTGAAAAACAAAATACAAGAAAAGGCATCGAAGGAAATCAATGATGAAATTGTGGAACAATCAACTGAAGAAGCTTCACATTTGGGGAGTGAAACAAAAGAACAAAATGAATGAAGGACGATCAAAGATCACCCTCTTGATCAGGTAATTGGCGATGTCGGAGGAAAGGTAAGTACCCGAAACTCTCTTAAGAACACTCTAGGACACAATTCTTAAGAGTTCACGATATCACTTGATAACACTAGTGTAATTTATTCACGTCACTATAAATTACTGACTTGAGCGTCGGAGACGTTTAATTCCATTTTGCAGGTACTTCCCCAAAGATAAGATAAATTATGAAGTCTTAGCACACCGCAATCGATTATCCCAAGAAAATAATCGATTATCTACTGTGCAGTACATCGATTATCAGTATCAATAATCGATTGTTTCGACTGATTAGTTTTATTATGCAAATGTGTTTAATTTGTTAACTCCTTATATTGCATAATCGATTTCCGTCACAGTCATTCAGCAATACTTTTCCAGACAATCGATTATTTCTTCCTATAATCGATTAGTTGTCATATTCAGAAATTCTCCGAGTTCTCTGTATCAATCATATTTCAATAATAATCGATTACCAATATTGACAATCGATTATTTCTTGTTTAAACTTTGTTACCGTTTGGCTCCAACATCGATTGCTGTCAGGACATAAATGCTCCATAATCGATTATTTTGTGTTGATAATCGATTATCTCATTCAAATTTTTTTTACCGTTTGTCTCTTAAATCGATTTGTCAGTTTCAAAATTTCAATCCAACAGTAAATACAATCGATTATCTCTGCCAAATAATCGATTATCTAACGGTCAGTAAATTTATTTCTTACCGTTTTTGACTGTTCCAACTTTCAATTTTCAGCAGGTATCTTTAGTAAATGGCTGATCACTCCTTCTCCTATAAATAGCCCTCATATAGGATCATTCTCACTCACTCAAGCACCATTTCTAAAAAATCAAAGGTCAATTCCTTGCATCTTAGTCTCAAAAATTCAGCAGTAAAAATTTTCCAATATGTCTGGACGCTCCTCCAAACGTTCTCGTTCCAGGCAAGGTGCCTCAGCCTCAACAGTCCCTCCTCCTCTAAACTTCCCATATGAAGACGGGTCCGTTTTGTTCTTCGAAACTCAAGCTGAACTTTCTAGGTTTCTCTCCAAGTTTGAGAAGCGATTTATTCTTCCTCCTCGCTTCTCAACAAGCAAGCCCCTTGAACCTTTCGCCCCTGCCGCCAACATGCTCAAAGAGTGTCAACTCTATGATTTCTTGCTCCTTACCCATCCTCATATTAACACAACCTTAGTTGAAGCATTCTATTCAAATCTTCACAAAGATGAAGATGGTGAGGTGGTCACCTCCATCAATGGCATTCACATTCTCCTCTCTGACGAGAACCTTCACACCATCGCCCGCATTCCAAACGATGGTGAAGATCTTATCCGGTATATTAATGAGGCCGGCTCTCTCTTTGATGAATCCACTTTTTTCCGCCAAGCCGGAATCTCTTATGATCAAGCTTCTTCTCGTCGTCCTACCATCTCGGGCATGGACCCAAATTATCGATTTCTCCTCTACTTCATCACCCGTGTCCTAAGACCTCGTAGGCACAATCATACCACCATATCCCAAGAGGACTCCAAGCTCTTACATGCCATTGTCACTGGAGCCAAGATCAATTGGTGTCGGCTCATTAAAATGCACATACTCGATGCCGTCGCCGATAACATGCCCCTTCCTTATTCTCTCCTCATCATGAATTTTCTTGAAGCATCCGGATTTGTCACTGAAAATGGTCCTCTCAAAAGGAGTACCAAAATCTGGGAAATCTCGGAATCATCCTTCCATCATGATGGTGATCATGCTCCAGCTCCTCCTCCTACCCGTCCTGCCCGTCGTGCTCGTCCATCTCAGGAGCCCACTCTCCAAACTATATCCGACCAGCTCTCTCAGTTGACACACGAGATCCATGGTTATTTTGACCATGTCCATTATCCCTATGCGGGTCTCGTTCCCTTTGAAGCTGCGCCGAATGACGAGGCGGATCGTGACGGAGATAATTGATATTGTATTTTTTTTGGTTTTAAATTGTATTGTTGGATGTCCCTCTGCTGTACCCATTTAATTTTCAATATAAACTTTGTTTTATTTCGTCTTTGTGTATCTTTCCTTACTATTTTTTTGCTAATGGCAAAAGGGGGAAGATAACGGGATAACGGGTATGCACCACCTCTAAATTGCTTAATTGCTTATAAGCTTAAATTGAGGGGGAATTCTTAAATTGAGGGGGAACAAGAACAAATATGCATACTTGTTACTTGTCTTGAATCGTCAATATTATTTGTCAAAATGGCATATCCCGCTTAATGTTTGCCATTATCAAAAAGGGGGAAATTGTTGGAAACACGTTCTCAATGCGATATACTAAACGTGTATTCTTTTGTAGGTTTTGATGAATGACAAACAAAGCACAAATTGATATATGACGGAGTTCAAGTACAAGAGCACAAATGTTGAGATTGAAGCTCAAGACGTTGTTTTTAATTGTTATTATTGAGTTATTCTTAAATGTGATCTTGATCCTATAACTTGACTCCATAACATGGCTTCTCTCATAAAACTATTTTCCAAAATCATGCATACTTATTTCTGTATCAAATAATTTCAAATGATGCATATTTACATTAGACAAAATGTTTTCTAAACATGCCTCAAAAATCTGGGCTAAAATAATCGATTATGAACTTATGATAATCGATTGTTTCTGAGCCAAGACTGCATGACAATCGATTATGAATTAATGGTAATCGATTGTGAGTAAGACAGTGAACATCAGGTTTTTCCAAATCTGCATGATAATCGATTGTGATCAAATGCCAATCGATTGTTGTTGAGGTAAAGTTTTTTCAATACTCAAAATAATCGATTATGAACTAATGGTGATCGATTATGTTGAGACAATGTCTTCCAGTGATTTTAAATTTAATTAAGTAATCGATTATGTCTTTAGATAATCGATTATCACTGAGACAGTAAGTTTCATGATTTTCAGAAAATAACAAGTAATCGATTGTTGCAAAGGACAATCGATTGTTGAAGCTGACCGTTGTCAAATGATTTTCAAATACCTCAAAGTAATCGATTATTGGTTTTCATATAATCGATGTTTTGCTTAAAATCTGGAAATGATTTTTAGAACGTTGCTGAAGTAATCGATTATAGATTTTGTATAATCGATGTTGTGCTTAAAATCCGGAAATGATTTTTAGAACGTTGCCAATGTAATCGATTATGGATTTGGTATAATCGATTATCTGTTTTTGAATTTTGCCAGTAATCGATTATGGATTGTAAGTAATCGATTATGAAGCGTAAAATCTGGGATTGATTTTTGATCTGACTGGCAGATAATCGATTGTTCGGTCATGACAATCGATTGTCACTGAGTAAATTCAGCAATTCTTAATTGGCAATTAGACAACGGTAAGACCAAGTTTTGCACCTATAAATACAGCTTCAACTCAGTGTTTTAAACACAACAACATACACTAACTGATCATTACATTGCTTTAAGCTTTCATTCAATTGTTCATCATTTTCTACTCATTTCATAAAGCTTTTGAGAGCCATATTATTGTTCAAAGTTGTTGTGATCTTGAGCGTATTATTTTACTCATATCTACTCATCAAGGAGTACCTTTGTTAAGTGAGTGTTCAAGTATTTCAAATACTTGTAAGAGAATTTTGATTCTCTTGTATTGAGGAACTTGTGCTTCCTCTGTTGAAGTCTTTGGGATTGTATCCCCGAGCAAGTGAAGTCTTTGGGATTGTATCCCCGAGCAAGTGAAGTCTTTGGGATTGTATCCCCGAGCAAGTGAAGTCTTTGAGGTGAGGAACCTCCGAGCAAGTGAAGTCTTTGAGATTGTATCTCCGAGCAACTGTAAAGGTTTGTTAAGCACCCGTAAGCTTAACAAGTTAGTAGAAAATCTCGAGAGAGTCTCTCGGGGACTGGACTAACCACTGTTGTGGCCAACCAGGATATATCCTTGTGTAAGTTATTTTTATTGCACTTATTTACTTCCTGTAAAATTTAAATTCCGCAAGAAAACGCTAAATTTCATTAAAACGCTATTCACCCCCCCCCCTCTAGCGTTAAGCGTAGTTTCTAACAACACTTACAAGACATATGAGAGCTGTCCATCCCATAGAATGGACTGGAACATTGTAACTTTGTAGGTTTTAGTATGTTTGTTTCAGAGATTGGATTAGATAGATCGGAACGAAGAAATCAGGAAAGGAAGATGTTCACAGTTCATAGCCCAGAAGACGAAGAACTTTTACTTGGAGATATTGATTATGATGAAGATGAACTGATGAAATGATGAACTTGCTAAGGCGATGCAAAACATTTGAAATTACTACTTCACTAGAAAAAATGTAAACATTTCATTTTCTACTTAAACATTTGAAATAAAATAGCACTTGCAATAAGTGCAATTTTTTCCCATCTTTCTTGTATTCATTCAATTATTACAAAGTTGAAAATATACTAAACCCGACCCGGCCCGGCCCATTTCAACCCGTAACCCGTATGGTTCAATTTAAACCCGGAACAACCCAGCCTGTTACAATCCGTTACTGTTCCGACCCAGCCCGACCCGGACCAGTAACCGGATGGGTCAATTTTTTTTGACCCGAACTCGACCCGGTCAACCCGTTAATAAGGCTTATTTTATAGTAATCTATTGGAGCAATATCAAAAGTTATTACGTTTTGCAGAAGCTTCCTATCCAACAAATACTTTATGACTAGGAAATATATAAACAATTTTAAAAAAATTATGAAAAATTTAAATTCTAAAAGATAAATATATTTAGCTAAGAGTAGTTTCCCGGACAGTAGGGTATGGGCTAGGTTAACCATTTTAACCCTCATAGAAATAATGGGCCAGTCTAGCCCAGCCCGTCAAATGTCAAAGCACGCATGAGCTGGGCTAGATTGGCCGGCCAGCCCGCATGGCCAGCTCTATTTGTGCTCCCTAATTTTTGTTCTTTCTTTCCAATCAAAGTTAATATGAGAAGATAAGTTACGTATGGGATGACATTATTTGGTTAGGGCAACATATCCAAATACAGTGATATCATAATGCACTAATTAGGACCTTTCTTGTCTTATACATTTTATAGGGGAGAAACAATATCTTTACAAGATAACATAATTACTGCATTAATCAGAAAGTGACATAGAATAGTTGAGGATAGTACAAGAAATCACACTAGCGACATAAAATAATTGAGAAACAACTCTACTACCTAACAGATAGTGAATAGTGATTGGAATTTCGTAGTATTATGTTAAATGACGAAACGTTGATATTGATCTTGGAAACTTGAATAGGGTATTATTATTATTAGCTCGCGCCAGAAATTATTTATATTTAATAGCCAAATAGATTTATATATATATAAAAAAAAATTTATATATAAAAAAATTGTTGGCTCATTTATGCCCATGCCGTTGGACTAACGTTGCCTTCCATGATAGTATCAAGTGGTATTTGAAAATACGTTCCCGATTTCAAAAACATATAGATGTAGTATTTTTCTGTAGTTATATTTAAGAGATTTCTGGTGTAGTTTTTCCTAGTTTGCATGCTTGACTAAAAATTTGATTTTAGTTTGAATTAAAAAAAGGGATCTTTACACAAATAGTCGGTCATATTTATTGTTTAATTTTTTTAGCCATATATAGATTATACATAATTATACGTATATAATACATAAATTATGCATATATTATTCCTTCATTAACTATTTTTAATTTGAATGGTTGGGTGGACGTCAATTTGAGTTAATTCTTCCCTTCACAAACATAATTCCTATACCTTTTTATGGTCAAATTATTCCTATACCTTGAAAGTTTTGTTCTTATTGTTATTACTTAGCTTATTCATACTTTTTTTTGTCGTTTTAACATCTAATTTTTCTTATTTGCTTATGTAAGATTTCAAACTCTAAGCTTCAGGTTTTTTCTTTTGTCCGATCTGTTTTTGCTTTATAGGGATGGATGTAGACAAAGGAAATGGTGTTCTTTGTATTGACTTCCTTAGTAATATCTCATTTCCCAAGTGGGAGAAACATGACAAATTTTGAAAAGAAGTGAAAGTCCTATAAATGTTGCATGTTAGTTCAACAACGACAGTCTCTTTGAATAATGAATGAATGAATATATGTACTGATTCTATAGATATTTAATAGTATAGGAAGCTTCCTATTGCAATTCAACAAGAAGATGGTCCCAATGGCCATTTCTAACTTTACAGCAAATAGTTTTGGACTGTGAAAATTACTTTTGAAATTGACAACAGCTAGCCCCCCAAGCTTCCAACATAGGTAGTTGAATATGCAGGCCTTATTGAACCAAACCCAAAACATGTCCAATTTTGGCTAATTGTGTTGAGTTGTCCCACATCGGAGGGATTTGAGGTTCTTGGTCTCCTTATATGGCTTGGGCAATAATCACTTAATAAGCTAGCTTTTGGGGTTGAGTTAGGCCCAATGTCCATTCTTATCAACAACATATAAAACTAATAAAGTAAGAGAACGAGAAGAATAAGATAGATGGGAGCTCCATTTTGTTGAAGGGAACTATCCTTACCAAATTCAATCAAATTCCCGAAAAGTTAGTGACACAGTTATGAAATTTGATGAGGTCTGGAAAACTCTGGGAAAGTTATTGTGGACTTCTACCGACTTTCCTTAACAGCAACGTTTGTTTATTGGATATACCAAAGTCACACCAGTCAATTTGACTTCTTCTACTTTCCTCAATATTGGAAAGATTTGGATCAAAATTGGTCAGATTGGGTTATAACTCTTTGTTTAGTCCAGATTGACCCAACCCCTTGGAATATTTACACAAATAGTCGATGATATTTATTGTTTACTTATTTTAGCTATATACATAGATTATACATAATTATACACATATAATACATGAATTATGTATGTGTTATACCTCAACCGGCTATTTTTAGTCGAAGTGGTCGGGTGACCGGCTGTTTGCGTTAATTCTTCGATGAACAACTTTAGGCAGGGTTGGGCATTAACCCATTTATCCACTCAGCCCACCTTGGCCCGCGCAACTTCAGCCCAAGCAACCCATTTGCCACTCCTAATTCTGTCACAGGTAGCTCACTCACTTCAGAGGATAGTGAACTGTTAACATAGAAACTTCCCAGACAAGAAACCGGTGTCTTATATTATTAAGGTCAGCATTTAGCTCCATAATAAAAACATGAGTACTGGCCTAAACAAATTTGCAGTGAAGCTGTGATCTTGTTACATGTAAAACGTAATTTATTTTTAAGAAGGGGAAAGGGAAAGGAACAAAAAAAGGAAGAGGAAAAAGGAAAATCCATGGCTGCTGCGAATTGAAAGATCCGAATCGAAGGAACATACGATGATCATTGGCTGTTTTGATAGAAATATCCTTTGCAAAACACTTTGCGCCAAGGGTATGATCTCAATGAATCGAGTTGCCAACCTTCAATATTCGGATTCAAATCCCAACAAACACAAAAAAAAAAAAAAAGAACAAATAATCTACCCATCTGCCTAAGCCGTGGTGCGAGAATTACCTGAAATCTATGCTAATGGAGGTAGTAAACACTCGCATGAATAATCGAAATGCCCTCAAACTGGCCCAAACACCACGATCTCTTAGCAATACAGCTAAGCACACACGTGTTCACTGAACTAGTGGTCTGATAAATGATAAAACGGAGCAAGCATATAATAGTCAAACTCTTTAGTAAGCTAACCAGGCTGTCAGTGAGCTAAAGCAAATGGAAGAGAAATATTTTACATCCTTCTATCAGGAAATGCGAAAATTTCAGAATGATTTCAACATGACCCTGAAGAAAATGCCTACCACATGTTTGTGCAATTCAGTTCAAGGTGGCATGTCCAGGAACACCAAAAAGTCATCCATTTTAAAGAAATTACAGCAACTCCAAAACCAGAACGGGTACAGAAGTACAAAAATGAAGCATTTATGCAGATTTTAGGTGCTTGAATCTACTTAACAAGGAGATCCCTCCTCCATATGCCTTTTGATATTGAAATTGGACGTGTATAGCAAAAATTGTTACTTTTATTCCTCATCCAGCAGTAGAGAAGTACAGGATAGAAGGGATGATAATTCTTCTTCTGTTGCCAATCCAGAACCTTGCCATCGTATTCTACCAAATTTGTCAAGCAAAAATGTGTACCTGTAAATTTGATATAGAACGGAGAACACTTAGAATTTTTTTCTTCTGCTTAATCAGTACGGAAACTGAGAGGAAATGTTAACATTTCATACCCACTCAGAAGGTTCAATATTTTAAGTTCTTTCCGGAAGTAGTAATGGTCTCCAAATGAATAAACAATTTGTCTATGCAGTACATCCTTGCTTTCATCAGGGTTAGATTTCCTCATAGTCCGAAGTAGAAGTTTCTTTACAGGACTGAGTGTCAACAACCATGAATCTATAAAGGAGATCTGCAGACAATTGAGGATTCATATATTTAATCTACTACATTATGAAAATGGGAAATACAGGAATCCCTGCATTTGACTAATGTTAGTAAAAGCCCGTCTAGCATACAATTACATTAGTCTTTAACCGACTGGCATTGATAGAGTTCCTTCTCAACCAACACTTCTTGCATTCAACAAGTGTGAATGTCACAAAGGTTTGTTAAAAATATTAAAACCATGCTGCATGAGAGCTTATATCATCCAAGAAACCTCTTCCTTCAGCAATAGAATATCTGTCTAATACTTTTTGATAAGGCATATCTGTCTACACTTACTCTTGAATTGCCTCTCTAGATTCCAATTATTCTTTATCAATTAATATTTGCAATTTATACCCAATTTCCAGAACATTGAAGGCATAACAGACATAAACATGTTTCTGCATTTAATGTCACTATACTTCACGACAGTACCATAATTTTGAGAATGTCACCTATCACATGACAGAAGCATAGTCTCGAGCGTGAAATAAAGAGTCCTTTAGCTCATTTACTACGAACTCTGAGAACATGCCAAAACCATAACAAGGGAAAATACTTATTTGACATTCATGTCTTATGCAGTTCTAAATCCTAGCCAAATCCCAAACAATTTTGCTTCATCTCATTTACGTCAGCAATGTTGGCTAATGGTATGAGAGACATTTTAAATAAGAGGAAGGTGAAGCAACCAACAGAAGTTTGAGCCTTTGGGATACAATGTGGAATTCTACACTTTTGTGCTTATCTACAATTGTATAAAGTCCTAAAACATGCTCCGATATGTAAGATACATGCGTGAAGAGATGCTATTTTTTCATCTAAGACGTAGTGCTGCAATACCTCATATAGCTGAACCCTATTGGAATCTTTGAATGTATCCAGAAATGGTTTACTCCAAGAATCTATCATCGCCTGCCAAAAGTCGTCAAAACTTCAGCTATAATGAGAAAAGGGAAGATATACTGCAATAATTGATGTTTATACATCACGCTTTAAATCAACCTGCATTATCTTAAGATAAGCATGGGAAGAATAAGTTTCTAACTACTTTTACCCCACAAATACTGCATCAGAAACTTCTATTTCTCAGAACTCTAGATGTACAGCAACTAAGTGAAATTTGTTCATGTGTTCCTATAATAATGACATGAACGAGTCAACATATTCCATTTCGTTTGGTGCAACCTTTAAAGGAATCCTGCCAATGACACATTTTGGTAAAATTGTGAAATTTTCAACCTACTTATAGGTGCTTATTTCATTATGTATTCCACTCAATGAGGTATGAACCTGAAAATTACTGTAATAGCACTAGTATTGATAAGACTAACGAAATCAACTTTAAGTCATGTTCACAGTTAACTCAGACACACAACCTACAAATGTAAGGCAGCCAATGACAATGCCTCGTCATTGATAAAACACTCATTAATGTTCTACGCTCTAGGGAATGTTAAAGTGCTTTGGCCATTCTAGTTGTCCAGGATAATGCCTCAGTTAAGACACAATATTAAACCGATAGAGATCATTCAATAGATAAGGAAGCTCAAAAGGTGAAGAAAACTAGTAAGCTGGATGACAGGCAAATGGATAACATAAACACTATTTTTTTACTTCAGGCAAAACCAGCAATCAATTAAAGTTACTCTAACCTGTGAGCTTGCACGAAATGAAAGACAAAACAATGATGCCTTTGGTGCTTCTTCTTTGTTTGCCTCAACGCCATTTCCAGCGGATGTGATGGGAAGCTTAAGGCTTGAACCATCTGAGTTACTCACCTCCAACGCAGGAAACTTCACAGCCGCCATTGCTGGAATTATAATCTTATTTGCAGTTGCAATCTATGTTCCGCGATTTCCATAAGCAAAAAGTCAAAAAAAAAAAAAAAGAGAGAGAAAGCAACATTAAGATAGCGACTTTTTTAATACCTTACCACCATGTTGCTTCAACTCGTTTATATCAGCAAAGTAACCCCGGTTCATCTCATCTTTACTGCCCTAAATCACATTATATACAAAAAGTAAATTTCAGAGTCCATTTAAGTTAAAGTGTACCCCCTCTACCCCATACACTTTCCTTAGTAGCTTGTCGAAAAAGAACGTCACATTTCCATATTTAAAAACAATCTAACTTTTAACTTGTCACTTTACCCTTAATTTTGATGAT
Source organism: Nicotiana benthamiana (assembly GCA_034376525.1). Lineage (NCBI taxonomy): Eukaryota > Viridiplantae > Streptophyta > Magnoliopsida > Solanales > Solanaceae > Nicotiana > Nicotiana benthamiana. The sequence continues at coordinate 1,415,833 of CM067329.1, forward strand.
TTAAGCCGCACAAGCATCTATAACATGTTCTAGATCACAAAATTTCAAAAAAGAAAAAAAATTCTTTCGCTTTTAAACTCTGTATCCAATCAAACACTGTTACATAAGTTGAGAGGGAGTTAGTGCAATACATTGAAATCGAGAAACTTACAGCCGAGCACGCTCTTTCTCAATCGCCTCCTTGTTTCCCAGCTGTAATCAAATGAATCTTCAATACCAACTCAATACAGGAAAAAAATTATAATGTAAACATTAACTAATTTACATATTTTATATATTAGCAGAGTCGTTGAAAAATAAACAATTATGAAAGAAAATACATTTCTAATTGAACTAACCTGGTAAATATCGAGGAAGCGATTGGAGGTCAATCGGCATGGATTGGTTAAATGAATTGGAGAAACTAATTTCTCTTCTCGGGAAAAATAGTTTCTTGAATTGAGAACTACAGCTGAGCTAAATCTGTTAAGCCTCAACATTTTCAAGGATTTTCTTCTGTGTTTTCAGGTTACAGGGATCGGAGGAGGAGAGACTAAGGAAGTAGAAGACGGAACGGGTCATTTTGCAGGCTTTTACCTATACGGCCCAGGCCCAAGATATTTAGAGAGTTAAAACTCCAAATCCTTAGGCCTAGTATCCCAAGCAAGAGAGTGAATTGAGCAAATAGCCACTTTTTACACCGCTAATAAGAAATTGTCACCACCTCAAAGCTAATCAATATATAATTTTTCTTTAGTATAGAAATAAAATTTGGAGAAAAGTATTCCTGCATAAAATACAAAAATATTCCAGCATAGCTCATTCTACTTCGAAGTCTTTACAAGCGAAACTCAAACACCTTGTGATTCTCAACTTTAGAGAGTGTTTGGATTGGATTTTAAGCTGGTCAAACTAGCTTTTAAGTTTATTTTAACTTCTTTAGTGTTTGACAAAGTTATAAAATACTTAAAATAAGTTAAAAACATTGGCGGCTCAACCCTAAAGCCACAAAAATTGTGGCTTTAGGTCCCCAAAAAATCAAGGCCCCAAATTTACTCAAATTATATATAGTATAAATAATTATGTATTTATTATAAGTGATAAATAAATCAGTTTCAATTATTTGATGTCAGTTTTTAAAGTTTATACTAATAATTGTAGATTATTACATTTGCATTTACTTCCTATCTTTTATTATTCCTTTTTGTTACCACATGCATGGTGAATGGGCTCAACTTCTTAATTTGTCTAACTCACTTCAACTTGAATCAATTTTGTATATAACTATGATCTTAGAATCTTCTTACATTCTTTAAGTGTTTTTTAGACAAGTTTCAATCTTAAGCTACTAAAATTATCAAAGGATCATATATTAAAAAGCATTTTTTAACCTTAAATGTCTTTTGAGGCCTCTTTTTAAATTTTCGCTTTAGGCCACTCGTAGTGTTGAGCTGCCTCTGGTTAAAAACTGTTTAAAATAAGCTAAAATAATAAGTTGGGTAATCCCTTCGTCTTAGAAGGTATTTCTACTGAAATATTAAGCCCAATCCAAACGGGCTCTTAGCTTTGAATTCAAATTTGAATTTTCAAAAATCATTATTTGTTTGGATTGGGTGTTGTTGTAAATAATTTAGAATATGTTTAGTTTTATATCTAAAATTTGAGGGGTTTTGGTGAATATTAGACTTGGTTTTGACTGAATTTCAGACTGAAACTCGTCGAAGAAGAAGAAGAAGACATATTTCCAGAATTGTATTTAAATTGTAGATAAAATTGTAGATTGGAAAGACTAAAACTTCTACAAGTCTTCTACAATTATGTCGAAAATGCCAAATATGCTACAATTGAAATGAGAATTGGAATATTAAAATCCAATGTATTCAGTTTGTAGATACAGTTTCTACAAATAAACTACAAATCAGTTTAAGTATTGTATAAAGTTGTATTGTCACATTTATACTACAATTAAATTACAATCTTGTGTAAAAAAAATTTAAGCATACCAAATTTCAATTTATGTACCATAATTCAAATTAAGTGTATAATTATTGCTTCATTTATTTTAGGCATGATTTTAGGAGCATATATTCACTTTAGGTGTATATTTAACTTATACCTTCAAGACTTAATCTTTTGGATAGTTCAAAGTAGAACTCATCGTATGATAATCTCCATTTCTAATCTGAATCTAATTCCTAATAACTTACTAAGGATTAATACAATAGGCATTTGGACAATATTTGGTAAAAGCTGAAATTTGAAGTTGACAATAAAAAGAGTATTTGTAAATTTGAGCTTACATATAATACAAATATCACTTGAAAAAAATTAATAATTCATGAATACTATAATACTCCATTATTTGTAGTTAAAAGAGGCTCTTTGTTTAATCTTAAGCATTTTAAGTCAAAACTCATTTAAAAGAAAGAATAAAAGAAAAGCAGTGGTAGGAGCTTAGTACGTATATTCCAAAAAGGCAGAGGCAGATCGAAACTTTGAAGTTTATAGGTTCATATTATTTCACCAAAGATCATCCAACTAATTATATATTTCACAAATGTCACTTATTTATTATTTATCACTGAAAAGTTACTCAAAATCAGAATATTTTGTATAAGCTTTAGTAGTTTTGGATTTGCGAAAACATAAAATAATGCATCTACAATTAAAATAGAAATAATCTACAATTATCTACATGATATCTATAAACTAGATACATTAAATTTTAAATCCCAATTTCCCTTTCATTTGTAGCATAATTGATATTTTCGACATAATTGTAGAAGATTTGTAGATGTTTTAGTCTTCCCAATCTACAATTTATCTATAATTTATTTACACTTTATCTACAATTCTATAATTTATCTACAATTTATTTACAATATCTGGAAATATGTCTTCTTCTTCTTCGAATTTCAATATGAAGTTCAATTTATCTACAATTTATACAATTTATCTAAAATTTATCTACAATTTTTGGAAATATGTCTTTTATTCATTTAGCTATTGTGTGAAAGTTGAACAATATTTTCTAAAAATTATATTTAAGTTGTATGATACTTTAGTTATATATAACTGAGTAAAATTACGTACGAAAATTGTAGATAAGTTATATAATATATAATATTTTATAAAATATTGTGGAATAATTTTTTTATTTTTTTGTAAAAAAACTGTTTTTGGAAAAGAATAAATTTTTTTTTTGAAAAAATCTTCTTCAAATATCTGAAGATATTTGTGTTCCTTTTCTTATGTGACTCCATAGAACGAACTCTTTAAACTCATTTGTACACTAACGAATAATTGATATCCTAAAGAATAAAGAACGATTAAATTTCGTAGGTTTCCTTAACATAATTTTTTCTGTTCATTCGAAATAAAATATTGTAAGTTGGTAACTTATACACATAATGAATTTAATAGTGATTACCGTATATTAGGGGTGTACAAAGAAAACCGATAAATCACACCAACCCGATAATCCGAGTCAAACCGAGAAAAAAAAACCCGACTATGGTTTGGTTTGACTTGGTTTGGTGTTGGAAAAAAAATCCGACCATAATTGGTTTGGTTTGGTTTTAACTAAAGAAAGTCAAACCGAAACCAAAGCAACCCGACATTACATATATATCAATTTTAGATATATTTAATATATAAATATACTTATTGTAATGTAATTTATAAATATTTCTTAAAAAATTTCATAATTTTATCTTTTAAGGTATTATTTCAAGGTTTGATTTAGAACTTTTGAATGCTCCAATAAGTTTTATAGCCATTAATATTAGTAAATTAAATAATGCTAGCAATCAATACTAATGCTAACAAAAGACATTAATTCAATATTACGAACGGGAATGTATTAAATGTCTATTTTTTATTTTTTAATAATTTGGATAAAATACATAACCTATTTTTATTTTTCTTTAGCTTTTAGGCATATAATTAATACTCCATCATTAGTCTATCTAGTTTAGCATGAATTGGTGCTTTTAGATTATGTTTTTTACTATGACTTTTTAATTAGCAATATTTATAGTACATAATTTTATTATTTTTTATTGTTGAATATTTTAGGATAATGTCATGAGTCATGACATATCTCATATTTTGTATTATTTTCTTGAAAAATACTTTATATAGTTGTATCTTACTAGGATTAAAGAAATATTTTGAGCATACGTTATGTATTTTGTTCAACGAAAATTTTACTGGAAAAAAAATCGAAAAAACCCGAAAACCCGAAAAACCCCGAGAAAAACTGATATTGAAAAACCCGAATTTATTGGTTTGGTTTGGTCTTTAGATTTAATAACCCGATACAATTGGTTTGGTTTGGTAATTGTAAAATCCGAACCAACCCGGTCTATGTACACCCCTACCGTATATTAAGGTGGAGGAAACATAAGGAAAGAGAAGAGGAGGAATAAAAGAAAAAAGGAATATATGCTCCTAAAATCATGCCTAGAATAAATGAAGCAATAATTATACCCTTAATTTGAATTATAATACATAAATTAAAATTTGTTATGCTTAAATATAATAAACACAAACCTTAAACATGAGAAATAATAAATTTTACTATATGCCATAGATAGGTAAAAATCCCTATATACTTCAAATACGGGCTGATAATTCGGAAAAACAATAAACTTCAGAAAACGTGTTAGCTGTTATGAAATAATATAAGAACAAGAACAATAATACAAGAACAAGAACAATAGAGAGAAAAGTAGAGAGAAGAGTATTCTTATTGATACTTTGGGATGGTTTACAATGGGGCAAGACCCCTCTATTTATAGGCATATAAAAGACTTAGCCTCAAAGTAAAACTCTTCTATAAGATAGACTTTCACTCTAATTAGAGTTCTATTTATAACACTCCCCCTTGAATGTCTATTCAATAATGTGCCTCGTTAAAGCCTTAACTAAAACAAAACCCAATGGGAAAAAATTAAAGAAAAGGGAAAAGAGTACACATATTTGAATATGCGCCTATTGGTTGCCTCGTTAAAAACCTTGCAAGGAAAACCCAGTGGGACAAAACCTTGCAAGGGAAAAAGAGTGCAACGCGCATTAACTCCCCCTGAAAAGAGCATCAATTCACATCCTTGAGCATTTGCATTCCAATCTTGAAATTATCATTCTTGATAGATATGAACATCTTCATATAATGTCATGGAATGACTCTTCAATATCTCCATAGAGGTATTCTCGATGCCATCATGCTTATAGTTATAGCAAGATACATATGTACACAAGTTGCACTTAGGATGTGGTACTTCAGGACCAAGAATTGTATATGCTTCAACCAACTTCAATCATTGACTTTATACTTTCAAGTATTTGAACTACATGTCCAAAACTACATGTCTTTCATGTGGAATCAATTCTGCTTGAATTGTATCTCTTCCATTTAGCCAATATTTTTGTTTGTATTCGACAAACATAAGATCCTCATCGATATTTAGCGCTATCATAGATGTCGTCGACGAACATTTTATATCTGTTCCAGTAAATTTTCATAAAGACATAACATGGAGATCTCTTTATTCATATATTCAGGTACCTGAATCTCTCATGAGATTTTATGAAATGTTATGTCATGTGATCTTCTAGATCACTTGCGTCCCCATTATGATCACTTTGATCATTTGCTCATCTTCTTTATTAAGAAGTTATTTTGAAACCGATTTGTCTATACGCTTTAAGCGTATCAAAGACATTGTCCTTCTAGGACTTAATATGAGCATTTGTAGGGAGAATATAGTTACTTTCTTTGGGTCAGCAAATGCGTATAGCATGCTTTGCAATATGTTGCAATTGAATTATCTTTTTATGAACTTCAGGTTCATATTATGATATTCGAGGATCTATATATACATATGATAATTCATCCCATGTAACCTTTTCTCAAGTGTTTATCATGTCTCCCCCTCATGTTAGAAAAGCTAACTTGTTTCCTCAACTTTGAGAGTCCATCTTTGTGCATTATGGTGTTAATGAAAATATACACCGCACATCAATAATAATAAGATGAAATTATTTGGTTCCTGACCCTGAACCACTTGTGAGGGGAGAATATAATATACTCTCGTATACAACGTATATCAAACTGATATATATAACTTTGTTCTCATAAGAAACAGTTTAGCTATTAAGTGGAGGCACTCAATAATTATCTTGCTAAACCAACTATGATATAAACCAACTTATCAAGATGAACTATCTTGAATAGAAAATCTGGAAATTATGCTCGAAGTTATATTACTGAGCAATTTACCTCGCAAGCACCGGCCAGGCTGCGGGTTAATAACAATCGCACATGTAACCATATCATAGATGCATCATATGTGGTATACATGGCAGGTGAATGGGCCCATATTCACCTTTGATATTTCCAGAATTTATGGGATTCAACCCGAACTCTTTAGTTGGTCAATTAATTAATGAGAACAAGTAATACAAGAGAATTCGTAAAGAACTTTCTAGTTCTTTAATATTTACCCATGTGAATTCTCTATTACTGCACATCATACTTAAAATGATATGGCTAACCCGAATGCCAACTGAATAAATTATCAATATTGATAAACTTCAAATTTACACCATGACATGTGCAATTATCAATAAACTTCAAGTTTATTATGATATGGGTTTTTATATCAATAAACGTTCACTTTATTGTGGTATTCTTGTGTAGTACAAACTGGAGAATAAAGCGGGTAGTTTTTCACATACAGATTATCCCGCTACAAGTTGCAGTAATAGAAGATATCAAATCTTTCCTTTATTTATAGTCTCAATATAATCAATCGCTTTCGCATATACTTTGGAAACTGAATAAGTTTCTTTGAGACTTACTACAACACAATACCTTATTGGTAATCAATTGTGTTTCTCCAACATAGTAATAATTGGCTCTTCTAGAGCTCTCAATTAATTTTGTACTACCACAAATTCATCAACATCCATGTGGTGAATATCTCTTTTCAGGAGAAAATTATACCATTATGGTCATGTCAAACTTATATGCAAGATATGTTTCTTGCATTATTTTTGTCCTTTGATAATCACATTGACAAATTATTTTGGCGTACAATAGGTACGTGACCAATGACCATTCATGCCATAATAATGACATCATCTCAAAACCTCTTTCTAGGGGTGAGTGTGGTATCATCTCAAACCTCCTTCTAGGGGTGATTGTGGTATATTCAATACCAATTTCATGTTCATATTCTTCCAATAATGAATATGTATTCGTGAATCAGATGTTGTCACATTCACTGGCGGGATATGTGATTTTGTTATCCTTTTCAAATCTATAAATGCGTCTGGCATTTGATTTGTTATTCTTTGCAAATGGATAATCTTTCACCTCATTTTCACAAATGGAGGTATGTGGATCAAGATGAGATACTGATGCATTTTTCCACAAAATTTCCCGTTTGGTTTCACCAACTTCTCCCCCTAATTTTGGGAAAAGTGTCTCATCGAATTGACAGTCTGCAAATCGTGCAGTGAACAAATCCCCTGTCAATGTTTCGAGGTAGCGAATAATGGAGGGCGGCGATTCAAACTCAACATATATTCCTAACCTTCTTTGCAGACCCATTTTGGTGCGGTATGGCGGTGCTACAGGCACATATACTGCGCATCCAACAATTCTTAAATGGGATATATTAGGTTCATGACCCAAAACCAATTGCAACGGGGAATATTTGTGACAATTCATCAGTCAGAGACGAACTAGCATTGCTGTATGCAAAATGGCGTGACCCCAAACCGAAGTGGGCAGCCTCGTTTTCATGAGTAAATGAGGTATTCAAGATTATACTCATGTATTGTCTCAATCTGATATCCATTTTGAATGATATCTCTAAAACTCAACAAGTTCCTTTTTAGACTTGGAGGAGAACATTTTGACTGATATCATTAAGACTCAACAAGTTCCTCTTAGACTTGGAGGAGAACATTGCATTCTCTAAAATATTGTTCCTTTAGGCAGAGTTATAGTTGCTCTTCAGGAGCCTTCAATCAATTTAATTCCCATGGTTTGACATACAAAAGAAAATATATGAACATGAGAATATACAAATCTGTTTGCTTCATATTTAAACAATATTTTTAAAATCTGCTGAGGTTATTCGACTAATTAAATCAGATAGTCGACTATCATGCCTTGCGGAAAAGTCCAGTTTTAATGCGAAATATTAGATAGTCGACTAACTAAGTTGATAGTCGACTATCTTAGTAAACAGTCATCAGGATAGTCGACTATCTAAATCAGATAGTCGACTATCTTAGCTTGCGGAAAAATCCAGTTTTATTGCGAAATATTAGATAGTCGAATAACTAAGTTGATTGTCGAATAACTTAGTAAACAGTCATCAGGTTATTCGAATAACTAAATCAGATATTCGAATAACTTAGCTTGCGGAAATTCCAGTTTTTAATACGAAATATTAGATAGTCGACTAACTTATTAGTTAATCGACTAACTTTGCTGGAAAATAAAAATTTCTTCGAAATTTAAGCATATTGAAACATTCTAAAGAACTAATACTAACATTATATCATAAACTAACTAATACGAGCTGATACTAATGACTATTAGTTTATTCACTAACTATTACAAATAAGTGAAACAATTCCATCACAGATCCATCACAATTTAGGTGGTCAATTTTCCCCTCAGGGTGCTTAAAGAAGTCTGCCACATCCAAGTGGGTGATGTCAAAATTGTCGTCAGAGACAAAATTTGTTTCAGGGCATTTAATCTTTAGAGATGCTTGACAAGGCTCAACCAAATATCTTGGTACACGGCAAATTTTCGCCCAGTGCCCTTTTCCACCGCAATGATAACATATAGTTTATGAACTATTTGCTTTTGGATTCTCATCATATCGTGCTTGTGGCAGAGTGACCAACTTCAGGTTGTCATTTCTCTCCTTTAAGTCATTCCACAAGATAGGTGGATCTTTGACTGTGATATATTCAATTTTCAAACCTTCATCAAGGTGATGGCGCAAGTAAATCAAGGCCTTAGCACAGTTTCAAACCTTCATCAAGGCGATGGCGCAAGTAAATCAAGGCCTTAGCACAGTTTCAAACCTTCATCAAGGTGATGGCGTAAGAAAATCAAGGCCTTAGCATAGTCTTGGGTGGATGCATTATTTTTGTCTTTAATGGCGTCTCCAAGACCCATAGCATCTAAGTGAATTTCAACATCCAACACCTATGTCATATAGTTCTTGCCTGAAATTTCAAGGGCAATGAACTTTCTTTTCATAATGTTAGACATAAAACACAATTACATCAAGAGCATGTTCATACTTACATGCTTTATTACAATTATCACATTCACTTCAGGGAATGGATCATAATCATCTGTATGTGCTATATATAATCTCATGTCAAATATTACTTTCATAAAGTGAAAGATTATTTTGAGAATCTTTATTATTCTCATTATTACAATGATGATGATTATAACTCCGTCTATTGCCACGTCCACATTCATTGATACCTTCATGGTAATAATTTTGTCTTCTTTCAGACTTATCACATACTGCTACCACATTCTCTAAAGGGAATGGAGCAAATTCAATGGGACAGATTTTCAATTCTTTGCCCACAATCATACATGAATTTAATCATGGCAAGACATAGAACTTTTACCACTTCACGTGATTATAATTCCTTACAAACTCCATTAGAGTTATAATCAAACTTTGTTGTCTATGTTTGTATATGAAATCAAATCGTAGAATTCCAAGAATTTGAAATGGAAAAGTAAATTACTTACCTTTAAGGTATACCAATAAATGTTGTGATCTCAAATATACCTCTTGAGTTTCCATCCCGTTGCATTATTTTATGATGATACCATCTCTTCTATTTTTCCGTATAGAAATTCTCCTATGGAGCAGTAGCAATCGTTATTACACTCTTTTGCTTGGAAATTCACCTTCAAAAAGAAAACAAAAGTAAACAACGAGAAAGAAAAAAAATTGAAGAATTTCAGAAGCCAAAATATCACAAATCTCGTTTCACTCGAATAGAAAAACCTAAACGACGGAACACGAATTAGAGTGGGAGAATCTGATTGCTACTCGAGATTCTGAGAGCGATAATTGCTGAATATTAAATTCAATTGGTTAGAGACTCGTGCTGATAACGTGTTATGAAATAATATAAGAACAAGAACAATAATACAAGAACAAGAACAATAGAGAGAAAAGTAGAGAGAAGAGTATTCTTATTGATACTTTGGGATGGTTTACAATGGGGCAAGACCCCTCTATTTATAGGCATATAAAAGACTTAGCCTCAAAGTAAAACTCTTCTATAAGATAAACATTCACTCTAATTAGAGTTCTATTTATAACATTAGCTCAATATAATTGGTGTACTTACTTGCCAATCCCATCCCAAGTCGGGTTGACCAGGGAGAATATTGTTACAAGATTTATTCCCTTCATATGCAACAATTCCAGCAAAAAATACGATCAAGAACGTCACTTCCATTGGCTGCACATTCAATTCCTCCACAAATCAATGTCACTGGATACCTAGGTGGATTGTTATACTGAGCAGCAACGGCATATGGCAGTACGGCCTGAAATCCAAAAATCATTATTAAGGGTGTGTTTGGTATTGAGGAAAATAATTTTCTAAAATGGCAGTACGGTGCACAAGACGTCCCGCATTCACGTCTGTAAATGACCGCACCCCAAAGGTGGTGATGTAGACAACGTACCGTAATACAAGCATTAGTCCATCAGACTCATGACTTATAGGTCACACGTAAATAACTTTATACCGACTGTCCAATGCTATATAAAATTTAAAAATAATGTCACATGGAATAATGGAGAAAAAAATAAGCAGGAAAGTCTTTATCCCTTTTAATGATAAATAATTTTCTGAAAAGTATTTTCAGTTCATATAAAACACACCCAAAATTTAATATAAAGATTTGTATAAAGGCGAAACTGTTTTTTGAAATATAAAAGGAAAGAAAAGATTACGAGCAAGTCTTGAATTTTTGACTGAGAAAGGTGAGTCCATCTTTTGTAGAAGCAATCTTGTCAATTATGGACCATGAACCTCGTATAGCTTGGTAACAACTTTCACTCGCTTCCTATAATAATTATCGGAATATAAAGGACTTAATTAGTTTTAGAAAAGTGCTAAAAGTAGGGGAAAAAATACGTAATTGTTATGAAATAATATAAGAACAAGAACAATAGAGAGAAAAGTAGAGAGAGGAGTATTCTTATTGATACTTTTGGGATGGTTTACAATGGAATAGAACCTCTCTATTTATATGGAGGTGGTGACTTAGCCACCAAGAAGTAAACCCTAGAATCTCTCTAAATATGGACATTCACCTAAAATAGAATATTTTATAACACTCCCCCTTGAATGTTTATTCAATAATGTGTCTCGTTAAAACCTTAACTAAAACAAAACCCAATGGGAAAAAATTAAAGAAAAGGAAAAAGAGTACACATGTTTGAATATTCGCCTATTGGTTGCCTCGTTAAAAACCTTGCAAGGAAAACCCAGTGGAACAAAACCTTGTAAGGGAAAAAGAGTGCAACGCGCATTAACTCCCCCTGAAAAGAGCATCAATTAACATCCTTGAGCATTTGTATTCCAATCTTGTGCACCATCTTGAAATTATCATTCTTGATAGATATGAACATCTTCATATAATGTCGTGGAATGACTCTTCAATATCTCCATAGAGGTATTCTCGATGCCATCATGCTTATAGTTATAGCAAGATACATATGTACACAAGTTGCACTTAGGATGTGGTACTTCAGGACCAAGAACTGTATATGCTTCAAGCAACTTCAATCTTTCATGGATTGACATATAAGTTAAGTCATATAAGCCATATAATAGACTTTAGATGCATATCAAGTTTTCATGTCATGCTAAACAAATAAAATATCGAAAACAGATTACACATACCATTGACTTTATACTTTCATGTATTTGAACTACATGTCCAAAACTACATGTCTTTCATATGAAATCAATTCTGCTTGAATTGTATCTCTTCCATTTAGCCAATATTTTTGTTTGTATTCGACAAACATAAGATCCTCATCGATATTTAGCGCTATCATAGATGTCGTCAACGAACAGTTTATATCGGTTCCAATAAATTTTCATAAAGACATAACATGGAGATCTCTTTATTCATATATTCAGGTACCTGAATCTCTCATGAGATTTTATGAAGTGTTATGTCATGTGATCTTCTAGATCACTTGCCTCCTTATTATGATCACATTGATCATTTGCTCATCTTCTTTATTAAGAAGTTCTTTTGAAACCGATTTGTCTATACGCCGTAAGCGTATCAAAGACTTTGTCCTTCTAGGACTTAATATGAGCATTTGCAGTGAGAATATAGTTACTTTCTTTGGGTCAGCAAATGCGTATAGCATGCTTTGCAATATGTTGCAATTGAATTATCCTTTTATGAACTTCAGGTTCATATTATGATATTCGAGGATCTATATATACAAATGATAATTCATCCCATGTAACATTTTCTCAAGTGTTTATCATGTCTCCCCCTCATGTTAGAAAAGCTAACTTGTTTCTTCAACTTTGAGAGTCCATCTTTGTGCATTATGGTGTTAATGAAAATATACACCGCACATCAATAATAATAAGATGAAATTATTTGGTTCCTGACCCTGAACCACTTGTGAGGGGAGAATATAATATACTCTCGTATACAACGTATATCAAACTGATATATATATATAACTTTGTTCTTATAAGAAACAGTTTAGCTATTAAGTGGAGGCACTCAATAATTGTCTTGCTAAACCAACTATGATATAAACCAACTTATCAAGATGAACTATCTTGAATAGAAAATCTGGAAATTATGTTCGAAGTTATATTACTGAGCAATTTACCTCGCAAGCACCGGCCAGGCTGCGAATTAATAACAATCGCACATGTAACCATATCATAGATGCATCATATGTGGTATACATGGCAGGTGAATGGGCCCATATTCACCTTTGATATTTTCAGAATTTATGGGATTCAACCTGAACTCTTTAGTTGGTCAATTAATTAATGAGAACAAGTAATACAAGAGAATTCGTAAAGAACTTTCTAGTTCTTTAATATTTACCCATGTGAATTCTCTATTACTGCACATCATACTTAAAATGATATGGCTAACCCGAATGCCAACTGAATAAATTATCAATATTGATAAACTTCAGATTTACACCATGACGTGTGCAATTATCAATAAACTTCAAGTTTATTATGGTATGGATTTTTATACCAATAAATATCCACTTTATTGTGGCATTCTTTTGTTTGTGTAGTACAAACTGGAGAATAAAGCGGGTAGCTTTTCATATACAAATTATCCCGCTATAAGTTGTAGTAATAGAAGATATCAAATCTTTCCTTTATTGTCTCAATATAATCAATCGCTTTCGCATATACTTTGGAAACTGAATAAGTTTCTTTGAGACTTACTACCACACAATACCTTATTGGTAATCAATTACGTTTCTCCAACATAGTAATAATTGGCTGTTCTAGAGCTCTCAATTAATTTTGTACTACCACAAATTCATCAACATCCATGTGGTGAATATCTCTTTTAAAGAGAAAGTTATACCATTATGGTCATGGTCAAAATTATATGCAAGATATGTTTCTTGCATTATCGTTGTCCTTTAATAGTCATATTTCCAAAATATTTTGGCGTACAATAGGTACGTGACCAACGATCATTCATGCCATAACAATGACATTATTTTCATATATCATCTCAAACCTCCTTCTAGGGGTGAGTGTGGTATATTCAATACCAATGCGTCTGGCATTCGATTTGCTATTCTTTGCAAATGGATAATATTTTGCACCTCTTTTTCACAAATAGAGGTATGTGGATCAAGATGAGATAATGATGCATTTTTTCACAAAATTTCCCGTTTGGTTTCACCAACTTCTCCCCCTAATTTTGGGAAAAGTGTCTCATCGAATTGACAGTCTGCAAATCGTGCAATGAACAAATCCCCTGTCAATGTTTCGAGGTAGCGAATAATGGAGGGCGATTCAAACTCAACATATATTCCTAACCTTCTTTGCAAAATCCATTTTGGTGCAATATGGCGGTGCTACAGGCACATATACTGCACATCCACAAATTCTTAAGTGGGATATATTAGGTTCATGACCCAAAACTAATTGCAACGGGGAATATTTGTGATAATTCGTCAGTCAGAGACGAACTAGCATTGCTGCATGCAAAATGGCATGACCCCAAACCGAAGTGGGCAGCCTCGTTTTCATGAGTAAATGAGGTATTCAATATTATACTCATGTATTGTCTCAATCTGATATCCATTTTGAATGATATCTTTAAAACTCAACAAGTTTCTCTTAGACTTGGAGGAGAACATTGCATTCTCTATGATGAACATTGTTCCTCTAGGCAGAGTTATAGTTGCTCTTCCGGAGCCTTCAATCAATTTACTACTACCATAGATTGTAGTAACATCTGCCTTACACATACTTAGTTGAGAGAAATATTTCTTTTCTTTGAGTATCGTATGTGTAGTACATGAATCAACTAAACAAATATTTGATCCAAGTTTGCTTTGTGAGATATCCATATTTGCTTTCCCATGGTTTGAAATACAAAGGAGAATACACGAACATGAGAATAAACAAATTCAATCCGTTTGTCTCAATGTAATCGATTGTTAAACATACATAATCGATTATTTGCTAATTTGAAAAAACTTCAGATCACACTGTCTTAATATAATCGATTGTTTAAACATACATAATCGATTATGTCTTAATATAATCGATTGTTAACAAGTATATAATCGATTGTTTTGCAGTTTTAATGCGAAATATTAGATAATCGACTAACGGTTAGGTTAGTCGATTAACTCTACTGAAAAATAAAAATATTTTTGAAATTTAAGCATATTGAAACATTCTAAAGAACTAATACTAACATTATATCATAAACTAACTAATACGAGCTGATACTAATGACTATTAGTTTATTCACTAATTAATACAAATAAAATCAAATAATTCCATCATCCTTCATCACAGATCCATTACCGATTAAGTGGTCTATTTTCCCCTCAGGGTGCTCAAAGAAGTCTGCCACATCCAAGTGGGTGATGTCAAAATTGTCGTCAGAGATAAAATTTGTTTCAGGGCATTTACTCTTTAGAGATGCTTGACAAGGCTCAACCAAATGTCTTGGTACACGGCAAATTTTCGCCCAGTGCCCTTTTCCACCGCAACGATAACATATAGTTTATGAACTATTTGCTTTTGGATCATATCGTGCTTGTGGCAGAGTGACCAACTTCAGGTTGTCATATCTCTCCTTTAAGCCATTCCACAAGATAGGTGGATCTTAGACTGTGATATATTCAATTTTCAAACCTTCATCAAGGTGATGGCGCAAGTAAATCAAGGCCTTAGCACAGTTTCAAACCTTCATCAAGGCGATGGCAAGTAAATCAAGGCCTTAGCATAGTCTTGGGTGGATGCATTATTTCTGTCTTTAATGGCGTCTCCAAGACCCATAGCATATAAGTGGATTTCAGCATCCAACACCCATGTCATATAGTTCTTGCCCGAAATTTCAAAGGCAATGAACTTTCTTTTCATAATGTTAGACATAAACAAAATTACATCAAGAGCGTGTCCATACTTACGGGCTTTATTACAATTATCACATTCACTTCAGGGAATGGATCATAATCATTTGTATATGCTATACACAATCTCATGTCAAATATTACTTTCATAAAGTGAAAGATTATTTTGAGAATCCTTATTGTTCTTATTACCACAATAATGACGATTATAATTTCGTCTATTGCCATGTCCACATTCATTGATACCTTCATGGTAATAATTTTGTCTTCTTTCAGACTTATCACATACTGCTACCACATTCTCTAAAGGGAATGGAGCAAATTCAATGGGACGGATTTTCAATTCTTTGCCCACAATCATACATGAATTTAATCATGGCAAGACATAGAACTTTTACCACTTCACGTGGTTATAATTCCTTACAAACTCCATTAGAGTTATAATCAAACTTTGTTGTCTATGTTTGTATATGAAATCAAATCGTAGAATTTCAAGAATTTGAAAGGGAAAAGTAAATTACGTACCTTTAAGGTATACCAATAAATGTTGTGATCTCAAATATACCTCTTGAGTTTCCATCCCGTTGTATTATTTTATGATGATACCATCTCTTCTATTTTTCCGTATAGAAATTCTCATATGGAGCAGTCGCAATCGTTATTACACTCTTTTGCTTGGAAATTCACCTTCAAAAAGAAAACAAAAGTAAACAACGAGAAAGAAAAAAAAAATTGAAGAATTTCAGAAATCAAAATATCACAAATCTCGTTTCACTCGAATAGAAAAACCCAAACGACGGAACACGAATTAGAGTGGGTAAATCTGATTGCAACTCGAGATTCTGAGAGCGATAATTGCTGAATATTAAATTCAATTGGTTAGAGACTCGTGCTGATAACGTGTTATGAAATAATATAAGAACAAGAACAATAGAGAGAAAAGTAGAGAGAGGAGTATTCTTATTGATACTTTTGGGATGGTTTACAATGGAATAGAACCCCTCTATTTATAGGGAGGTGATGACTTAGCCACCAAGAAGTAAACCCTAAAATTTCTCTAAATATGGACATTCACCTAAAATAGAATATTTTATAACAGTAATGATTTACTTACTCTAAAATCCTTAGTGACAATCAAATAATATCCATTTTGAGGAGTAATGTCATCAAAATAAAGCATAGGAGCTGATGAAGCTAGAGCACCAAGAGCTATATGAGGATACTTTAATCGAAACCATGAAGCCAACACTGCACATTTTAAAAAATAAATAGAGTTTTAATATAATAAAGTTCCAACTTTACATTATTTAAAATTAAAGGACTGAAAGATTATTATTTTTCTTTCTTACTTCCTCCCTAGGATCCTCCAATGACAATAATAGGAGAATTAGGTGCTGAGAATTGTTCTTTAACATGCAGCAAAAGTTCTGCGTAATCGGCTATAGCTTGTGCTGAATTGAAATAACCTCTCGTATCTTCATCTTTTAGAGCTTCTTTAATTTTTCCTAATGGTATTGATTGTCCATAGTACCTATGCTGAAAACCGCAAAGCACAAGTTTTATTGATTGTCCATAGTACCTCTCGTATCAAAGATTTTTCTAAGGTAGTTAACCTATTGTGCAAGTTGCTAGAGAAAGATACCAAGTTTGTTTTTGATGAGAAGTACATGAAGGCTTTTGAGCTCCATAAACAAAATTTGACAACTACCCCCATCATAACCGCACCAAATTGGATCTTACCATTCGAGCTCATGTGCGATGCTAGTGACGTGGCGGTGGTTGTGGTTCTAGGTCAAAGGATCAACACGATGTTCCATCCGGTGTGCTACTCAAGCAGGACCATGAATGAGGCTCAAAGGATCTATACAGTCACCGAGAAGGAGTTATTAGCTATTGTTTTTGCTATGAAAAAGTTCATTCCTTACCTTATGGGGGCCAAAGTTATTGTGCACACCTACCATACCGCCCTTAGGTATTTGTTGACCAAGAAAGATTCAAAGGAAAGATTGATAAGATGGGTTCTTGTTCTTCTTCAAGAGTTTGATCTAGAAATTATGGACCGGAAAGGGAGTGAGAAACAAGTGGCAAACCACTTGTCCCATTTGGAGGAGGAGGGGAGGCCTTGTGACAGCCTTGAAATCAATGATACATTTCCCGACGAGCAACTCCATGCGGTGTCAATGAGTGGAATCTCGTAGTCCACCGATATTTCAAATTATCTTATTACCTAAATCATCCCGTGTGAGCTCTCTTCTAATAGAAACAAGAAGCTCAAGAAGGATTGCTTGGATTTTTATTGGGGCGAGCCCTATTTGTTTAAGATTTGCACTGATGGTATGGTTCGACGATGTTTCCCGGAGGAGGAGCAATTGGGTATTTTGGAGGCTTGCCATTCCTTACCCTATGGTGGCTATCATGTCGGGGTGAGAACGGCTTCTAAAGTGCTTAGTTGTAGATTTATTGGCCTACCTTATTTAAAGATGCAGGTGATCTTGTGAAATTATGTGATGAATGCTAAAGAGTCGGCGTAATTTTGAAAAGAGATGAGATGCCTCTAAATACAATTCTCGAAGTGGGTATCTTTGATGTTTGGGGCGTCGACTTCATGGGTCCATTTGTTAGCTCTTGCGAAAACACTTACATACTCGTGGCGGTGGATTATGTCTCAAATTGGGTGGAAGTCATGGCTTTACCCAACAATGAAGCCCGGAGTGTTGTGGCATTTCTTAAAAAGAGTATCTTCACGAGGTTTGGCACTCCCCGTGCTAACATTAGTGATGGGGGATCTCACTTTTGCAACAAGGCTTTTGATTCATTGCTTGCCAAATATGGAGTTAATCACAAAGTTACCACCCCCTATCATCCTCAAACTAAAGGTCAAGTGGAAGTCTCCAACCGAGAAATTAAGAGTATCTTGTCTAAAATTATAAGTGCTAATAGGACCGATTGGTCGAAAAAATTGAATGATGCTCTTTGGGTCTATCAGATAGCTTATAAGACCCCAATTGGTATGTCTCCATACCGGTTGGTATTTCGAAAACTTTCCATCTTGCAGTGGAATTGGAGCACGAGGCTATGTGGGCCTTGAGGAAGCTAAACTTGGAATGGGATGTTGTGGCAAATCTCCGTGTTGAGCAACTTAATGAACTTGATGAGTTTAGATTTCATGCCTACTCTATCTCGTCCTTGTATAAGGATAAGATAAAGTATCTTCACGAAAAATATGCTCAAAGGAAGTAATTCAAGGTTAGTAATATGGTTCTTCTTTTCAACTCCTAATTAAAGTTATTCCCGTTAAAGCTCAAGTCAAAGTGGAGTGGGCCATTTACAATTATATGTATGACTCCGTTTGGTGCTCTTGATCTCAATAACAAGAATGGTGAAGTTTTCCGGATCAATGGGCATCGTGTCAAGCATTATTTGGGGAAGTTCAATGACAGCCTCGTGGTGACACTCATTCATTTTGAAGTGATGTCAAATCAGGCGCTTCTTGGGAGGCAACCCTTGTCTTTTTGTTTCTCATTGATTTTCTTTGTAGCTTAGGATTTTTGAGCTAATTATTTGTGAGATGTTGCACGGATGTAGAAAAATTGTAGTCACTGAAGTTTTCCATTGCGGCCACTATTTACTTTGTGCGGTCCGCACTGGCATGAGCTGAGAAGGGGACTCTCTGTAGTTCTTCACCGCGGTCGCAATTCAGCTAGTGCGGTCCGCGGTGGACCTACGCGAGCGCGTTCCCTTTTTTGTGCGGTCCTTGTAGGCTGCTTACTGAAGGATCACACAAACAAACCCAGCACGTTCCGCGGTCACTTTTGTGCGGCTGCGCTGGTAGGTGATTATGGGTCCCATTGGATATTTTTTAAATAGAGACCAAGGGTCTTATCATACCCTTTTCGAACTTTGAAAACTCAGAGCTTAAGTATTACTGTTCATCCATCTTCTAAGACTGAAATTCTTGCTTGCTTGGATTGATTGCGTTCATGACTTCATTCTTCCTAATCCTGTTAACATTTCATGCATTTGTCATTAATTAATTTCTTATTTTTATTTTATTTGCTTGCCAGTAGTTTGTAACTTCTTGTTCTTCCCATTTTTCTTTGAATTGTTAGTCTAGGTTAGATTTTATGTCAGTTTTTGTGCGTTTAAAGTGATTAAGGATTAGGTAACTAAGTAGGGACAAGTAAGTCGGGGCCATTACCATTCTGTAGTAACATTCTAAAGAGAAAATAAATCAATCAAACCCAAAATATTTTTATTATTCATGTAATATCATTATCATTTTTAAAAGATTTCTAGATATTATGAAATAGATTAAAGGTCAAAGGTCTTGAAGCCTGGAATGCCAATACATGAACAAAAAAAATATTAATAAAAAGAAAACAATTCGAACCTTGTTATTTTTTCCTTGTAATAACAAATTAATAATCCAGAAAAACATCAAGATCTTCTCCCCCCCCCCCCACCCCCACCCCCACCCCCAAAAAAAAGAACCTTCAAAGTAGCATTATCAATAGTCTATAATAGCAAGCACCAAATTCCAAATTTTATTTTCATCCAAAATTAAAACTAAATTAAATAAGAAGCAGCTATGAAATTCTAAGGTGCATAAACATCCAAATTTAGCCTTGGAGTAACTATAGCTTCAAGAGGGACAGCTTTCTGCAAAGCTAATCCAAAAGCTTCTTCCATACTAAGCTCAATAACATCATTTGGTAATTTCCAATCAAATGAATGAACCAAAGTTCCCAATATATATTCCACCATTGCTATTCCCATTCTTGTTCCTGCACATATCCTTCGTCCCTCAAAATCATTCCCCCGTGGATCAATCTTTGCATTTTTCACACTCAAGAACCTTTCAGGAATAAACTCTAGCGGTTTTTCCCATACATCAGGATCTCTTCCAATCGCCCAAATATTAACATTGAGCCTAGTGTTTTTTGGTATGTAATAACCATCCATTTCACATGGTTCGTTCGATATTCTAGGGAGATTTAACGGTGTAGATGGATTTTTTCGAAATGTTTCTTTGCAAATTGCTCGTAGATAAGGGAGATTTGGGATATCAGATTCAATTAAACGTCTATTTTTTCCAATAACTTGATCCATTTCTGCTTGTGCTTTTTTGAGAATTTTTGGATTTTTCATCATTTCTGCAAGTGCCCATTCTATTGCACTAGAAGAAGTGTCTGTACCAGCAGTGAACAAATTCTGTAACAAAATTTTGTCAAAAAAGATAACATTAGAAAATTAATTATCAAAGTTCCTATAAAGGGAAAATAAACGTAGATAGATACTAAAAATAAAGACCTTTTCTATAACTTTATAACTAACTGTCACTGAAAAGGTTGCATTAAATGAAAAAATCATTTCATTTAGAGAGACATCCAGGGTACTGTTACGTGGCCTAGTTATTTAACACACACTCGGTTTAAAGTGATTTTTTCATTCCTTTTTTTCTATAAAATAAAGTTTTGAAGGGATCTTTGACTGTGAAAATAAGACTTAAATGGTTACAGACTAAACGATGGTTAAATGAAAATTAATTACTGCATAGATTCTAAATGATGAATAAAGAAATATTATTTGCCTTGCTTTCTTTATTGGAGTACCTATTTTGTGATAAGGTAAACATAATATATGCAAGAATTTTATTTATATATACTGAATAAGTAAAGAAAATTACACTAAAAGCACAATTAATTTAGTCGGATATAGCAGGTTCTACCCTATTGTTCAAGTTAGCATAGATTTATTACAAAAATTCCATATAATATATATATGTTCTTTTCATCCATTTTTCAAGTAAGGCTGTTTCAAGTAAATTTAGATGGCATTAAATATTTAGAATTTACCAACAAAAGTGCTTTGATATTAGTTGTACTGAGCCTTTCTCCTTCAGAATTATCCCTATTTGCCATAACAACATCAAGAAAATCCTCTTTCCCTTCACGTTCATAGCTACTTTCCTTGTGTTCATCAAACATCTTTGTCAACAAATCATCAAACTTTTGGTGTAATTTCTTCATTCCACTTTCAATTCCTTGTAAATCCAACCAAGCTAATGAAGGAATAAAATCTCCAATGTTAAAATACCCTGCTACTGTCATTAACTCCACCACCATATCCTTAAATTCATTAACCTCAACACCTTTTTTCACGAAAACTCGCTTACTTAATATTACTTGTCCTATCATATTTGCCATTGCGAATGTCAGCATCTCCGCCACCACCACCCTCTCGCCTTCTCGGCTCATTTCGGACATCGATTTTAACATGTATCCTACCTCATTGGCACATACATTTGCCCAATTTTCTAAGGCTTTTCCCCCTAACATATGCAAGTTGCTCAATTTCCTTAGCAACTTCCAACGTGGTCCATAGTGTGCAAAAACCATGTCTTGTGCATTATAGGCCAAATGGGTGGCACCTGTTAAGAAGAAAATGTATACTATTATATTGTTAGAGGAAAAATAAGAGAATTATTTTTTTTATAGTTTAATTTTAGAATATTGAAAATTAATAATAGGCACCTGCATTAGGTGGACGATTGGAGAAGTTGATATCAAGTGTTTTCAAGAATGCTTTAGCAGCATCAGGAGTAGAAGCAACAGCCATGCCACATGTGCCAACTTTTAAATACATAACAGGTCCATATTTTTTGGCCATTTTCGCAAGTGAAACATGTGGCATGGCTCCTAAGTATGGTAGTGCGCCGATCACCGGCCACCCACTCGGTCCCGGCGGGATACGGCGACGGCCGGTAGTTTTTGAAAGAAGAGTTGAAAAGAGAATATGTGCTATAAGGAAAATTATAGCTGCTATAGTAAGCTCAGTAAATAACACCATATTAATCAGTAGAAGAGCTTGATCAAGAATTAAGATGAAACTTATGATACAACAACAATAATAACAACAACTACCCAGTATATTCCCACCAAGTGGGGTCTGGGGAGGGTAATATGTAGACGAGCCTTACCCCTGCCCGAAAGGGCAGAGAGGCTGTTTCCAGTCGACCCTCGGCGTATAGGATAAAAAGGGAAAACTGCATTAAGAAACAAAGGTAAAATTAGAAACACAAGCAAGACAAAACAAAATAATAAAGCACAAGTACTCCCGCAGAAATAACGTAAATAATTATGGAAACATAAGCAACATAATACAGTCGCATGCAATAATAACAAGCAGTAACTACCATACTAACAACCCTCTGGGGACATAAGCTAAAACACTAATCACCTATGGGTGACCCTACTATCCCACACCCAACCCCGGGAAAGGCTTACGGAGAACTCTATGAGCCCCTAGCCTACAATCCTGATTCTAGACCTCCAGACTCCCCTATCAAGGGTCATGTCCTCGGTAACCTGCATTCTGGTCATGTCCTGTCTAATCACCTCTCTCCACTGCTTCTTAGGCCTCCCTCTCCCTCGCCGACCACCAACAATCTCCAGCCGCTCGCAGCTCCTCACCGGGGCATCGGGGCCCCTCCTCCGAACATGCCCGAACCACCTCAGCCTCGCTTCCCGCATCTTCTCGTCCACCGGGGCCACCCCTACCTTCTGTCGAATAACTTTATTCTTGATCTTATCCAGCCTGGTGTACCCACACATCCACCTAAGCATCCTCATCTCCGCAACCTTCATTCTCTGAACATGCGAGTTCTTCACGGGCCAGCACTCCGCCCCATACAACATCGCAGGTCTAACCACGGCTCTGAAGAATTTCCCCTTGAGTTTGTGTGAAATTTTCTAATCACACAGGACCCCTGAAGCGAGCCTCCACTTTGACCACCCCGCTCCTATCCGATGGGTGACGTCCCCGTCAATCTCTCCGTCCCCCTGAATCACAGACCCCAGATATCTTTCACTGTCCCTCTTGGCAATGGCCTGAGAACCAAGCATCACTTCCCTGCCTACCCCACTCGGCTCGTCGCCAAACTTGCACTCCAGATATTCTGTCTTAGATCTGCTTATTTTGAAACCCTTAGACTCGAGGGTCTGTCTCCATATCTCTAACCTTTCACTAACACCGGCCCTAATCTCGTCTATCAATATTATATCATCAGCAAAGAGCATACACCAAGGCACATCCCCTTGGATATGTCGGGTTAGAGCATCCATCACTAAGGCGAACAACAGGGGGCTCAGCGCCGATCCTTGGTGGAGCCCCATTACCACAGGGAAATGGTCTGATTCGCCCCCCACCGTCCTAACCCTAGTCTTAGCTCCATTGTACATGTCCTTGATTACTCTGATGTAGGCTTCTGGCACACCCTTCGCCTCCAAGCACCTCCATAGCACCTCCCTCGGGACCTTATCATACGCCTTTTCCAAGTCGATAAGCACCATATGAAGGTCCTTCTTCTTATCCCTGAACTGTTCCGCCATCCGCCTGACTAGGTGAATCGCCTCTGTGGTGGAGCGTCCCGGCATGAAACCGAACTGGTTCCTAGATATAGTTGTCGCCTCCCTCACCCGCGCCTCAATCACCCTCTCCCAAACCTTCATCGTGTGGCTTATTAATTTGATGCCCCTATAGTTGTTGCAGCACTGGACGTCCCCTTTGTTCTTGTACAAGGGCACCACTGTACTCCACCTCCACTCCTCCGGCATCCTTTTAGTCCTGAAGATTGCATTGAACAGCCTAGAGAGTCACTCCCCTCCAGATTTACCCATGCACTTCCAGAGCTCCACCGGGATCTCGTCAGGCCCGGTCGCTCGACCCCTACTCATCCTACGCAACGCCCCTAAGACCTCCTCCACCCTGATGCGTCTGCAGTACCCAAGGTCTCTATGACGCTCTGAATGCCCCAACTCCCCTAGCTCTATGCTCCGATCCCCCTCCTCGTTAAGAAGGTCCCGAAAGTACGCCTGTCACCTCTGTTTGATTTGCGATTCCCCATCAGAACTCTACCATCCTCGTCCTTGATACACCTGACTTGGTCTAGATCGCGTGCCTTCCTCTTGAATAATACTTTGAATAATTCTAAACCTCGCAATTGTGTATATATATAGTGAAACGTATAATGAAATATCTGTTTGACCTTTGTGATTTGATAGGTTTATGTAAGTTGAATGTCACGTTGATTGGTTACATCTGCCATTCAAACATTTATCTTGTATAGCTGCCTTTAAAGTGACGATTTCATGGTTTTAGAACATTGGTAAGATTTTAAGTGACAAGAATTAATCCTAATAGTCGCTCACTTAATCTTTTAAACTAAAATATAGCCGGTAAATATATATATTTCATATATAATATATGTGTAAGTGGTTATAATTAATATATAATTTATGTATACCGGCTAGAAATATTAAATATTTAATTTGACCGGCTATTTATGTAACAATCCCGAACTTATTATACTTTTAAAAAAAGTTTAAATTAACTTAATTATATTGCTGAAATTTTAGTGATTTACACACACGAAGATATTGAATTCAACACAAAGGTTACATTTATCACTAGTTGTAAATATTTACTTTCTTACTTTTAAAATTATGTTAGCTTGTATATATTATATACAAAGTGCAATTGCCCTATTGCTTGCAAGGTACAATTTCTTTTTCGAACATATTTTTTTGCTTATGCTCTTATAGAATTAGTGCGATTCTACTATTAAAAATACTCTCACTTATGCAAAAATTTTAATAAAAAAGGCATGATTCCTTAATTGAAGGAAGATTGCTAATTTTTTCTTGTGCTCATTTATTAATTTATATCTAATTGTGTTGATTTCTCAATTGAAAATATCGTTAAATTTATTAAACCGCCCCCAATGAACTCAAGATAGATCGAACCAAATTGAATCCAACTGATATAACTAACACTCAAACTTTATGGTCAGTGTGAAGGGTACATTAAAAGAAATGTGGCATCCGCTATCTTTAAATCCTAAATCCGCCTCTGTATAGAGTTGGAAAAAATAATTCCCATAAATGTAAATTTTAATGAGATATTTTTTTCTTATCATCTTACAAATAAAATGACCATTTTTATCTTATTGAAGGAATACATGTAAGTAAACTTATCAGCAGTGGCGGAGCCACCCTTGCCTGAGGGGTGTCAACACCCCTTCGCTGGAAAATAACACTGTGTAAATAGGTATTTTTAGGTATTTTTTTCTTAAAATTGAACATTTACAAGGGGTTGACAACCCTTGGCACAAGACAAGCTCTTAGTGCAATGGTTATAGGGTGTCAAAAATCATAGAAGGTTGCAAGTTCCATTCCCTATAGTAGCAATTTTTTTTATTTTGACACCCATTTGTATAATTCCTGGCTCTACCACTGCTTATCAGTTAAACTTTTTTAAATAAATCTTTTCCTACATAAAAATGACGAAGAAAACAAAGTCAGAAAAATAAAAAATAAAATGCTATAATGAAAATGAAAAAAGAAAGCTTTCTCGTATAAAAATTAGCCTTCTCTAACGATTTTCTCTCTCAGTGCATGTCAGCCTAAACATGCGCCATGGGAAAGAGATCTCAAAATCCATCACAGAAGGCGATAATGGCAAGGGAAACTATGGAATTCCAAATGCGAAAGAAGAACAATGAAGAAAAGCAAGGGCAAATTGAAGAGGAACAGGTTGAAAAAGTGGAAAGCAATGGAACAGTAACATGCAGTGAAGAGAAAATGAAGGAGAAGGTAATTGAAGTGCAATTAAGTGGAACTCCATTAAATGTAACATTATCGGAGCTGAGATGTGCAGAATTGGGTGAGGGTACATCAAAAACCTCACCAAATTGCAAGGAACAAAAGCTGGGAGTGGGAAATTGTCATGGGCAGATGAAGTAGAAATTATGAAGACTGCATCTGAGCCAAACGTTAGGGATCTATATGGGACAATTTCGACATAACAAAGGTAACTAATGCTGGATTTAAGCTGGAATTTGTAGAACCTGTTGTACATGATAAAACACCTGTTTGTGAAATTGAAACAGAGGATATTAGATCTGAAATTGAGTATTTGAAGAATGTTGTGGTGAGCTATGTTCTAGGAGCATATCCACCATTCAGTGTACTTAATGCATATGTAAGGAGGATATGGGGGAAACATGGTATTAACAAAGTGTCTATGCTAAAAATGAAATAGTAATTGTGCGATTTGATACAAGAATG
The DNA here is from genome assembly GCA_034376525.1 of Nicotiana benthamiana. Classification (NCBI taxonomy): domain Eukaryota; kingdom Viridiplantae; phylum Streptophyta; class Magnoliopsida; order Solanales; family Solanaceae; genus Nicotiana; species Nicotiana benthamiana. Next base: position 1,442,639 of record CM067329.1, read on the forward strand.
GGGAATGATGAGGTGCTGCAAGGAGGTATATATCATTTTGATAACAAGCCGTTCATTGTTAAGGCTTGGAATATGGACATGGATTTCATCAAAGAGGATCTGCATATTGTGCCTATATGGATCAAATTGCCTAGGTTGGATTTCAAATACTAGATCCTAAAGGACTAAGCAAAATTGGCAGCTTAGTTGGAAGACCATTATTGGTAGATAGCAATACGGAGAAGACGATAAGATTAAGTTTTGTAAGACTACTAGTGGAGGTGGAGATGGACACTAAATTACCAGACAAAGTGTTTTTCAAGAATGAGAGGGGGTTGTTAATGGAACAAAAAGTGCAGTATGATTGGAAGCCTACCTTATGTAAAGAGTGTAGGAAGTATGGGCATGAAGAGCCGGTGTGTAAAAATAAAAATCAAGCACCAGAGAAGAAGCCAGTTGAGGAGAAGAAAGGAAAAGGAGAGGAAGGTTCACCAGGAAAACAAAACAAAACACCAAATAGTAAGGAAGGAGAATGAACAAGCCAAGTATAAGAGAACACAATGGAGGCAGGGGGAAAAGAATACAAGGGAATCATGTTACTAATGAATGGATAACACCAAATAATGCTACAAGGAGGCAACCAAAGCATGGGGTAGAAACTGGAAACAAAATCTCTTGCAACAATATTTAGGTTTTGGAGACACAAGATACTGAAAGTGAAGATGTTAGTAGGAAATGAGAGGGGAATGTGGGAGGGAGAGCATTGTCTCCCATTAATAATGGATAATTTGATGTGTTGGAATGTTAGGGGTATGAATTCCCCTAACAAACAAAAGTAGGTGAAACTCCTTTGAAATAAAGAGGAAATAGGATTGTTATGTATGGTGGAAACAAAAATAAAGGCAGACAAGATAAACCAAGTGGCTAACAATCTACTTGGAGGATGGGGGTGTATAACAAACTTGAGTAAGCACTATAATGGTAGAATTTGGGTGGCATGGAGACATGATTGCTATCATGTAAATGTGATTACAATGACCGCCCAAGCAGTAACATGCACGGTAAGTCATAGAAGAATGCAGGTAGACTTTATGATGAATGTGGTGTATGCTTTCTACACTAAAGAAGAAAGAATGAATTTGTGGAATTACATAGAGGATGTGCATAAGAATGTGGGAGGGCCATGGATAGTCATGGGAGACATTAATGATGTTTTGCATATGGATGATAGAGTGGGGGGAAACCCAAAAGTCTAGCTGAAGTAAGTGAATTCCAACAGTGCATAGACCAATGTGACTTGACGGATATGCCAACCGGTGGGAGCAAGTATACTTGGAGTGATAGGCATGGTGATAGTATGATTTTCTCAAAAATAGACTGGGTTTTTATTTATACAGCATGGCTCAATATAATTCCAACATATAGGGCTTCATATTTGGAAGAGGGCATCAGTGATCATTGTCCATTGAAGCTGTCAATAGGACTTGGTAATCGAAGAACAAAAGGTAATTTTAAGTTTTGTAATGTTTGGGCATCACATCCAAACTTTATAGACATTGTTAAGGGAGTATTGATGAATGAGGTTGTGGGGCATAGTATGTTTCAGGTGGTCAGGAAGCTTAAAATGTTGAAGAAAGAGTTAAAGATGTTAAAAAAGAGGCATTTTAGTAACATCATAGAAGAAGCAGATGCAAATAGAAAGGCACTGGTGACAGCTCAAGAAGGCTTACATAAGAATCCTATGGATGCAGGGCTACAGTGAGAAGAACAACAGAAGTATCGAAAATTCAAAAAATCATCTTATTTGGCAGAAGTATATCTATAACAAAGGAGCAAGGCTACTTGGATAAAGCTACGAGATGACAACAATAGGTACTTCTTCTCAGTTATTAAGCACAGGAGGATGCAAGAAGCAATAATATAATTAGCTGGCAAAGATGGCACAATCGGAACTGAGCAAGGAGATATTGCAGGAATTTTTGTGGACTACTACCATGACTTACTAGGAATAAAAGGGAGATTCAGAGATCATGCTATACAGGGGTTCTTAAAAAATGGGAAAATGTTATCAGTGGCACAACAGTTACAACTCTTAAGGCCTTACACTGGAGCAGAAGTGAAGAAAGCAATATTCAGTATCAATGATACTAAAAGTCCTGGACTAGATAGATATGGGAGTGGATTCTATAAAGCAGCATGGACAGTAATTGGAGGGGATGTGAAAAAAGCAGTGTTGAAATTTTTTGAAAATGGAGAATTGCTCACCCAGATCAACTCAACCAGCATAGCACTTATACCAAAAGTAAAGAATCCTGTGCAGACAAGCCAATTCAGACCTATTGCTTGCTGCAATGTTATATACAAGTGTATTTCTAAGATCATTTGCACTAGACTGAGGAAATTTATACCAGAGATTATAGCAGATAACCAAGCAGCATTCGTTGAAGGAAGATCTCTTATTCACAATGTGCTGATATTTCATGACCTCCTAAGACACTATAACAGGAAGACTACAGAATTGATCTAAAAAGGGCTTATGATATGGTAAGATGGGAATTTCTAGAAGAAGTACTCAGAGGCTATTCCATTGTTTTTTATTCAGCTAATAATGGTATGTGTCACAAAAACCAAGTTCACAGTCAAGGTGAATAGTACAGGATATGGATATTTTGAAGGAAAAAGAGGATGAGGCAGGGGGATCTATGTCTCCATTATTATTTATGCTTGTCATGGAATACTTAACAAGATGGCTGAATAAGATGAGTGAAGTAATAAGTTTCCAATACCACCCAATGTGTAAGAACGCAAAACTGACTCACTTGATATTTACAGATGATTTGATGTTGTTCTGTAAAGGCAATAGTCAATCTATTAACAGAATGATGGAGGTGGTGAAACACTTTAGTGAAGTATCAGGGTTAGTGGCAAATATGGAGAAGTCTAATATATATTTAGCAGGTATGGATGAAGAAAACAAACAAGCTATAGTGAATGCTACTGGGTTCTCAGTGGGTACACTACCTATGAGATACCTGGGACTACCATTAAGCTTAAAGAAATGAAGCAAGATGGAATGTCATCAACTAGTTGAGAAGATCATAGAAAATATACAAACAGGTTATGCCAAGCTTCTATCATATGCAGGTAGACTGCAAGTAATAAATTCAGTCCTATTTGCAATGTATAATTTTTGGGGAGCTGTCTCCATACTGCCTCAAAGTGTAATAAGAGCAATTGACAGGAAGTGTAGGGAATATCTATGGGGCACTGCTGAAGGTCATAGGAAAATGGCTCTAGTATCTTGGGATGTATTGTGCAGACCAAAGTTATATGGTGGTCTGAATATAAAAGGATGTAAAAACTGTAACATTGCATCAGTTGGGAAATTATTATGGCAAATAGTAACAAATAAAGAGGTGCTTGGGTGAGATGGGTACATGGGATATATATGAAAATATGTAGCAATATCTGGGAACACAGGGCTCCAAGTGACTGCAGCTGGTATTGGAAGAAGCTGAATAGTTTAAAACAAAACATGGCACAATGGTACCAGGGGAATATATATATATAATCTAAATAGCACTAGGCAGTATTCAGTGTCTAGAAGCTACAATGCAATGTTGGGGGATCTGCCAAGAGATAGGGAAATGAAGGAGTAGATTGATCATGCCAAGACATAGATTTATTTTGTGGCTGGCTTCAACAAAAAATGCAAACAAAGAATAGACTGCTACAACTGAATATCCCTATAGCAGACAATGCAGAATGTTGTATGTGTAATCAGGGAGTACTTGAATCACAACAGCATTTGTTTGAAGATCGTAGCTAGTTTAAAGAGATGATGGAGGCTCTAACAAGCTGGGTAGGCATCAATCTACCAAAAATGGCAATACCAGAGCTGTTAAAATGGATCAATAGAAGGCATTGGGAGCACATGAAGAAGGAGGTTGCTAAAGCAATCATAGGAGCAATGGTATATCACATTTGACAAGCAAGGAACTGGAGGATTTTCAGATAAATTGCTTTGAAACTGGATTTTTGTACTGGACAAATCAAGAAGGAGATGAGGGACAAAATAAGCATGTATGAAGAGTCTAAAAGAGTAAGACAATGTCCAATGATGCTGCAAATAATTATGTGATAGGAAGATGGTTGTAATTAGCTAACTGTAGTAGGAAGTCTGTATTTAGTAGGAGGTTATTTTGTTTTTGAGGTATGGATGTATTAGAAGTGCTAATACACTGTATGTTCTTAGAATGTAAAAATACAAATTGGTTGTTATGGTAATATTCATATTTATTGCCAAAAAAGAAAATGAAAAAGAAGTGTGTTTTTTCTACAATAAGAAGAACTTAAATATATATAAGAAGAGAGATTTTTCATTTTGCAAATTGATTTTTAACACATATTTGTAAGAAGAGAAGTCTTTATCACCACTGTAGTAAGAAATAAAAAATATTCACGACACATTGATCAATATTGCACGACGTAAATTTAACTCTCTTAGACATGACAAAGAAAAAATCCATATTTAGTATTTTCTCTGGTTTCAGAATATACAGATATTATTATGTATGCGCTCATAGATGATAATCTTATAATTATATATGTGTCCACGTTAGTATTCGCTTGTAAACATGATCAGTTTTAAGATTTAAACTTCATGTTTAAATAATGACATACTTCGTTCTTTAGAAATAATTTAACTTTTAAACTTTTCATTTTATCTTCGAAAATTAATCTAGAATCACAAAAAAGCTTAAGACTTGTTTTAAACCACATATTTGAAAAGTACTTTTTTTTAAAATTTTGTGCTCGATCAAATACCTCCACATAAATTAAAAAGGAGGAAGTAATATATTTTTTTGGTTTTCTCAGACTTGCTATTGTCTTGAATGGCAGATAGAAATCTAACAACACAATTAAATGGCACTTATTACATTGCATGGATAATCCCCTTAAGGCTTAAGTGGTCAACATCAAAATACATACTAATGTATTAAATAAATCACAATTTTCTCAAATATTTCGTCACTGCTTCATACAAACACGTACGTTGACGATTAAATGGCATTTGTTGCATGGAAAATCCCCTCAAGCGGTCAACATCAAAAACTATTAATTCTCATAAATGTATGTTGTATACGTACACATTAATTTATACACACACACATACAATATGAATGAAGGGCTATCAAGACATGCGTAGATAAACGGATCCAAGATTTAACTTGACGGGTTGGAACTTTAAAATTTTTAATACTAAATTCATTTTATTTTAAAATATTGCATTCAAATCTAATATTTGTTAAAATTGTAATGAATTTTATATAACATATTATACATCACGTCAAAAAATAGGAAAACTTACAAAAATATCCCATATAATTTTCAACTTACCAACCTCTAGCCAATATTCCAAAAATCGAAACAAACAAGGAATTTTTTAATGGGTATAATCGAAATTCATTGAAAATATATAGATAAGTCAATATACAAAATTTAAGGAAGATTGGATGTAATTTGGACTGGTTTTGTATCAAAATTCATAATTAAATCTATGTCAAAAAATTCTTCTGCGACACATGTATCAAACATGTATCACGTATGTATCTCACACACAGATATATATATATGGATGTACATGTGATACACAATCGATACAAATATGATATATATGTGATACATAGTGTGATACACGTATTATTTTTTTTCATATTCAGTTTTTACTTCGAATTTTCAATTCAAACCACCTCAAAACTTTACTAAATTATCCCAAAATTAAGATTCAAGCTTCTTAAGATATACCCAATCTATTCTAATAGCGCCCACTCAAAAGAAAGTAAAATTTTGATATTTTTTGCTACAAAATAGCTAATTGGCTATTTTAACTAATATTAATAATATTTATCAATTGGCCAATTTTTATAATGAGCTACTTCTAAATAGACATAGCTGATAATTTTCCCAAAAATACTGCCTAAGGGTAAGGGCTTGATCGGCCCTTGCACTCTACCCATACTAGCCGGGGGTTGGTGACAATTGCCAAATAAATGAAATGCATGCATCTTAACCACCTCAAATTTAGACCATATACGTGGTGGTTGAGAACATAGGCCAAATAAGCTAGTATATCACATGTTGTCTTCCCTTCTCTTGTCTTTTTCGTCTTGCCTTATACTGCTTAAACAATCCTCAAACTTGTCGCACCTTCCAATTACAGATGGTATTTCACGAATTTTATTAGTATGTTAAGAAATAGAATAGCGGATTCAGGATTTAAAATCGGGGTGTATTTTTGGATTCAACCAAAATCTGCTATGTATATAGGGGATTCATTATTGATATATTATTATTTTCTAATACACTTATATATATAGAATTTTTACAGAACTTTACGAGGATCGGTAACCCTTCTCGGCATAACATTGATATGCCTCTGCTTGTTCACGTGAAACATAGAGAACAACTTGAAAGTTTATCTAGTATATTACATGTTGTCTTCACATATAGTACTGTGTATTGACTTCTTAAGGATCAATGACTTTAATGTACTAGTAATTTATGTCGACTTTTTAAAGAAATGTACGTTAGCTTTACGGACTCTCTAAATGTATTAGTATATTTTATCATTGTGTACTCTCTCTCTCTCTCTCTATGGATATTGAACAGCAGTTGAACATCAATTATTTTAGTGAAATTATGACCTATATTTGATCTGCTGGTAGGGTCACATCATAAGATAAAGTCCACATCATTTTCACATTCACAGTACAGGCAGACAATTTAGTGAAAGAGGCTCCTATCCAAAGATGTTATTTCGTTCACCTTCGTTTTCATCTGAGACACTTCCATTGAATCTTGAATAGCTAATATTAATGTCCCATAACAAGAAAAAGAAGAAAAGCAGACCAAAGAACAAAGTTAGAAATGTTTTGTTCCATCAACATAGGAATTGCTGGTCCCCAGGTCCCCCACACAACTCACACTAACTTTATTTCTATTTGCTACTAAACAGTATCATTTGCTCAAAAAATACTACATTACACTTCCCACAAATATGACTACTAAATATTTAAAAGAGAAAAGGCAATTTTCTTCCTAAACATGTTTCACTGTTACATACATAGAATCAACTACTAATATTTGTGTTAGGATAGGCTACCTAAATCACACCCCTTGGGCGTGGCCCTTCCCGGACCCTGCATGGATGCGAGATGCTTTGTGCATTGGGCTGACTTTTTTCTCAATTTGCTTCATAATAGCCTTCCCAAGGTTAAATGTACGAAAATCGCAAAAGAGGGGAGAGATGAGATGAAGAAGAAAATGAACCAATTATTTCGTGAATTATTAAACCAGACACACTTCCAAAAAACAGAAGGGTATAAGAAATCTGGAGAATTACGTGTGTTCTGTGTCCCTATATTGAAGGGATAGCAGAGAATTGAACTTGAACTATAAATATAGCACAAATTCCTAAAATACAGATATGGAACATGAGAAAGCAGCATCTAATAAATAACAACACAAGCTCATGATATATGCACACAGCAGGCAAAACTATGGTACACAATAAGAAAACATAATAGATATTCAACCTGCTGCCGTAGTACATAAAATACAACGCATCCGAGGGGCACCTGAAGAAGCATTCCCATCATCGTCGTCATCATCTTCTTCTTCTTCTTCATCAATACCATTATCAAATTCATAATATGCCCCAGTCCCCTTGGAAGCAGCCCCAGACTCTTTTTTACCGCCCACGGAAATGGTGGATTCCATAAGACACGTTGTATGGTAGGCATGACAACAAAAAAAGGCAATAATTGATACATTCTGTAGAGAGAACGGATCAAAACATATGCAACACCTTCCACCCCCTCTGGTTTTTGATTTGACCTCCATGGATTTCATACTCATGACTCTCTCTCTTAAATGTGAAGCCTTCTGCTCACTCTTGCGGGAACGTGCTTGATCAACATCATCGCTCAAACATATCGCACGCTTTGCTTCCTTGTAGTATTTGACTAGCAGGTTGACACAATCAGCCTGGCAGTGAAACCAAATCATCAAAGGAATTACTTCATCATAACTTGCAAGCTAATGCAAATCTTCTGTAACATACCCTGGAACGTAGGGTCATTATAACATACCTTGAGTATGTCATTACATCCATGTCTAAGAGAAGTTTCTGTTCTGTAGTCAGTGACAATTTTGACAAGACGATCCCTCAGACTGCAATGGAATGCAATATTGCAATTATATTCAGGTTAGTTCCAACATATTCGAGATTCACTAACAGCACTTAGCATCATAAATTGCAAACCCAATCTGACAAATTAAATCAAAAATACAAACCACAGCATCCAATAAGTGTCACAAAAAATCTATAAGTTAACTGATAATGCTCACGAAATAGCAATTCGAGTCACGATTAGATTATATCCTCCTATTTCACCAGTCAAGAACACTTACCAGTAATAAAAACATTTTAAAGAATAAAAGCAAAAAACTTCATGCATCTTGTTTAAGGATGCAATTGAGGCAAGCTAATTCTAGCGTACAGTAACTAGCTAAAATAATACAACATTGATATAAGCCCAAACTAACACAGAAGGCAGTTATAAGGACGCAACTTTTTCTTGCAAAATTGTTCTCATGAGTAGTACTTTTCACCAAACAATAGAGCCACTAAAACTAATAAAAGCCTAAAAAGAATTTGTTGGAGGGGACATAATGATGCAGGTGCTCCGGGTGCATTTTTCTAACTACTACCACGATATCAGATGTATGTAAAAATAATAATTGTTTATAACCAAAGGTAGGGGTAAGGTCTGCGTACACACTACCCTCCCCAAAACCCACTACGTGGGATTATACTGGATATGTTGTTATTGTAACCAAAAAATTCACTACTTCCAACGTCGACGCGTCTAATCTCAGTCGATAATGAACATACCCTCTCTACCCTTCTCTACTAAGATTCACCAGTTATTCACCACTTATGATGTGAATTCGAGACATGCAACTACCACATAACTATACTACCTTCACCATTGCATCAAAAGTTTTGAAGGCATATGCATTTATGAATATCTAGTCTTTATGCACGTACTTTATATGTGTGTTTCATGTTAATTGTTAAGAATTCAAACAAAAAACTGAAAGATACCTTTTTAAAAAAAACTTATAAAGAAGCAATGTGGTTCATTTTATAATAATATGAACTTAAATCTTTCCGAGAAGGAACTAAATTTAAAAAAAAATGGAAAAGAAATACATTCCTAAAATTCTAACATAAATAAATTTAAAAAAGGTAAAAGATACATTTCTAAAGTTCCTAATGCAAAAACAAAAACAAAAACCAAAAAAAAAAAAAAAAGAGGAAAAAACTTTTTCAAGAAGGAAACAACTTGTCTTCATTTCCAAAAATCTAAAGTAAAAACTCAAGTTTTATCTCATTCCTAAAAACATACCTAAATATAAGTCACAAGGGAAAATAATTTTAATGAAGACGGAATCAAATTGTCTTCCATTCCTAAAAACATACCTAAACACAAGTGGAAAAGGAAAATGTCTAATCAAGAAGAAATGAGATTGTATTCGAAGTATAAATACTTTCCTGATTATTCCTAACATAAATAAAAAAATATTGATGGTAATTACAATTTTATCCAATATGGAATGCACCTACGAAGGGTAAAAAAAGTCTATCAACATTTTGTGTTGGAGCTTAGTGCTGCATACCTATAGATAAAGATAACAATTCTTTGAAAACTTCAGCTCATGATTGCAAGTTTTGAAGTTCTACTAATCGATCAACTTACATAAGTATTGGATTCAAATGATAAGCATCAAAACTTGGTAAATTTCCCAATCTAATTAGGGAGAATTATGTTGAGGACCCAACACAAGAAGCCTATTTGATAAACAACGGTGAAGGCTTTATCCACAAAAAAGAAAAAAGAAAAAAAAAAAGGAAAGAAGGAAAGCCTGAAGCTCAAACTCATAGCAGAAGAGAAATTTACCAATACGATACTTTACCACTCATACCTATGAAAATGTGGGAGTTTACTCAACCAACAAACTTACCGAGGTATTTCCAAGCCATTAGGCAACATATTTACAATGTAAAGGGGATCGAGATTCCCTACAGTATGCTCTAATAATACTCCAACCTGTAAATAAGAAGAAACAAAGAAACTTAATCCAAACCGGCAAACATTAAAACAATGTTCATAGATTCTCCTGTGCTTTAACAAAAGGGAAAAGGAAGGTGATGCTTTACCATTTCAGGCTTATTAAGACTTTGTTTAATTAGCTCTTCCCAGAGTTCATCATCATGTTGCATGCTTACAAATTCTATGGCCTGCATGTGAATAGTTATAAGGCTAGTTCGTTTGACTCCAAACTTAAAAAAGTAGTATTAAGACTACAAAATCAGTAAAAGCCACCTCTTCTATATCTCCTAATTTATTTATGATAACTGCAAGGGCTTGCTTTGCATTCCCCATTCTTCCAAGGATGAAAACTTGCTCCTTTAATAAATCTCTCTTCACACAGATATCATAAGCCTAGCATAATTCATTAAATAAAAGGAACGTCAATAAGAAGAACAATGAGCCAGAGATTGGGATTTGTCAGCCATTCATTCACAAAAACCTTCTCAAGTGTATAATGCTGGCTACTTCTGAGAAAGGGAAGCATCATCTTTGGATCATAGTCAGCATAAAGCTCGACCTATGAAAATCATAAACAAACAGAAACTGAATCAGTGGAGACCAATAGAATCCAAAAAATTTAAGAATCAAGTACAAAAATAAAGGTATCCATAAACCAAGTAAATGCATATACATTACAAAGCATGGACATAAAAGAGAAAAAACCACAAAGTGGGGCATAAAAACCTTAAGACATAAGGAAATACTTGTCTTGCCACTTCCAAAATTATATCTTCTCAGCTAGTTGAATGCTATCTTTCTCCTATGGAACATATAAGACGCTGCTTTTCTTTTTATTAATTAGAGAGACTCTGTTTCATGGGCTCATCTATAGGTGCTATTTGATACCAGTGGGTAAGTATTCAAGACATGTACATGTAGTTTTATATGCTCCGCATATAAAAATTTTTGGGTGTATTTTGAAGAATTCAGACGGAGTACCCACACCAATGTCGGACCAGATTGACATGGTACGCCATTATAAATGAAGGATCCATAGAACATAGGAGATACTTAAGTTACCCAAAAATAAATACACATGAAATTGTTTAATCCACTGTGCGTATGTATGGGTTAGAGCACAATTAACAACGTAATATAAAATGCAGAACACTGGAGAAAGGCTGTTTCGGGATAAGGATATTTATAAGTATTAGGCAGGGCTAGTTAATGGAACAGCTCTTTCTCGAGTTATTGAAGATTTATACAATTACGGTTGAACATGTTAATTTCATGTTCAACATATCTGCACAATATGATCAATGTAATGGATTAACTTTTCTACACGTTCAGTAATTTTTAATTGGTTTGGACCTATCTTACCAATTTAGAGTTTGCCAAGGGCTTAGTGTCCTTAAGTTACCACATGGAAATATTCATTGGTTAATTTCGCTAAGAAATTGTCAAGTGGCACAAAATGGGATAAGGGCACCTATATGATCAGAAAGATAACTTCAGTTACAATTCAAAACAAAAATATTTATAGCCCAAGAAACATGAGCAGCGGCATAATTCTCGTCATAAAAGATGCACTGCCACGTCACATAGGCCTCACCTAGTAACAAACTCAAAGCTAAACAAGCTTTACAGTGAACGCTATCATCTATACAAACCTGCATGTCATGGTAATCCCGTCCAGCATGAGGATTCACCTCAAATAGTGAATGAAGGTACAGATGCAAAAGGTAGCGATGGTCACACTTATTCCTTGCAGCCGTAAGTTGTGACACTACTTCGGGTGGATGTACTAGGTCCCTATGCTGGATCAACAAAGGTATGGCACGCTTGCTGTCAACCATCATAAGTTGGACAACCTGTCAGTCCATGGCAATTAGACAATCATAAGGGAAGCAATTGTACAAGCATATTATCTAACCTAAGACAATTATTATGTTCTTCTTTTGATTTGCACCGGGTGTCCGAGTCTCTTAGAGACCCGACTAATCCCGGGGTGCACAGGCCCTCGGCAAGGAGTTTCCCGCAAGTGCACCACGGTTAATTCAGGTTTTACCCCGTCCGATGGCCCTCAGAAATTGTTTGCAGCCAGTGGGTTTCGAACTTGAGACCTTGAAAGGTAGCAAACCCCAAGGCTCAAGTCAATTGCCACCAGGCCAACCCCTGAGGGTTATGACAATTATTATGTTCTTAAAGTCTGTTACTTCTTATCTCAAGAATATCAAGAAGGCAAAGTTAGGATTTTATTTTCTTCTAGAAATAGTAAAACATCAATCGACCTAAAGAAAAAACAGCACAGAAAACAAAAAAAGATAAAGATTTCATTTTCCATTTGAGCTGAATTACATCTTTCTCAACATAATATATGAGACAGTTACATAACAAAATTCAGCCAATCTAATGTACAACCATACCTTTTCACGTACAGCATCATGCAAATTATGCTTTTCAATGAAGTCGAACAGATCCGGCTTCATAAGCTGGAAGCATAAACAATTGGACAAATAGCAAAAGAAGTCAACTTCTTAACACACAATTATCAGCATCCTCCTCCAGAGTAATAAATTTTGATATAGCACTGCACTTACATCCGCATAAATAGCAAAAGCTTTTTCATGTTGCCCATCAATCACATATAATTCTGCTAATGCCTATATGTTAAAGTAGACAATAAATAAATGTACCTAAAAAAGCATATAGAACAAAAGAGATAAACAGTAACTCCTTTGCACTAACCTCTTTGATGTAATCAGTCATTGATAAGGTATTAAGCTGAGATTCTATAGATGAGATAACAGGTGGTGTAGAATAAACGCTAGGTGGCCAGGATTTGACAGTTGATAAGAGATCCTTGTGGAAAGCTGGATTTGTTGCCAGAGCAACAAGAGCTACCTATATTACAACAAATGATTCAGTTGTTGACTATCTTTAGGCATTTATATGAAGCCATTCAAGAACCTACTGGACACAGTAGAAAAGTGCAGACCTCATAAGCTGTATCACGCAATCTTGGATTTTCTGTTGGGATGTATGGGACCAACACAGGGAGTTGTCGCAGATGTGCAAAATGAAAAACCCATCTGGAAAAGACAGCCAGTTGCAATTCAATAATTCAAAGTATATTTCCAAGAGAATTCAGCGTTTTAAGGATATTCATACCTTTCCCACGCAGAAGCTGATCCTCGCAACAATTTTGGGCATAATGATGCCGCTTCTCCGTACTTCCTTTCCACAATCAGATGATCAAGGTATCTCGAACCCACCTGATTTGAGTAAGCAATTTTGTGAGAGATACATGCTTGAATGAGTATCTTGTTAGTGGATGTCCAAATCTTAGAAGCATGATCAAAAGGAACAATCAAGCATAAACTCAATACAGAAATTATCCATGTATAGTAAAATGTATTGCGCCAGAAATTGAGAAATGTGACACCTAAATCTACTGGGCACTATGTAAATGAGTTGTGTCAAGCAATTTTTATCTTTATCCAATAAGATGGCCCATTTTAGAACATAAGGCAGAAACAGAGAAGAGATGAGGGCAACATACAATAATTTAGAAGCTTGTCTTATTGATAGGACTTTTATATATACAAGACACATAGAAGTTGTTGAGCATCATAGCAACAAATTAACCTATATTAAGCTGAGTTGATATGAAAACTATCCATGTTCGATGCAAAATCAAGGTGAACCACATTCAAACAAAATACCTCTTCATGGAGCTCACTCCTTCCCTGATCGGCCTCAACTGCTTCTAAAGCTTTCTCATGCCATCCATGCTGGAGAAGCCAATTAATATGATCTTCTGTATCCCTAACAATCAACCATAGGATAAATATGAAATTAAATTAACAATTTATGTCGATCATCACTCCTGTATCTAAATAGAAGGGAGTGGCATTCTTGGATAGGTAGATGTTTTTGATTGTTAAAATAAAATTCTTTGGATAGACAGATGTTGCTGAATGGAATGCCTAGATCCATCTCTGCAGACTAGAGACGTAGGACTTAAGTTATGAGGCATGATACCAACTTAAAGTCCTTAATGGGGTCAGACACTTTTAGGAGAAGCACATGCCTAGACATCTGCAGCACATTCTTTTAGTTTGTGTATTCTTTTTTTTTTAAATTTCCGAGCACGTGCACCTTCCATTTCCTACATTTCCACACCAAACGAAACATCGTTTGGCTACTGTTGAAGGCCAGATCAGATTTGCTCTTCTTTTCCTCTTCCTTTTCTCTTCACCGCCTTTGCCCTTACTTTTCTGCTTGGCTGCTAGCTTGCTACCATGCTTCTGGTTGAGGTTATCTTCTTCGGTTCCCTGACTTCTCTATTCTCAAGTTCAAGCTTTTTTCTTCCTCTTCCTCTTCTTCTTTCCCTTCCCCTTCCCATGAGCACGTGCATCTTCCGTTTCCTACATTTCCACACCAAACGAAACATCGTTTGGCTACTGTTGAAGGCCAGATCAGATTTGCTCTTCTTTTCCTCTTCCTTTTCTCTTCACCGCCTTTGCCCCTACTTTTCTGCTTGGCTGCTAGCTTGCTACCATGCTTCTGGTTGAGGTTATCTTCTTCGGTTCCCTGACTTCTCTGTTCTCGAGTTCAAGCTTTTGTCTTCCTCTTCCTCTTCTTCTTTCCCTTCCCCTTCTCTTACTCCTCCTCCTACTCCTCACCCTTCACTAGTCTTTCCCAAACTACCTCCCTCCCTTCTAATTCGGTTTACTATGCTGCCATCTTATTTATTTATATATTTCTCTCCGCTTTATGCTTTTGTAGCACAACTATAGCTCCACACTATATGACTTTTTGGTCTATGAAATATGCTTGGAATCTTGAAAATCACTTAGTTTTTCGAGTTACTTGGATACCTTCCTGAAATCACTAAATTGTCACGTGTAAAATTTAAAAACAGATCACTAAAAAGTCGCAGTCCACCACAGCATATAGGCCTCGTGCATGATAGATTACACTTTAATTATGTGGATCACATGGAGAGAGAGAGAGAGAGAGAGAGAGAGAGAGAGAGGAACAAGAGAGCTCTTGATGGATTAGAGAAAGATTTTGTACACTTGAGAAATAGCCTCTTTTCCCTTATTTCCTTTTGGTGCACCCACGAGGTTCCTATATGTACGGAAGATTGTCTTTGGTTGAAAACCATGTCTTTTTGTAAGGTTTTCTAATTTTTGGTATACCTCTTATGTACGGCCCCGCTTTTTGCGCGTCTTTTAATGAAGTTTATTACTTTATCAAACAAAAGTTACACTTGGGGGGGGGGGGGGGGGGGGGTTACACCAGGCACTAATTATTCAGAAGAGATTGAGAAAGGTAAGAGAGAGAGAAAACACAGCATACAATAACACAAAAAGAACCTCACTTTGCTTGGTGCATATATGCATAATCACATAGGAATTGACACATGAAAACAATTAGAAAAGAGCTTTACCAACCTTGGCTTCGCAATGACCACATCTTTTGGGGACACAATGTAGTATAAGGGTTCGTCACCAGCAGCCCACTGACCCCCTGCATAGCTGCTACCTAAACCATTTGGTTATGTTATATCAACTTCGTAAAGAATCTCTTAAGAGTGACATGAATACAGAGTGATGAAAACCTTACAAACACTCAAGATTACCTGAAAATGGAGCATGTGCAAGTGAATAGTCTTTCGCCTTGTAATGCTCAAAGCCATGTACAGGGAGAGCATCGGTAGCGAGCTCATCATTATTCCATGTCACAACGCGCACTTCTGGTCTTTGAGCATTTCCCTGTTGGATGAATTACAAATCCTAGCAACTATCACCAATTAACCTTATTAAACAACATTGATATCAGTAGCATTTAGTGGGTAACAAACGAAAGTTTAAGAGAACGTCCTACAGAGAAAAGCAAAGATTATGGCATTAATGTCATATGGCGGAGGCAACCAAATATATAGTTCATCTGTTAGAAAGCTACAAGGAACATGGCAGTTTGAAATCACAAAAACTTACAAGGCTAGAAAGTAAATTTGAGAATTAAATACATCCGCATATAATTTATTTGAAAATATAGCCCCCTCTACATAACTTAAGATAACTTTCTCCAATTTATGCATCATAGAAACCATTGAATTTTATTTTACCCAAATAAACAGAAAGCGTACAAACACAATCCCCTTTTAAACTCATTGCATAACACTAAAGTAGTGTTCTACTAGACGATCTCCTCACCAGTCCTACTGCCCCTGTCCCCCCTAAAATAACACTTTTTGTGTCTTTGGTCCTTCTTTGGTTTAAACTCTGAACTAATAGGAAATGTCGTCCTTTTCACAAGAACAAGAAAGAATAGCCAGCTTGGGTAGAAATGTTAACACACAACCAAGTCCATAATGGAATAGAGCTTTGCGAATATTCCAAAAGGTGAGGAAGGTCATGCGAAATGAAACTTCTGGAGCAGCATACAAAATTTAACCCAAAACTTTACAAGGCCACATAGACATGCAGTGGTCACTTGATGAAAAAGAAATTTTTTCTTTCTTGAAAAAAAGAGTGCATTAAGAAAGGGAATAACTTAAAAACAAGAGAGTGGAATATAAAAGGCAAGAACTCAACAATCTTATAACTATGTCAATCAACATTTGAATTTGATGCATCACAGAGACATGAAAATTGTACAAACAGCATTTAAGCGAAATAATATAGGCAGCAGAAAGAAGAACTTGTGAGTCTTAACATGGTTCAGAAAATCTAGAGGAATCTGAATTATGCAACTATTTAGACCTCACTAAAGAACCTCTCTACTAGGTTTTAGGAAACAGATATTTCTCCTTATGCCTCCGACTTCAAGATATACACTATCTTCCCCCGTTTCTCCTCTTCTTCTTGCCTATATGGTCATCAAAGGCTCAATAATTTTTTCTCATGGGGTTCTTAATCCCAGAGTGCGCCCTCCTCGACAATTCCACCCAAGTACCGGCCAACTCCCACCAACCCAGTATTGAGTAACTTCGCCCACCAATACTTAGCAAAATGAGAATAAACCACCTAGTTTTTTTTCATCTCTATTGTTATTTGAACTCGGGTCTCCAAGATATGCATCCCACTTCATTGCCCACAAGGACATACCCTTGGGTGCAACAATGAAGGAAAATCGAAGTGCATAGTAGCATCAAAAGACTACATTCAACAGTCTTGATCACTATGAGACCGGAATTTACATTCAGGTCGAGTACAACCATTTGAAGTCAAAGGCTGGCATCATTTTCCCTAAAAAAATAGTGAACTTCCCATAAAAGTGAAGCACAGCAACAAATATAACTAATTCAAAAAACAAAAAGGACCAACTTCTTTGACATTTGATCCAGTCTATCAGTTAAGTCCAAGGTCACAAAGAAGGAAACAGACCAGTCTTGATCACTATGAGACCGGAATTTGCATTCAGGTCGAGTACAACCATTTGAAGTCAAGGGCTGGCATCAAATAACTACAAAGCATTTTCCATCAAAAAAAGTGAACTTCCCATAAAAGTGAAGCATAGCAAGAAATATAACTGATTCAAAAAACAGAAAGGACCAACTTCTTTGACATTTGATCCAATCTATCAGTTAAGTCCAAGGTCAGAAAGAAGGAAACAGATACCTGTCTTGAGGGAATAGTGCTGCTGAAGTTCTTCTCTCCATCTTCTTCGGTAGGAATATAAGCTAGAATAACCAAGGAATCACCAAAAGGAGCAATTCCTGAAATGAAATAGCTGGTTTGAAAGGATGCCACAATGTCCACCTGATTCAGACTAGACATGGTTATATGCTTGTATGTCCCATTCACGCCTTTGTTTTGGTTTGTTCTTATCGATGCAATTTTCACAGAGGTTCCCCATCCAATGACCAAAACAGTGTCATCCTGATTGTTAAGATAAAACAATGAGAATTGTCCAGATTAATTAGAAGTAACAACATACACAACAACTGAGGCCAAAAGAGACAATTATGGTTTTACATGCAAAATATGGTGGTACCTAAAGTATTACAGCAGTCTTACATTGCATACACATGGCTCATAGCAAATACAATTAGTTTTCTACAACAGCCTTGAAACCTACCTGCCAAACTATGTGAGGGACCAGAAGTTCAGGGCGTGGACTTCCACGAGGTCTTTCAATGAACGTTATGCGCTGATCATTGGCAGCATCATAAACTTTTACTCCTACATCATTCGCCCAGGCAATGAGACTAGTCCGCCACTTCACTGCATGAATTGGACCTTCACCAGAGTGCAGAACCTGCCAAAAGAACCACATGAATACAAATCAAGAATTTCCCACAATCTTTTCATGCTCCTTCAATCAGAAAAAAAGTAAAGTAAAGTACAACCCAGTATAATCCCACTTAGTGGGGTCTGGGGAGGGTAGTATGTACGCAGACCTTACCCCTACCCTGGGGTAGAGAGGCTGTTTCCAAATAGACCCCCCCAGCATCCTTCCCTCCAAGAACATCCCACCTTTGCTCTTGGGGAGACTCGAACTCACAACCTCTCGGTTGGAAGTGGGGGTTGCTTACCATCAGAGCAAGCCCCTCTTGTCTCCTTCAATCAGAAAGGTAAATGCAAATTAACCCCATGGACAAAAGACAAACCTGGTCCCGGTAGCCCATCCACTTCTTAGCATTAAGATACAAGTTGCCAGCTAAACCACCAGTCACAAATCTTCTGGAAGATTTTCTTGCATAATCTGGGTCTAAAGCAACAGCCTTCATTGGACGATGATACTCAAATTTCATCCTCTCATTAGTGAAAAGACTATTTATTACGATAGATCCATCATCGGAACAGCTTCCAATGTATTCCCCTTCTGCGTCAAAGCAAAGATCGTTGACTGCAGCAGTATGAGCAGCAAATTCTTTAACCTGTGGCAGACAACTTTCTTAAATATTTCAAGTATAGAACAAGTGACTACTTGATTAGGAAAGATCAAAGAAAAGAGCAAGAACTTTTTTATGGAAAGAGATTAGAGAAATGCAATGCAATATTGGCATAATATGTATGCCAACCTTCCCTCGGGATGCAGAAGACAGACAGATTGGCCTATTTGAAGATCAAAATTAAATGAAGATAGCTGCTCTAGATTCCCAACAGGCCACATCCCTTTACTGATCAATCCAATGGACAAGTTTGCACCACCATGCCAAAATGCTTTTCTAGCATTTGCAATGGAGATCAAAGACAACAATTTCAATAGTTTACACATTACCATACAATAACTAGTATTGCACAACAAGAACAACCCAGTATAATCCCACTTAGTGGGGTCTGGGGAGGGTAGTATGTACGCAGACCTTACCCCTACCCTGGGTAAAGAGGTTGTTTCCAAATAGACCCCCGGCATCCTTCCCTCCAAGAACTTACCACCTTGCTCTTGTGGAGACTCGAACTCACAACCTCTCGGTTGGAAGTGGGGGTTGCTTACTATCAGAGCAACCCCTCTTGTCTACAATAACTAGTATTGCACCTTAAGCCCAAATTAGTCGGATCGGATATATGAATTTCCATATTCATTCCGCTCCATCTGGATTGGTTTCATCTCAGTACTCGATAATAACAAGGTAGTGATTTTCTAAAACTAGGAGTTATCTAAACCTAACACTTATACCTATGTTCACATAGAAACCTCTAACAAATTAAGAAGACTCCTGGGTAGCACCAAGAACTAATCTATCAGTATCGCCTACATGAACACTTTGTTCCATTATATTATGTTCTTAATTAATACGTATGGATTCAAGAGATTATAGGCCTTCCAAAACAATTTTTCTATGTGTAGTTTTAGGTTTCTAGCCTTTTTTAACACCTTCAATCATCATAGTACCTTCCTAAGGACCGATGTATTTAGAGGTCCACGTAAAACCAAGACCGTCTCTCAAAACCTTCTCTCTTGTGTTTTTAATTAGCCGCCTTCTCTTTACTCATCTATATGTGCTACTTGCACCTTCAACTCGATTTGATCATTTCTATATCGCCTAATCTTGTAGTGTCGCATATACATCTCCACATCTACATTTCAGTGACATTCGTTTTGTGGAAATGATAAGCCCTACTGTCCGAATATTCATTCTCATGTAACATTTGTCAGGCACGCAATTGTTTTATAAAACTTACCTTTATTTTGACTATGTATCCTTTAATCGCACAACACTCCCATAGCACTTTTCTGTTTCACCTTTCGTACTTTAATTTTAATGTTACATATTCATCTATCATGTTATTCTTCAGACAGAATGAGCCTAGATATCTGAATTGTCTGCATTTTATTTTAATGAATCTTAATTGTCTGCATTTAGATACCATAATCCTGTCTAATCTCACCTCAAGTTCATTCTTCTTATGCAGGCTACACTTGCACACTATATATTTTGTCTTACTTCAATTTATCTTAAAACTCTTAGTCTCTCGAGTGCTTCTCCACGGTTCAAGATTTTGATCTACTTAGTTCTTGGTTGTGCCAATTAACAATTAGCACAACATTTTCTGCAAGTAGTATACACCACAAGATCTCTTCTTGTAAACTATTAGTTAGCTCATCCATAACTAGGATACAAAAAAATATGGGCTCAACAAAAATCCCTAGTGTAAATCCATGGTGGTCATGAGAAACTCCTCTGCATCCCCGACCAATGTCCTCAAACTTGTGATAGCTCCTTCGTACATATCCTTTATGGCATTTACATATTGCATATGAATCTAGTGTTCCAGCAACCACCAACTTCCTTTTTTTGACACACTATCATATGTTTTTTTCTAAGTCCACGAATATCACGTAGAGATCTTTCTTTCTCTTTATTAACTTCCATCAACTTTCCTAATGAAGATATAGCCTCTGTTATAGATCTATGAAGCATATATTTAACCTGATTTCTACTGCTCCTTTAATCCTAGGTCTATGATATCACCATCTCCTAAAGCTTCATATGACTCATTAAGATTAATATCAGGTAGTTCATAAAACTTCGAATAGCCCGAACAAAGGTACTTTCTCTACTTGTTTTTCAGTCCTTAATACAACATTAAATAGCTTGGTAAGTCGTATTATCCTAACCTTTTCATTGCACTTCACAAGAAGGATACGATCTCGACTACAAGCTTTTCAACCCTCATACTTTTTATGGCATCTTTTACTTCTGAATACGTTAGTCTATGTGTTTAACTAAGGTTTCTATCCAGCCTAAAATGATATGGGATTAGAAAGATTAGAGTTTCATGAAAGCCCTAATACTCCACTTTCTCTAAGTAGGATGCTTCTAATAAGAATATACCTTGGGCCTAACTTAACCCAAAAAGCTAGCTCAAAAGGTGAGGGTTACCCAAGCCATATAAAGAGTCCTAGGAACCCATCCATCCATCTCCGACGTGGGATTCTATCACCCCACCCTCCACCCATGCATGTCCAAAAGCTGCCAACTGAAGCGTGAAGAGTTTATCCTGAGGGGTCCAACATCAGGGGCCTCGTTCTGATACTGTTGACTAGCATGATTCAAGGAGACTTGGTTTAGGAGTGTTGATTAGTATGATTTTAGGATATTTGATTATATTTAAGAGCTGATTTTATTCTGATTTGCTTTGATAGCTGGATTGATTGTACAGACTTATTTTATTTCCTTAATTAGCATTAGGAGCTTTGTATAAATTCCCTTGCTCATGGGATGTAAACATACACAGAAATACAAGAAGCATTTTCTTCTTCTGAAAATCTACATGGTATCAGAGCCATTGCTGCCTTTTTGAGGTGAGTTATCTCCATCGCATTACTAGGGTTCCTTTTTTATCAAAGAGGCCCAGTTTTCTTCTATTGTTGGTTGTACGCAACATAAACTCCTTCTGATTTCCTTCTGATTAGGCTGAAACATGGAGACATTCAAGAGACAATTTCTGGAGAAATCTTGTCTTAGGATGAAATTCAACTTCTCCAATTGTCGAGTCTGGTGCAAATAGACGCATGACATGCTCTTCTAAATGCATTCAAAACTATTCTCCGTCTCCTAAAGGAGATAATGCTAAAATAACCAATGGTTCTTTAGTACCTATCTCTAGAACAGGTTCTGTCATTTGTACTCCAGATATTAAACTATCATCCGTGCTCATGTCCCTGAGTCTCCTATCAATCTTTTATCTATTAGTGTCATCACCAAAGCTCTAAACTATAAAATCGAGTTCTTTTCCGATCATTGTATTTTTCAAGATCT
Organism: Nicotiana benthamiana; assembly: GCA_034376525.1. Lineage (NCBI taxonomy): Eukaryota > Viridiplantae > Streptophyta > Magnoliopsida > Solanales > Solanaceae > Nicotiana > Nicotiana benthamiana. The sequence goes on from CM067329.1 coordinate 1,465,007, forward strand.
TCAAACAAGAAAAAGGATTAGCAGTGGTAGATTGCGTCATGACTTATATATATTAGATGTGACTCAAAACTCTAGCCAAGCCTTTTTTGGGGAAAGTAGGGATGTCAACCAAGAAATAATACAACGGCATAGACGATTAGGACACCAATCATTCTTTGTTTTCAAGAAGTTATTTGTTTGCAAGGACTTAATTGGAATCTTTGTTCTATGATGCATGTGAATATGTCAAGCATACTAGAAACTCTTATCCTGTGAGTGATAATAGAAGCACAACTCCGTTTATGACTATTCATTCCGATGTATGGGATCCTACCCAAATTGTTTCTTTGTCGGGTAGTCGATGGTTTGTTACTTTCATTGATTGCTGCACTAGGATGACTTGGTATATTAGTTAAAAGCCAAAAGTGAAGTTTTTTCTTCTTTTCAATCATTTCGATTTGTACTCAGCTTGATGCCAAAATAAAAATCTTAAGAACTGAATGGCAGCGAATATATGGATAAAAGATTTGGTGTTTATTTGGAGTCCAATGGGATAGACGGATACTCCATCAGACTAGTTGTCCTTACACTACTGCAGAAAATGGGTTGCTGAAAGAAAAAATAGACATCTATTAGAAGTAGCAAGATATATTATGTTCACCATGCATCTACCAAAACCTTGCCGGGATGCTATTCTAGCGGCTGCCTATCTTATCAACAGAATGCCACTTAAACCCCTGACTTTCACAGTCCTCTGGAAGCTTTAAAGGGTAAGAATAAATATAATGTTCCTCTAAAGGTGTTTGGGTGCGTTTGCTTTGTCCACTCTAGAAATTCTGGGAAACTTGATCTTAGAGCTATAAAGTGTGTTTTCATCGAGTATTCTCCGACACAGAAAGGTTACAAATGTTATCATCCTCCCTCTAGGAGATCTTTTGTTAGCATGGATGTTAGCTTACGAGAATCTGAACCCTATTTCAGTATTACCTCATCACCTCTTCAGGGGGAAGAGGTGATTCTACCTAGTTCCATTACTGGACCTCTTGATGACATTGTTACAGCGGAAAGTGAAATTGGAGAAAGAATTGAGGGGGAGACTATTGGGCGTTTGATAAGCCTGATTTGAAAACTTACTCAAGGAAAAAAAAAAAGCAGAAGAAGCTATCATGCAATCTACCAAAGCTGACCCTTCTTCTACTCGTGAGTTATCTACATTTCCTAATGAGTTAGATGAACCTATTCCTCTCAGAAAAGGAGGCGGATCTTGCACCACCATACACCCTTTATCTAATTTTGTCTCCTATAATTCTGTCTCCCTCCTATAGAGCCTTTGCCTTGTCTATTTCTTCTGTGTTTATTCCCAGAATTGGAGGGAAGCTTTTGCAGATCTAAATTGAAGTAAGCTATGATTGAAGAAATGAAGGTTTTGTCAAAAAATGAGACATGGTAACTTGTCACTTCACTACCAAACAAGAAGTTGGTTGGATGCAAATGGGTCTTTACTGTGAAGCACAAAGTTGATGGCTCAATTGAAAGATTCAAAGCAATATTGGTGGTTAAGGGATTTACTCAGACTTATGGAGTGGATTATCAAGAGACATTTTCCCATGTTGCTAAGATGAACATTGTTAGATTCGTTTATCTTGTGCAGCTAATCTTGATTGAGACTTGCAATAGTCAAGAATGCATTTCTTCATGGAGACTTAGAAGAAAAGGTGTATATGGAGATTCCTCCTGGATTTGATATTGCATAGAGTCAAGGAAAAGTATGCAAATTGAAAAGAGCCTTATACGGACTGAAGCAATCACCCAGAGCTTGGCTTGACAAATTCAGCAAAGCAATGATCTCCTTCGGTTACCAACAAATCAATGATGATCACACCCTTTTCATAAGGCATCAAACGAGTAAACTCACTCTTCTCATAGTTTATGTTGATGACATAGTAATGACAGGAGATGACAACGATGAGATGTCTCGATTGAAGAAGTTGTTGGCACATGAATTTGAGATCAAAGATCTAGGAAAATTGCAGTACTTCTTGGGAATTTAGGTTGCTAGATCCAAAAAAAAGGAATCTTTATTTCTCAAAGGAAGTATATTCTGGATCTTTTGAAGGAAACCGGTACAACAGGTTACAGACCCGCAGAATCGCCCATTAAAAGCAACCACAAGTTACAAAGCAGAGTTGGAGAATCAGTTGATAAGGAGAGATATCAGAGGTTGGTTGGAAGACTCATTTAACTCCCCCACACTAGACCAGACATAGCCTATTCAGTTAGTATGGTGAGTCAGTTCATACATGATCCCGAGATCCTCAGATGCAAGCTATTTTTCATATTTTGCGGTACCTGAAGTCTGCTCCAAGGAAAGGTCTACTTTTTTCCAAACATGATCACCTCCAAATAGAAGCCTTTACAGATGCAGATTGGGCTAGATTTCTAGATGGCAGAAGATCAACGTCCGGTCACAGTAGGCTCGTAGGAGGAAACTTGGTTACTTGGAGAAGCAAAAAGCATAGTGTAGTTGTTAAACTATCTTTCAGCTGCACAGCGAGCCCCCAGGACACTTGCTGCAGAAATGTAAGCAGTTTTGCTGGATTCATCTTGATGACTATTTTAAGGATCATTTTTCCAGGTTAAAATCTGAGTCGTAAAAGAAACAAACAAGGCTGGCACTAGAAATGTGGACTAAAAACCTAAACCATACTGTTAGTATTTTCTCGCCTCGGGTGTATCACGATGTGCATCACATATCACTATAGTTAATTTAAAACTAAAAAGAAAAGAAATAGCATCTCTCTGCTCATAATTCTCAAGCAAAACATAACCTCTAAAATTTAAACTTAGCCTTATCCACCAATTTATTTACCGTGTTATCACATGCTACTAAGAAGGAAAACTGAAACCAAATAAACAATAAAAAGAGAGCTAAACATTGACAAAGCAGTCATCTTGAAGGCAATTTGACCCCGTTCACTATTTTCCAGCTAAATCCACACAAAATATAAGCAATTTCACCGCAGTAACATAAACCTCAGTCATGAATTCAAAAAATAAGAAGATAACCTTAATGCAAAAGAAAGCAATCATTACCTGATTGCCAAGGAAATCTAGAATGTGAACGGCTCCACCGTAAGTACCAAGAGCAATCATTCGTTCAGCGAGGGCAATACACGTGGCAGCATCGCTTGAGAGAAGCGATTGTACACTGCCTCCCATCCTCTGATACTTAAGTCTCGGTTCATATTCTTCTTCTTTCTCCTCCTCTTCTTCGGGATCTTCTTCTTCTTCATCCCTCTCGTCGTCGCCGTCGATTCCGTTATCTGATAGATTCCGTGACATTCCGAACTCCGATTAACTGAAGATCTGTAAAGGTTAGTTTAGTTACGGTACTTTGCTTTCTCTTTTGTTTGGGGCGGTTTTTTGAAGAGAAAGAAAGAAGTGTTTTTGGGTTGCCCCATTAAACAGTTAATTTGAAGGAATAGTTAATTATCTATGGAGAAGCAAAACACAAGTGTATTAACCATAAAATGCCAAATGATTTTGTTAATACAAAATAAATTATTTTTCAAATTAATTTTTTTTTAATTTTAAATTTATTTGTTACACTAATTGAATTAATAAATATATATATCTTATAATTATTTATAAAAAATAAAAATACAAAAAAAAATGTTCTACTCATTCAAATTGCGAGAATTTTTAAATTAGAGTTTTAAAATTATTTTACAATAAAAAATAAAACAAAAGTAAAAAATTACCATTTCAAATTGGAGAGTGATTTCTTCCTAATAGTAGTAGTAGTAGTGTGTATATATGAGAACAGTTATTATACTAAATTGGTAATTTATTAATAATTCATATGTCAATTTAGCAATATTAAGCAATGGATAACATAATTTTTTATTTATATATATATAATTAAATTTTGGTTACTATAGTGTTTTGTATCCTTTGATTTTGTATAAATTTTATTATATTTATGTACACTATATTAAAAAATAAAATAATAACTAATATTTATTTAAATAATAGAATATAATTTTATAGAATTAATATTCTGTTAAATTATCGGTGCATCGCACATGTTTTAACATTAGTTTGCAAGAAAACAAAAGGAATGGTTAATAAGAAGTATGACTGCCACGTGTTATTTGTTTTGTACTTAATCTAGTTTTAATTAACTTTTTGGATTGATATGTTGATGTGCTTTTGGTTTAGTCAATGAGGTTTTAAAGGAGCTGCTTTCTCGTGATTGATGGCCCATTACACAGCTTGATTGATGGCCCTTCTCCATATACAAGTGTGATTAATTATATTTCTTCTTATCCCATATTTGAGATTGGTTTTCTTTTTCCAAAAAAAAAATTAAAACAAGTACGTACTATAGATCCCCTGAAATAAATCCATTATTTTTCTTCCCCTCGTTTTCAGTTCCACCACAACGTGGACGTTGTCGATGGCGAGACCTCCATCTCTTGAAAGAGTTATGCTCCAACAACAACAATAACAACAGTATAATTTTATTTAATTGGGGTTGGGGAGGATAGTGTATATGCAGACCTTACTCCTATGATGGGGTAGAGAGACTGTTTCCAAATAGACCTCTGACATTCTTCCGTCCAAGAACTTCTCACCTTACTCTTGGGGAGACTCGAACTCACAACCTCTCAGTTAGAAGTGGATTTGCTTACCATTATAACAACCCTCTTGTCGAAAGAGTTATGCTCCAAAGTGCAATAAAAAAAATTTAGCATACCAAAATTTGTTATGATTCTTTTTGACACATTTTGTACTGTCAAGGCATGCCATTGATTTGAATAATTATAGCAAGATCTCCACCATTGTTCCTTGCAAATTTTGCTGAATTCTCATATAAATTTTTTTTCTTTTTGCTTCTTTGCATACGTCTTGAAAGCAATATACAAGATCTTTAAAAAAAATCACAATAGCTATACTATTCCTACTTTATTGGCGAAATCTAAAAAATATTTCACCAGAACAATTTTGATGAAAGATTTATTCATAAACAATTATTATAATAATAAATATTTTGCTTTGTACATATGATCCTCGTTTCGTTTGTACATATAGTATATATATTTAGGGTATAAAATTATAAATGCTCAAATCATAGAATATGATGGTAACGTATTATTTTTAAGATATGCTATATATATGTTATTTTGATTTTAAGACAATTTGTGTTATTTTAAATTATTAGACGTATTTATGCTTAATGTTTTAGTTTGCTAGATTAATTTGAAGTATTATTAATTTATTATGCATGAAACTTTAGTTTACTATTTGTTTGTTAATTTACTTTTTAAATGTAAACTTTAATTTTGAATTTTGAAATAAATGTAGCACTTGCAATTTATAAGTGCAATTTTTTCTCATATTCCTTGTATTCTTTAAATTAATACAAAGTATTAATATAGAGTACAATAGTTATAAAAAATACGCACAAAGAGAAATACACTAAACCCGGCCCGGTCCGACCCCCTCAACCCGTATCCCTTATGATTTAATTTTTATCCGGATGAACTCGAATCCGAACCCGTTAAACCCGTTAAGATCCAACCCGTAACCGAATTGGACTGTATTCGTACGGGTCCAAAAATATAGGCCCGGCCCGACCCGATCCACCCGTTAAACACCTTTACTTTAATTGCTGAAGATATTGGACTAGAATAATATGATGATTAATACAGTATTCTTGAACACGATCTATCTAACCAAGCAATTTAATAAAAACAAGGTATATTAGCATGATGATAGGTCAAAGGACAATCATTGAGAAAAAAAAAAGATTGAGGTAGAGAGTAATGCCTCAGTCTTTCAAGCACAAGAGCACAAGTAAATTGAAGATCATGAATAACAAGTACAAAGAGGGTTGGAAGGTTTAGAAGCTAAGAAATTGAAGAAACCAATGTTTCATCGAAAATCGACAAGTTGGGAATGTTATTGACAATAGGCTACATAGACGATATTTACAGTTTTACACCCTAATTATACGATGTTTATTGTTGTTTTATAGGCTAAATGATAACAAAATGCTCTAACTAGTGTTCCTTTGCTTCGCAAGAACTAATCCTAGTTAGGAAGAACTATGGAATAGTTTGAAGTCAATAATATGAAGAAAACGTGCAATCAAGAAGCACCCGAGCGGAAAGAAGCAAAAAGTGGACTGGGTTGGAATCCACCACGACCGCGATTGGACTGCGGTAGGCCAAAGACGCGAGGCAGAATGTTCGTCTCTCACCGCGATCGCGGCGCATTCTGCCGCGATAGCGGTGAACTGTGCAGTTGCCCATAACTTTCATGACCAAAGTGTAACTCGGGAAAAACTTATTCCAAACCCTTATAAAATCAAGAAGCTTGCCCAAGAAAGTATCAAGCTTATTTTTATACTACTTTGGAGGCAAGAACAAGTGTGAGAAGAGGAACCAAACATTAGAGTTTTTCTATCTTCTCTTTATTATTGCAATTATACATTATGAACAATTTAGTAGTTTTATCTTGTTTTGTTATGAGTATCTAATTCCTTAGTCTAGGGTTTTGATGGAACCTATTAAAGGATTAACTTCTTGTTATCTTAATATAGGTTGTCCAGTTCAATCTCTATTTGTTCAACTACGTTCTTGTTGTAGTTAATTGATAGGATCCTCAATTAGCTATGCCTATCTAGTGTGCATAACTTGGGAGAGAGTGCATATTTAGGTAATTGTTGGACAACATAACTCCCGAAGTATATGAGGGGTCAATAACTAAGGGTTCAAAGGCGGGATTAGGGATAACCTAGAGTTTCTCTCACAAATTCCCACAAATTCTAATTGATTTTCTCTCCCTATCAAGTTCTAATTGGAGGCAAAACCTAGAGTTTGAAGAACCAAGGTAGGAGCTGAGTTATCCAACAAATAAGGTAAGTTTTACTGTTGTCTTTCATCCATTTTTTCTGCTGAAATTCATGATAAGTTGTGCTATTAGTTAGAACTCACGAGATTGTGATAGGGAGCAATGAGTTCGAGTTATTCACTTGTAGCGGACTATTTTATGGAGTGTTTTGTGTTGTTGTTGAGCTGTGTGTTTTACTATATTTTTGTGGAGCTTTGGAGTAAGGGTGTGGAGAAACATCACATAAATACAGGGTGGTGGGCTGGTCGTTCGTCGTAATATTTTCAGGTTGTTTGTCACTACTATGGTGATCGTTTTGTATTTGAAGAGATTGGGGTGTGTTGAGCTGTTTTGTAGTATTTTGTGGTGTATAAGGTTGGCAAATAACGTATATATGCTTTTATTGTTGTGTTCTTGTATTGTTATTGTTATCTCGAATTTGGATGAAGTAAGGATTATAGGGGAGATAATGCCCGTTTTAATACAAAATAAGCTTATCGTTCGTTGTGTGATAGTTGTATCTTTCGTAACTTAATTATAGTATTATTATCGTTGTGGTAGATTAAGGTGCGAGGAAGTGATTTCAACTTGGTGATTGGAAAGATTGTGATAAGGTATGTTAAGGCAAAATATTTTGGCATGATCCCGTAACTACATGAGTTTGATAATGAGGCATTGAGAGAAGTTCGTTTCTGAACTTATGTACATTATCCTAGTCCCATAAGTTACAGTATTCTCCCTTATCGGGATTTTATATTCAGTTAAGTATTGTCTTCTTCCAGTCAAGAGAGAAGAGGGTATATATATATATATATATATATATATATATATATATATATATATATATATATATATATATATATATATATAGAAAGAGAGAGAGAGAGAGAGAGAGAGAGAGGATTACAATATTTTCATCACCATCGAGCTATAATCGGTGCACATGCTCTTATTGAGTTATATACCGAGCCCACTATGGCCGAGCGCCTATGAGCGAGCCCAAAATGGTCGAGGTATAGAACCTAGTATGGTCAAGCGCCTATACTACGGCAAAGAAATTACACATACCGAGCCTTATAGAGCCAGACATATATTTTACTTACTATATTGAGATAGATGAGTCAATATTAGTAGGTAAGCATATCTTCAATTATATTTGACTCCCAGGTACTTTTAATATTATATTATCAGTTCAATTTTAGCTTTCAATTTATGTTGCCTTACATACTCGGTACATTATTTCGTACTAACGTCCATTTTGCTGGGGATGCTGCATTTCATGACTGCATGTCCTAATAGACAGCTGGATAGACCTTCCTAGTAGACAAATTCAAACATTAGCTTGGTTGGTAAGCTCCACTTCCTCGGAGTTACTAGGTCTATACCTTGGAGTCCATTTATATATACAGGTTTTATGGGTAGATCGACACCCTGTATCGGTCATAATACAATTCAGTTATCCCCAGAGGCTTGTAGACAAGTCATGTACATTTTTTATATCAGTATTGTGGCTTTATGAGCCCTATGTATCTGTTTAGTTTGGTATTGCTGGTTGTAGATATTATTTTCAGATGGTTCATAATATGGCCTCATCGGCCTAAGTTGAGGGTAACCCCTCCAGAGTTTACAGTTACAGAGTGGTACGCTCAGGCCGGGTATGATGCCGAGTGCCGGCTACGCCTCTTTAGGTTTGAGGCATGAAAAACTTGGTGTCGGGGCATTTCTATCCTAGGGAGTTTACAAGCCATGTCTAGTAGAATTTTGTTTATGGGTGCGTTATGCACCACACTTATAAATAGGAGGCTACAGAGTATTTAGGACTTTCACTCTTTCTTCTAGCTCTAGATCATGTGGTATAGCTCAGTTGTAACATTCAAACTCCTAACTTTTATTTTATTCATAATACAACGATATCTACATCTAGAAAAATAGTTGGAAATAGATTGAATGTGGCTGTAAAAGAGTTGAGTCAGAAGAACTCGACTTTGCATTATGCTTACAATGAGTAATTGTGAGGTCTTCAGCAGATCATGTGTGTACTAAGACGTTTAAGCTTCTTGATAGCTTAAGGCATGAATATTTATTCACCTATATGGTAAAAAGCAATAAGAGAATCAGAAGGTAGATATAAGTTTTAACAAGTAAAAGAAGCAGGGTGGAGAAGGGTACGAGGTACCCAGTTAGAGAAGATTATCAATATTACAATTCAGGCAAAGAAATATATATATTATGAGTTACTTTCCACAGTAACAGAGGTAAATATAATTAGTCATACCCATCTTAGTTATGCCTCATGGGAGCTAACATTTATTGTTTAAGAGAAAGATGAGACATCATGATCCAAGTGGGGGTAGAGTAACCCAAAATGGTGGATGGATTATTATCATTAGCTAAATTTTTTGAAGAATGATGCTAACGTGGTGATAGATCTCCTTGTGAGACACGCGGATGGTGCACTCTAGAATAGAACAGTCAGACACGAATACTAGAATGTTCAGAAATTTCAGAAGACATGCAGTAGAATCGTAGAAAGGATAAATATTTACCTTAGTATGGCTCTCGTCCCTAGTCAAGAGAGAATGTTAGGCGACTCGAAGAGCTAGTAGATTGAGCAAAGGGAGCTAAAACTGAAAGAATATTTTGTTGAAGTTTTCAAAATAAAGTAGTAGACAAAAATATTAGCAGGGGAATAAGAAGAAAGTATTAAGTATTATGAGTAAGATATGATAAATGGATGATAACTGTAAATCACAATATGATATGATAACAGAGTCTATAGTCAAGTGAATGAAAAGACAAGAGGTCACCGGTCTTGATATAATAAAAGAGTATAGGTGTTTATCATGAAAATGGTAACAATAATTAAATTTATAAATGGGATTCTAAAAATATGTGATATATTCCTGAGCTAGTTTTTAGAGCGTCTGATGCTTGAAATGCTAAACATGAAGATGCGATGCGAGGTAAAGGGAGGTAATAAGCAAACCGATGGAGCCTGCTGCCCAAACGCAAAGTGGTCTGATGAAGGCCTATGGGGCGAGGATTGGGTCAATATTGGACCGCCGGGGACAATCGGGGGAGGGATAATAAGCAAGATATAATTAACTAAGGCTTTCTATAGCTGACGTTGAGTTATACATAAAGAGCAAGCAAGAAAACAATGAACGCGAGGTGGCCTCGGGCTTGTAATAACAAATAACTTAGTAGAAAAGAAAAGAGGGAGAGAGATATTATTTCACTTGTGGAGAGAACGGAGCAACATCAGTCCCTTACAAGGTAGGGTGAGTCCCCCTTATGTAGGCGAGGGGACTCAGTAAAGTACATGTGTGTAATTTGTGAGGGTACAAAGATGGGATGGCTTGACACAGGACCTCATAGTTGGCTCTAGATAGACCAGATCTGTCAGGTGTAGCCACGTACTTAGGAGACCTTCTTTCATCCCGACCTTGGACCTTGATTTCTTTGAGTCGGGCTCCATCGAGCCTCAAGTCTAAGCACTCAGTCGCGGCCTCCCACCCTCGAGGTTTCAGAAAAATTTTGATGCGTCTTAATAGCAAAAAATCGAGTCTTCTAATTTGCCGCATACAAATAGTCTCTGTGTTTCCCATGAAGAAGTAATGGGAAATGATTCTAACACTCGACTCTTTGAGCTCCCTTTGATGACATTATGCTAGCGATTCAGATCAAGGCACAATCTTTTGCAACAGACACTGTATCACACGGATTCCTGCTCGATGCCTTGTTTTTTTTGCTTCTCGAGGCAAAAACACTACCACTAATTCGTTTATTCAAGAGAAGCAACAAGTGCAACCATCGGTCAATCTTCCTGAGCATCGATGACCGTGTTCTTTTTCCCATAAATGAGGGCAATTTGTGGCATTGCCTCTTCCATCTCAATGCTTATGTTGGCATGTTTTACTTCTTCTTTCCCGTTAATTTCTTTTTTCCCTTTATCACTATGATGGAAGCTTTTTGTCTCAAGGTTGTTTGGAGGAAATCCTTTGGACTGCATCATATCCTCCTGCCGAGGCATATTTCTGCCAGACGGAGATGTACCATTACGCCACCATCGTGGTTGTTGATATACCACCCCCTGCCACTATTGCCGAGCCGAGATAATGGTGACCGGAGAGTTGGCTCCTCACTCATATAGATGGTTACTCGGATTATGCATTGTTGCTCATTCTCCACTCGGGCCTGGTACGACATTTCATTCCTAGGGTTCTCTTTTTTCTTAAGAGATAAGGTAGAAACACCGACTGTTAAGGTAGGGGCTCACCGGGTTTTCACCTTTGACTTCGGCGAGCCATGTCTCTTTCCTCTGCCTCCTCCGCGCCCCCTATTTTTCCACTTCTTCATCTTCTCCGGCGAGAATCCCTTGGGGAATTGAGCTGTGAACCTATGGGAAGTGGAGATCGGAAGAGTCAGTCTCAAGCATATATGCTTCGAGGGTGTGGCGTTCGGGGATGCTGATACCGGAGATAAACCCACTAGGGCGGACCGGGCGCCCGTGTTTCATTGCATGTACATCCCTCTGTTCCATAGCTTTAGGCATGGAAGTCCTCTATAGGCTTTTGTAATTGTATGTAACGACCCATCGATGGCTGCTTGTATACCAACTATGAATAAAAATGAACTTTGTTGATTTATGCTTTCGAATTTTCTTTGTTATCTGTGTGTTTTTAAGCCCTCCGACGCCCTTCGAATGTCTTATTTTATTGTTAATCGCTAATATCAAGCTCAGTCATAAATATTCATTCTGATTCTTTGTTGATTGACATGGCTCTCTTCTGAATTTGTCGCCGAGCTTCGGACCAATCTCTAGCTGATCTGATAGTTCAGGGACATCGAGGCCCTTTGGTTAGTTCGAAGATCACATGTTTAGTTCCGGAGCCTCCGGGGGCGCTACTCCAAATGTAGGTCATCTTTGGGTACCCGGGGCCCCCTATTAGTCTTGCTATATATGGCCTCTTCAGACTGTATATAAGATAGACTTCTGCTGAGGAGCTTACGTGTAGTTTTTGCGATTGGGGCTTCCTTCATTTACTCTTTCCCCTTAGAGAGAGTGACTTGTGAGATCGGTTGCTTGCCTTGCACTAAGAGTTGGTCATCGAGGCTCGACCTCTTTAGGCTAGGGTTTCCTGTCGAAGAATGCTGCTCTGAGCATGGAGATGACACAAATGACTCTTCAAATTATGATTCTTCGTTGGAGGATGTTTCTGGGATCGAGTATCAACCATCAATTCATATCGAGGTCGTTTGCTTCTCAGGATTGCCTCGAGCAAACATATTGTCGCTGCCTTTTGCATATAAGTGGAGCCGCCTCAGCTTCTTTGCAAGACTTTACAATTTTTGCATAGCAGCCTTTCCGTTCTGATATAGAGTACTGCATCCTTCTAGGTGCGAGAGTGTTGGTAGATACCTTTGCTTTCGCCTGTTAGTTTTGCCATAGCCGTGGAAATTGCTCTAGGGAATATCCGACAAGGGATCGGAAGTGTTGCTCCTGGTGCCCAAGAATCAAGGGAATTCACTTTGGATATGGCATCTTTGCTAAGGGGAGAACATCTGGAGATGGCGAGAAGATACCTCGGGTGGAGCGAAGGGGTAGCTCTGTAGGCGCTTTCCCCCAACGAGGGTATTGCAGTCTCCAATGATGGTTTCCTGAATGTGTATTTGTATCCTTTTGCTTTTGGACCCCTTGATAAGATTGTTCTTGAATTCTATCTGAAATATCAGGTCACTCTAGCGCAGGTTCACCTGTCATTTTGGTAGACTGTGTTGATAATGAAGTTCTTCGCAGAGAAAGCCAAGCTCGAATTCACGCTTGATCACCTTGTCAGGCTATACCGGCCCTTTCATCATCGATGCATGCTAACTCTGAGGTTCCGCTCATCGACGCCCTTCGTTATTGACGACGAGGAAGGTGGGGATCGGGAGTGGACCAGTTGGTTTGTCTGGGTTCGGATGACTGATATTATTCCTATATAGTTCTTATCATTTCCTCAAGGATGGAATCACGCACGTGAGTGAGGCGTTTGGCGCTTTTCCAGATTTTGTCTAGAGTGAAAGTCAATTGAGTAATAATGTCGCTTCTTTTATTGCAGCAACTTCATGGACACAAGTTCACGATCTGCCTAGCTGGGTCCGGAAACTGGTGACCCATTCATCCCGTGGCAAACGCTGATGGCAAGCTATGTTTCGTACCGGATAGAGAATGTCATACTGAGGTATGTGTGTACATCACCTTTGTTTGGTCTTCATATACCCGAGATAAAATTTTCCTCTTCCGTTTGCGTCGCATTCGCCGTTTGTAGATATTAGGCAATTCTTTAGGATGAGGAAAAGTTATTCTGAAAAGGGGGAGGAGCCGAGGGTCTTTAGTCCAGTTTGTCATGGAGACGACAAGGATCGACACTTATGATGTGATGGAACTTCTAGTAGTTCTGGTCATGTTCGCTTTTCTGGGGAAAGGGCGCTACCCGAGTATGTTTCCCCTAGGGTACCCAATTCCTGGCCAATGGTTTTTTTGAGCGAGCGTGCCGTGATCGAAGTTGATTCTTCCAGGGAGGCAGGAGAAGGATCGTCAGGAGTGTGCCTCGACTTTGGGGATGTCCGCTGGCTTCACTTTGTGGGGAGTTCATGTATAGCTTCCCTGCATTTTGTGCTTTTCTCCATCTATTAACTTCCCTCGTATAGGCCTGTGATAGGCTTAAGGCCAAGCTGCTCCGTCAAGGAGCTAAGGTTCAGAAAATTCGGGGTGAGTGTGAGTCCCTTAGGCTCCTTAACAAGGAGAGGGAAGTAGAGTTGCAGCATTGGCAACATGAGGTGCGCCGAAGCTCGGATTATCAAAGCTATCTGTCGGAGTAGGTAATTTTCTATGGTGTGCACTTTACTCTTTTCTGATCTTGAGAACGAGTTTCCTTTGCCGTATCAGTTGCAGAAGAATTCGGAGGCTTTAGAGTATATCAAAGGTGATGTCGACTGCGTCAGAATTGCTTGCAGGGAGTTGAGGGCTCAAGCGCATGCTCGAGCTTCGGAGGAGATGAGTGCTTCAGCCAGGGTCCCCGCTCTCGAGGTCCAGCTCCGCTTGACTCATGGTAATTACAAAGTTCAAGCGGACATTATTGGGAAACTTGAATCTGACCTCTCGAAGGACAGGGCCGAGATAATTAACGCTCGGACGCAGGCAGCGCTAGTCCAAACTAGGGTCGATCACGAGATGGCAATTTGTGTGAAGGATGTCGCTGATGCCCAAGCTGAGATGGAGTGGTCCCTTGACCTGGAGCGGAGGATCGAGGAGTATGTTCACTGCAAATCCTGGAGAGAGGTGCTTGGGAAGATCGCTGCAAGTGGCTTCGTTCTCTTGGAGGAATGGGCTCAAGCGCGTGCGGATGAGCGCAATGCTCGGTTTATTATCGTCGATGTTACTGAGGGTGATTTTGGCAAGCTGTAGCTCTTTGGAGTGTAGTTTTTGTCTTTTTGTAGCTTTGTTCAAAATATTTGTAGTACATGCATATAGATGGAGAACACGTTTTTTCTAGCGTGCATGATATATAAGGCGAAATTTTGGAGTTTTATTTTTTCTATAACTTTTTCCTACTGTTGTTTTTGCTCAGGCAGGATGGTCTTGGCGTTTAGCGAGGTCTCTTTTGATCTGGAACTAGTCGGATGGTCCAAGGGACTGCTAAGTGAAGCTTTGATGTGAGCAGGTGCTGGACCTTCGTGCTCTGCCCGACCGCTTAGGCTTAGAATCCGGGTTGGACTCCGACTCGAGCCTTCCTGTCTTCGTATTTTTCGTATCCGCGCTTGCGGGTGGTGGTCTCATTTACCTTGTGCCCTAGGGTTTGCTGTTTTGATTGCTCTGGTCCAGCCTCCGGGTCATATTATGCTTTTCCTTGCATGCATGGGCGGATGATGCATTTTTGTGTCTTTTGGGTCGAGATGACCTTACATGCGCTTTGTTCGGAAGGTTTGCTCAGTTGGAGATGGCGATTGTCACACCTTCTTTTTACCTACGCCCGCAAGGGCGCAAGGAGAATTTCAATTAAAGGACAATCGAAATGGGATTTGCTTATTTAATTCAGAGTCGCCACTTGGGAGATTTATGGTGTCTCAAGTCACCGGTTTAATCCCGAATCGAGGAAAAGAATGACTCTATTTAACAGTCTCCGCACCAAAAATCGTAGTAAGGAATTTTGTTAACCCGGGAGAAGGTGTTAGGTATTCCCGAGTTCCGTGGTTCTAGCATGGTCGCTCAACTGTTATATTTGGCTTAAATTATCTGATTTCAAAATATGTTTTAGTTTATGTGATTTTCAATTATAAATCACATTTATTATTATTTTTAATGAGAATTTCAACGTCGTGGAAACGTATCTCGAACCACGTCACATCAATACACCCGTGGTTGTTGACACATTTTGACTCCGTTGAGATTTGGATTTGGGTCACATAAATGCGCACCAGATTTAAGAAGGTAAATTATTAAAAGCGTGCTTAAAGTGACTAACACGTTATTATCTTTGGGAAAGGCCATGAAATTCGCTAAACGGCTTATCCCGAATTCTAAGTATTTTATAATTAAACGTTGAATGAGGGTTCTGCAATTTGCATTTTATTCAGCGAGGCTCGTCACATTTTATTTAAGGGCATCCTAATGTGAACTATAATTTCTATTTTTTATTTGTCTCTAAAGGCGCTAATTTATTAGTTAACCATTCAATTATCATTAAAACAATCAAAGAGGTCAAGCCTTGGATCTATGATTCAGTAGGTAAAAGGGGTTCCAGTCTGTTGGGATTAGTTCACATCACAAGAATTTTGAGCTTCGGGGCC
Organism: Nicotiana benthamiana; assembly: GCA_034376525.1. Lineage (NCBI taxonomy): Eukaryota > Viridiplantae > Streptophyta > Magnoliopsida > Solanales > Solanaceae > Nicotiana > Nicotiana benthamiana. Next base: position 1,480,718 of record CM067329.1, read on the forward strand.
CAAACACACGCTTATTTTGGCAAGGCTTCACTCCGCTGGGTGAAATGAGCCCAGATATATAACTCAAATGACAACTGACCACAATACTGATTACACAACGAAATTGAATTCAAATGTCATCAGGCCACTAATATTTCGTATCGTTGACTAACACATACAATTCGTCAATTCGACAACCAACACCGTCCAAGAATGCCAGGCTTAATTCGATGCTCTTTTAGCAAACAAACTGTCAATTTCAAAATCCTATTTGTTATTTGGACATTACTTTTCCTACATGGAACTTAATACGCTGGGATTCAGCTTAAAGTCACCAATTAAAACCACCTGCTCGCCTATGATTACGATCTACACGACAAATGCTACTGGGAACTCTATCTCATTACATGAGTTCTTCTTAAAACAAATTTGAAAATAGTTGACATGAATTTAACTGAAGCTAACATGAACTTCTTCCAATTAATCATAACTGGTACTCAACAACTAAAATTCCTGTACATTTCTGCATACACGAATACACACGTAATGATTCAACTAGACACATTCATACTTAGTAGTTTATCAGTCCACTTAATACAACCCAAACAACAATTTAAACCACATCAATAAGCTGAATGTTGAATACACATTTACAAAAATTGAAATAACTTAGATTTAATGCTTCAATCATTTCATATTTCAACTCACAACTATCAAGGCAAAGCCATGTACGTGGAATTGGAATAGAAATGAAGTAGAAGATGTCAGCTACAGCAATAACTCGAACAGCAACAACAGTAATCAATTCCTAGTAATATAGAACAACAAGCAGAGCCATGTAATAAACCCTGAAATCTAGAAATGTTTAAAACCAAACAGAATTACCAAAACTGACTCAAAACCAGCCTGAATAAACCCAAAATCACTCGAAAACCAACTAGGAAACCTCTGAAACTCTCACAATCAGAAATCAAGCTAGAAACATACAACTCATATACTGGAATTCTAATTTGACTTTAGGAGCACTAATGCAACAGTAGGTTTCTATTATTGTATTTTTTCTATTGCTTTTTGTATTTTTGAGAGAACTAAGATCTAAGGAATTTTCTGATCAAAAATTTGAACTTCACATTTAGGAATCTTGGAGAATGTTTTGGGGGGAAATTTTTTTTGGCTCAAAAATTTTTAAGACTGAATACCTTAGCTCTCAAAATCTTCTCAATCTCTATCAAGGTCTGGAAGTGTGTGTATCTATCTCCCCTCTCTAAAACTGATCCCCCATATTTATACCCAACCCCTTGAACCCTTTCCAGCCCTTTTTTTCTTTGCAGTTGTAAAAAAGATCTTTTACTATTACCACCATGTTTCTTTTACTTTCAAGCTTGTAATATTCCTCTACTATGTGTATCCTTTTAGCTTTTATCACTACCCCCATGTTAATTACTTTCCATCTTGTAATATTCCTCTACTATGTTTATCCTTTTAGATTTTTATCACTACCCCCTTTTTATCTACTTTCCAGCCCCTTTTCCTTTCTTTGTACTTGTATTTTTCAATTTGTCCCCTCATGTTCCATTCTGGTTTCCCATCCCACTATTATTAGACCACAACTTAATTTAATGGTTACATTAGTACCTCACTGTCAGACCATTCAAGCTAAAGCATTTTTCAAGTTTTGAATCCCAAATCACCCCCCTTGTGTTTTTCCTTTGTTCAGTTAACCTCTACAAGTTTCCTAAGGATTAAGAAACATGGCAAAGAACCATTCTCAAACCAAATCCGACAGAACTAGTACTGAGAGACAGGTCTGCACAAACTTGAAACATAACAGACTTCTAATTCTCCTTTCACAAATGCTAACATAATTTTTTAGGCCAAATATTCTCAACAAATACAAGAAAATCTAAACTAAACTATTTAAACAAACATTAGAAAAGGAAGAATTATCGAACAGAGAACAAATAGAAAACAGATAGGGAAACATTAGGGGATTAGAGCATATTAACGAACAGGAAACAAAATAGAAAAACCTAATACTAGATTCATGAATTCTTGTGTTGAAACTAAGACACAGTAGAGGATACTTAGCAAAAGAGAACAAAGGCTAACATTAAAAGATGCAACAAAAGAAAACAAGAAAGAAATTGAAACAGTGAATAAGAAAAAGACCGTGAAAATACCTAGAGCCCAGCCCGAACCTTCCTTGAACTTGAAACTCTAATTATCTTATTTGTAGTTGAAATGAATCTTAATCGAGTGTTCTCAAGAACACACGATTAAGGTCTATTACGACTTCAACTCTCCAAACGTGCATCAATTCTAGAGTTAGAATTTTCTTAGTGTTTATTCTTTTGAATTAAGATTCAAGAATTTCCAGCCTGATTCGAAGGATAATAGTGGTTGATTAGGGATAAGGAGGTCAATGGGTTATTGGGTATTAGATTGGGAAGGTCTGGTGGTGGCGTCGCCACCGAGGGATCTTGTGACGACGCTATGGTTATTGGATCAAAATCATATTCGACGAATCCCGGGTTGATTCGAAGAGAGGGGGTTTGGATTTGAGATAGGAGGTTCTTGGGGTCATTTTGTGTTAATTCGAGGGAAATTAGACAAATTAGGGTTCTGTATGGTTCTTCAATTGAAGATTCGGAGACATTGGCTAGGAGTCGAGGGCTAAGGTTCATGGATTTGGAATGGGGAGGTCAAGGGAGTTCTATGTGTGAAGATGGGGTCGTTTGGCCACCGTCCACTACCGTGGGCGATTTCCGACAGGCGGTGGGCAGCGGAGTTAGGTGGTGAGAGACGAGCTCATCTCTGAGATATTAGAGACGAGGGAGGGTGGGGGTTTGGTTTGGGGAGGGGGCTGGGTAGGATTTAGGAATATATACAAGTCGAGAGATTCAATCCAGACCGTTAGATCAATTAATATCAACGGTCTGGATTCATTTTTTAATGGAAACAACGTCATTTTTTTAAATGAGAGACTGGGTCAGTCTTGGATGTGAACGAGTTAGGTTGTGAGGAGGCCTTGTGAACGTTAGATCAAAGGAAATGAACGGTTCAGATCAACCAATTTGAAATGTCATCGTTTCATTGATATTGGAGAGGGACTGGACCGTTCGATCTAATGAGATCAATGGCCTTGATTGACTGATAGAACGACGTCGAGTGATGTGTATTGGGGTCGGACCGAATTGGGCAGGGTAAGGGGTGAGATTTGGGCTAGCTTGCTTGGTCCCGGTTGGTTTAATTGATGTGGCCCAGTCCGATTTTTCTCTCTATTTTTTGTTCTTTTCTACTATAATTTTTTTAATTCCTAATTTAAAAACCAAAATCCTGGATTAAATCGTAAAACCAAAAATTAACTTGAAATACTAATCAACTCCTAATAATAATTATCACATATAATTAAATACCAATTCATAATAAAATCACACAACTAGACCTTAAATGCAAAAAATGTAAAGTACATTGTTTTTTTGTGACTTTTCATTTTTGAAAAAAACAACAATTTTCTTGATTAACTAAAAAATATAAAAATCAAATCCTAAATGCAAATGCCATATTTTTGGTATTTTCTTCTTAATTTAGCAAATAAAAATGCAAGAACGAATGCAAACAATACAAGAAAAATAACACAAAATCATAACAATTGTAAACAAATAAAATTATTTTATTTTATAATTTTCGGGAGTAATTCTCATATAGGGCAAAAATCACGTACTCACAGCTTCCCCTCTTTGTCCGAAAATATGAAGACTTTTCGTGCAAAGATAAAGTGAGCGGATACGAGCGATTTTTGCCCATTTGAGTATTCCGTGTGAAGCATTTTTAAATATTTGACCAAACCTCTGTTTCGAAGGTTTCCTACATATCCTTCGCTATAAACGAATAAGGTCAATGTACTTCGGGATGTTTTGGTAGCTGGGACTACCATGAAGCTGTAGTTTTACTATTACTGATGTTGCTGCTACTGCTACTGCTACTGCTTACTGAACTCCTTATTATACGATGCTAAAGAAAATAAGAAGCTAGACTAAAATATAGTCTACAAATGACAAAATCTTATTTGATCTTAAAAACTTGCTTTCATCTCTTGTTGCCTTGTTGTCTTGTTGACTTGTCTTGTATTCTCTCTTCATTGCCGAACTCAAACTGCTTATTTCCTTCTTGTGAGCTTTGAATTATTTTCCTTCGAAGCTCGAATTGCCTTCTTCTGTCCATTGTTGCCTTCCTTCTGATTTCTGAACTTGGATTTATGCTGGGGATTTTTGTTGTAACCCTTCGCTCTGCGGGCAGGTTCCTGACTTCTAAATTGAGCTTGAATGTGTTCATCTATTCTCTAGGCGGGCTCCTGACTTACTAAAATAGACAAAACAAAGAAAAGCTTTCTACCCCAGTTTGGAGACTGGGCATCACGTTACCAGATACTAATAAGAATTTGAAAACTAAACTTGAATTGTAATACCTTTGTTGTACAGGCGGGCTCCTGACTTCAACTTTAAATGTCATCCTCTGTTCTCCAGGTGAGCTCCTAACTTCAAACTTGAAATGTATTCCTCTGTTTTTCAGGCGGGCTCCTGACTTCAAAGCTTGAAATGTATTCCTCAGTTATCCAGGCGGGCTCCTCTGTTCTCCAGGCAGGCTCCTGACTTCAAACTTGAAGTGTATTCCTCTGTTTTCCAGGCGGGCTCCTGACTTCAAAGCTTGAAATGTATTCCTCCGTTATCCAGGCGGGATCCTGAATTCAAAGCTTGAAATGTATTTCTCTGTTATCCATGCGGGCTCCTGACTTAAACGAAATAGATAAAACAAAGGAAACTTTCTTCCCCAGTTGAAAATTAGGTACACGTTACCAGATATTAATAAGAATTTAAAACTAAAACTTGAATTGTAATACCTATGCTCTCCAGGTGGGCTCCTGACTTCAAACTTGAAATGTATTCCTCTATTTTCTAGGTGGGCTCCTGACTCCAAAGCTTGAAATGTATTCCTCTGTTTCCAGGCGGGCTCATGACTTCACTAAAATGGACAAAACAAAGAAAAACTTTCTTGCCCAGTTTGGAGACTGGGCATCATGTTACCAGATACTAATAAGAATTTGAAAACTAAACTTGAATTGTAATACCTCTGTTCTACAGGTGGGCTCCTGACTTCAACTTGAAATGTATTCCTCTATTTTCCAGGCGGGCTCCTGACTTCAACTTGAAATGTATTCCTCTGTTTTCCAGGCAGGCTCCTAACTTCAAAGCTTGAAATGTATTCGTATTTCCATTGTTCCCCCTTGCCTCCTGAACCATTTTCCTTCTAACTTGAATTATCTTTCTTCATAACTGCTTACCTCAAATCTTGTATTGTCTTCCTCCTTCAAAACTACTTCCCTCAAAACTAGTGTTTCATTCCTCTACAAACTGCTGGGGATAACACTGGTTTTTTTTCTTTTCAAAAATATGTTATCTTCCTCCTTCAAAGACTACTTCCCTTAAGACTGGTGTTTCACTCCTCTGCGAACTGTTTCCCTCTTTCTCCTTTATTTTCTGTTTTCTCTTTTTTGGTTCTTTTTTTCTTTCTTCCTTTAAAGACTACCTCCCTTAAAATTGATTTTATCTTCCTCCTCTCTCAAGTGGTTACTTGACTTCAGGAAAAATTTCAAAATGAACAAAAAATTTCTGCCCCAATTTGTTAACTTTCCTTGTATCATACCTTTCCGTCATCAATAACATATCTAGTCCCTCTTCCAAATCAAAAAAGAATTTGGTCAGTTTAAAACATGGTGGTTGGTTGTGATACTCCTGCTGGGGATGGTTTTCCTTTTCTCCTTTCCGTGTTATGCATTATTCGACCATCTTGAAACCTGGTTGATACCTTTCAGTCTTTTTGATGATTCCTTATTCACAAACCTCTCAACCATTTTCCCATGATTCTTACCTAGCCCCATGTATTTTCCATGACAGCTGATTTCACTTGAGGATCTTGCATGTTTATTGATTAACCACTTTCTCCGTCGTCTGTGTTACTGAAACTTTTTTCCCGTGCAGACCCAATATCTTCTTTTGTGGTACTGTTCGTGAACTGGCATTTCTTTGACCTTTGAGTCTCATATGAATTTCCAAATTATGTTCATCGCTCTCCGCATTGTTCCTTCTTGATTTTTCCACTGGCCTTGTCCTTATAACATTCGGTTTCTGCTGGGGATATCCTTTTTGACACTGGTCCAACCTTTTTTCAATCTCATCATCGAATATACCCTTGATTCAGTCACCCTGGCCGTCCTTCTGTTGCACTGTCCATGAATTGATATGGACTAATCTTGGGTATTTTGCGCGAACCTCAAAGCATGTTGACTATTACCACCTCATTGCGCTTGTTCTTTCCTGACTTATTCCACTTTGATGTACTAGTCAGATCTCATCTTGCATTATTGGAAAGCTGATGGTAAATTTTGAAATCATTTCTCACTTGTTCTGACCAAAGAGACTCAAGAAGAGGAAACGACAAAAGTAAAAGGAACAGAGTAAACGACAAAAGAAAGATATTACTCCTAACAAGAAAAACTACAAAGTAAAACTTATCGAATGTGGATACCAACTCTAATGTCCATTACATGCACATATGACATATCCTCCTTCGTTGATCGCCTTTCAGAATCTTTGTCTGGTGCTTTCCCATCTAATTCTCAATCTATATACGACTTGTAGTGTCCGAAGGGTTTTCACCATCAAGTTTCTCTCATTTTATTACTTTTCTATTGGGGATCAGAGTGTTATTCTCGACTTCCATTTGTCTGACTTGGCATCTTTCGAAGGCTGGTCAAAAGGTCTTTCTTTTGACCGTAACGTGGGATTTTGGATAGGCTAGAAAGAAAGGGTATTTATAGGCTCAAAACACATCAATTTGGGTTCAAAATTACAACATTCGGAACTATATTTCTTTACAACAACCATAACTTCTGCCCCAGTTTCTTGTTTGGGGATATTTAGATTTTTGTTACACCATGACTGAGCTGCGAAGCGCCTACATATCCTCTTTGAGGAATAAGGTCAAACGTAGTTCACCCAATTTCTATGTTGTTATAGTCTTTCTTTTCACTCATTTACTATTTTTTCTTTTCTTTTTCTTTTTCTTTTCTCATTTCTCATTTCTCTTTTGTTTTTTTTGTTGTTTTTTTTGTTTTTTTGTTGTTTTCTTTTTCTTTTATTTTTATTTTTCTTTTTCTTTATCTTCCATGCTTGTGTTTCTAATCTTCGCTACTGATTCTGAAAGAGGGGATGAAAGAAAACAAATAAGGCTCAAAGGGGTAACAAAGGATAAAGTGTTTAGATAGCAGAACCAAATGCCTTCGTCATTCCAATCTTCAAAACATGCCAAGCACAAACAACGGGATTTTAAGCAAAGATTTGTAACATCTTCTGATCGTGCTAGACACAAAGCACCATTTGGCCACTACTTTCACTCTCATTATCATGAATGACCCTTGCTTTTACGCTTTATGCTTTATCCGCCCACGGTTCCACATGGTTCAGGCTTTGAATGATCTCAAACTATTCTTATTTCCCTTAAGTGTCCTGATCATCTCCCAATGGCTTTATGATTAACTTTTAAGATTAGGCCTAATTGTACATGCATGTCATGTCACTAGAATTGGCATTAAACAACAGACAAAACAAAAGGATAAAAAGAACGAATCAAACAAGATGACTGGAGGTAACAAAAGACTGGAATTGCATTAGACAAACGGTGAAATGATTCGTATAGCAAACAAGCAAAACAACTAGAGTACAACCTTGGAACAAACCTAAAACAAATCTGGAAAAAAACTAAGCAAACCGCTATGACAAGATGAAAAGCTAAGAGGGTTTGAAACAAGACAATATCCAGATTACAACCCTGAAAATAACCCGGATAACAGAAATGACAACAAACTAAACCACCAAAGCTCCTCTCCGGCTGACCGAAAAGTGGAGCATCTTTCCAATTACCAAGAATGGCATCTTTGCCGCTAAGTTCTGCATCAACAATACTAGGAACTTCACAAGTCTGAGGTTCTCAGAGAATTCTCACATTCCTTTCAAAACAAATCATGCCCACCATGTCTGTCTCATTACGCACAGGCGATGGACTTTGGTTGGCGTCCACTGCATCCGAATTTTGTATGACAATATCACCTGCATCAATCAGCTTCTAACAATTTTCTATATCATGCCCAGGGGCATCTGAGCAATATGCGCACCTTTGAGAAAAATCACACCTTTTTGACAGATGATTTGGCATTTTTATCTGGATTGGTTTCAACATGCCCAGTTACTTCTGGAACAAACTGGCATATGATTCTCCTATAGGGGTGAGAGCATTTTCTCGTTTCAGCAACCTCTCATTCCTAAATGCCTTATTTGGCCTAAAACCTGTTCCATGAGGTTTCTGATATGCTCGTGGGGGTGGATAAGCATATTGTGGAGCTGGGTACTTGGAAAGTGAAGTATATATTTGGGGGCCCCGTGGAGAGAAGTAGTATTAGGGAGGGTCATATGGTGCACAAGGACATCCATGTGGACGATGTCTAGGCTGGAAGCGTTTATCAGGATAGTCCATTGGATCATTTTTTCTATTTCTCTTTCTATCGCCCAGGCTTACTGGGATGTCCTTCGAGCAACTCATGATCTTGCCTGACTTGATTCCCTCTTCCAGCAGCTCCCCCATTTTTAATACATCACTGAAAGACTTTCCCAAGGCCGTTATCAAATGACTGAAGTAAGTGGGCCCTTGTGATTGTAGAAAAGCTCAACCATTTCTTCTTCCCCAATAGGGGTATTGACTCGAGCAGCCTGCTCCCTCCATATGAACCCAAAATCTCTGAAGCTTTCCTCTGGATTCTTTTTCATCTTAGATAGGGAGGAGCGGTCTGGGATAACACTTGGTTTGCATTGAAAATATCGGACAAAGTCTTGAGCCATGTCACCCAATGCAGGCCATTTATTAACATTTTGACGATCATGCCGGTCCGAAGCTACCCCAGTTAGGCTCTCACTGAAATGTGCTATCGTCGAGTCATCTCCCACACTTCTCATTTTACTGCAATAAACCTTCAAGTGAGCCACCGGATCCACCAAACCCATCATACAATTTGGCTTTTGGTACATTAAACCCCATGGGTAGGCAAATGTCAGGAGACACTGACAATTCTTTCAGCTTCTTGGGCACCCCATCTATCCATTCTCTTCCTGTAAACTTTTCATTTTCAACATGAGGCTTATCCTGCGGGCCTTGCTTATGTGAATTGGGAACAACGTGAGCAACCTTGGAGGGGTAATATCCGTAAAAAGCATCATTTCTCACATTTAAGCCCAATCATATAATAAAAATCAGATAATAAATAAAGTCAAATACAACAACTAATCTAAAATCAAATTCTTGAACCCTGAACAAAAGTTCTGGGTTAACATCCCCAGTAGAGTCGTCAGCGCTGTCACACCTCCTTTTTACCTGCGCCCGCAAAAGCGTAGGGGAGTTTCTCCAATTAAAGAAAAATTAAAACGGGATTTGTTTACTTAAATCAGAGTCGCTACTTGGGAGATTTATGGTCTCCCAAGTCATCGATTTAATCCCGAATCAAGGAAAAGAATGACTCTGTTTTAAAGTTTGTGCACTAGAAATCCGAGTAAGAAATTCTGTTAACCTGGGAGAAGGTGTTAGGCATTCTCGAGTTCCGTGGTTCTAGCACGGTCGCTCAACTGTTATATTGGGCTTAAATTATCTGATTTCATTATTATTTTTAATGTGAATTGCAACGTCGTGAAAATATGTCTCGAACCACATCACATCAATGCACCCGTTATTGTCGACACATTTTGACTATGCTGAGATTTGGATTTGGGTCACATAAATGCGCACCAGGGTTTAAGAAGATAAATTATTAAAAGCGCGCCTAAAGTGACTAACGCGTTATTATCTTTGGGAAAGGTCGTGAAATTCGCTAAACGGCTTATCCCAAATTTTATGTATTTTTGATTAGGCATTGAATGAGGGCCCCGAAAATTTGCATTTTTTCGGCAAGGCTTGTCTCATTTTATTTAAGGGCATCCTTAAGTGAACTATATTTTCTATTTTTTATTTGTCTCTAAAGGCCTAATTTATTGGTTAACCATTCAATTATCATTAAAACAATCAAAGAGGCCTAAGCCTTGGATATATGATTCAGTAGGTAAACAGGTTCCAATCCATTGGGTTTAGTTCAATTCACAAGAAGTTTGAGCTTCAGGGCCCAATCACACGCTTATTTTGGCAAGGCTTCATGCCGCTGGGCCGAAATGAGCCTAGATATATTACTCAAATGAAAACTGACCACAATACTGATTACACAACGAAATTGAATTCAAATGTCATTGGGTCGCTAATAATTAGTATCGTTGACTAACACATATAATGCGTCAATTCAACAACCAATACCGTCCAGGAATACCAGGCTTAACTCGATGCTCTTTTAGCAAACAAACTGTTAATTTTAAAATCCTATTTATTATTTGGACATTACTTTTCCTACATGCAACTTAATATGCTGGGACTCAGCTTAAAGTCACTAATTAAAAACACCTTCTCACCTATGATTACGTTCTTTACGACAAATGCGACTGGGAACTCTATCTCATTACATGAGTTCTTCTTAAAATAGATTTGAAAATAATTGACATGAATTTAAATAAAGCTAACATGAACTTCTTCAAATTAACCACAACTGGTGCTCAACAACTAAAATTCATGTACATTTATGCATACACGAATACATACTTAATGATTCAACTAAACACGTTCATACTTAGCAGTTTATCAGTCTGCTTAATACAACCCAAACAGAAATTTAAACCACATAAATAAGCTGAATGTTGAATACACAATTACAGAAATTGAAGTGACTTAGATTTCATGCTTCAATCCTTTCATATTTTTGCTCACAACTATCAAAGGCAAAACAGTGTACCTGGAATTGGAATAGAAATGAAGTAGAAGAGGTCAGCTACAACAATAACTCGAATAACAACAATAGTAATCAATGCCCAGCAATATAGAACAATGAGCAGACCTAAGTAATAAATCCAAAAATCCAGAAGTGTTTAAAACCAAACAGAATTACCAAAACTGACTCAAAACTAGCCTAAATAAACCCAAAATCACTCAAAAACCAACCAGGAAACCTCTGAAACTCTCACAATCAGAAATCAAGCTAGAAACATACAACTCATCAACTGGAATTCAAATTTGACTTCAGGAGCACAAATGCAACAGTAGGTTTCTATTATTTATTTTTTGTATTTTTGAGAGAATTAAGATCTAAGGGGGGGAGTTTTTTTTTTGCTCAAAACTTTTTAAGACTGAATGCCTTAGCTCTCAAAATCTTCTTAATCTCTGTCAAGGTTAGGAAGTGTGTGTATTTGTCTCCCCTCTCTAAAACCGATCTCCCATATTTATACCCAACCCCACGAACCCTTTTCAGCCCCTTTTTTCTTTACAGTTGTAAAAAGGATCTTTTATTATTACCACCATGTTTCTTTTACTTTCCAACTTGTAATATTCCTCTATTATGTTTATCCTTTTAGATTTTTATCACTACCCCCATATTATCTACTTTCCAACTTGTAATATTTCTCTACTATGTATATCCTTTTAGATTTTTATTACTACCCCATGTCTTTGAGACCTTTAAATCTGTGGCCCGTAGGTTTGTATAGTTAACTTTTTTGGATACTCTCTTCTAACAGGGTTACGATTCGAGCTCATTTTAGTCCTCAAGTTGTCAAGATTTTTTAGTTGGCGACAATGGCTCTTATGCTGTCCGGTTGTAGAGACCTTTAAGTTGTGGCTCGGAGGCTTGCTTAGCAGGGGACAATGGCTCTTACTGTTCGATCATAGAGACCTTTGAGTATGTGGCCCGGAGGCTTCCTTAGCAGGCGATAATGGCTCTTACGTTGTTTTTGACCGTGGGCTTTGTATCCACTCATTAAGGTCTTTTTGTATTATTTTGCCTGACCCATCATCAATTCCAGAGGAACCTCGATTTCAATTTATTATCGATGATGATTCGAGCACCTCGAAAGGTTCACAGCTCGTAGGTCGAGTAGATCGATGCTTTTGTATTTTTGGAGCCGACATTGTCGGAGCTTATTTTTGCCTATGGAGGGAAGCCTGTTTTAATCGGTTCTTTCCAAAGTATATCGGAGTAACGACATTTGATATATTAGCAACAGCTGGGCATCCCCGAGTTTCATTATTTGGGTTGTATCAGTCGTTTCGACCGGACTCATATGCATTTGGCCGTAGCCATTTTGATCCCTTAGTGATAGTTTGGGCATCTACGTCGAGGGTATGCCCTTTAAGGATTCTTATAAATGCAACGTAATAGCACAAGTATCGGGATTTTCATGTCTATTTGGGTCTTACAATTTGTCATGCTTGTTGAGGTCTTATAGTTTGTCATGCCTATTGAGGTCTTACAGTTTGCCACGCCTGTTGAGGTCTTACACTTTGCCATGCATGTTGAGGTCTTACAGTTTGTAAAATGTATCTGGTTATGCCGAGGCTGCCTGTTACTCTCTTACAATTTTTGATTTTTCCAGTTATATGGCGATTGATAGCAATCTTCGAGTTATCGAGAGTGTTTAACCTTGAAGAAAAAATCTTGTGAGCTCGGAGTTACCTTCCAAGGAATTGATGAGCTCGGAGTTCCCACCGGGGGGGGGTCATGTAAGTTGTCGAATTGCTTATATTAAGTCTCCGAATATATTAGGACCCGTTCGATGGAGAAGAGTTTGCCGTGAATATTGTCAAAATAATTTTTCTCAAAATACGAAATACCGAGAAGATATCCTTTATTGCTAGGAGTAGATGCAGGTCGTGGTAGAATGCCAAAAATAAATTCTTCATTGCTTGGTGTAGATATATGCTGTGAATACACATTGTTTCGTTGTCGTGAGTTCGGCCCGTACGGGCTCGACTCCTCCGACCGTCAGTCATGCTTGTGGGGTTCTGTATCGAAGCCTAGCATGCCATTTGTTGGTCCTTCCGAGGGGATGGATCCCTTTAAAAAAACTCATCGTTCGTCGACTGATTAAAGATGGAAGGTCGGTTATCTCGTCGGGTCCCCTTTTAGAGGGTATGCTTGTTCTGCTTATAGCCTTGTTGGCGGGATATCTCAACGGGCTGACGGTCCATTTGAGTATAGAGAGTTCAGCTGATCTTGTAGAGATCTTGGAATTCCTTATGAAGATTAGGATTTCTGAATGCCTCAGTTGGATGCCTACGCGCGGGTTAGTGAAAAAAGGAAAGGGGACAGTAATAAAATGAAGTAATCCTTCCCTATAGTGGGGCGTGTAGGCAATGCTTTTTGAGGTTCGATCTTCTCCCCCCATTCCGGGATGCGAGCTGCAATGCGGCCCTTTTGTCGTGCCTTTATTCTACCTTTGTTAGGTAATCTCACCCACTTGGCAGAACGGGTTTGTGATCGCTTCTGGGTAATGCACCCACTGCTATTTGAATGAAACGCATGCACTTCGTGGGTTCGGCAGCCTAGTTTGATCCCGGACGAGATGCATAGAGGGAGGCTGCTATCTCGATTGATGTGGCAATTGACGCTTGGGATCCATAAAAGGTCTGAAATGAGGGAGTGATGTTAATAAACGTCAATACCACACAAGAAGGGGGGTGATTTGTGTGGTACCTAATTATCGCGTTAGAAGAACCTGGTTCTTCTAAGTGTTCTAACTATAGAAGTTTGAGAATAATAAGAACTGAAAGCAAAGTGCACAAAGATTTTTACGTGGAAAACACTTGGCTCAAAAGTTAAAAAAACCACGACCTACTAATCAGTTGGATTTTCCCAAACTCCACTAAAAATCAATGAGCCAAATAGCATTTACAAAGACTCTTTGTAAACCTAAGCATTAAACTCTAATCTCAGTGTGGCACACAGTCTCAGCTGCTGCGACACTATCAAGTTAACTCTAACTTGATTACACAAGGTACCTAATACAATTGCTTTTAGGAAAGTTGAAAGGTACAAATTGAAAACCTCCTACAATTGAACTAGAAATAAACATAAAGATGAAACTGGTTCTTCTCTCTTAGTTCATGTAGCTTTAGGCGTGCACACTTGTATCTTGCATATTTTGCTTGCAAAAATAGTCTCGCTCTTTTTTCTCTCAAATATGCTTAACTTCTGTGTATGTGCATTACCTGTAAAAGCGAACAACTTGATTATTTAATAAAATAGCAGTTAGAGTTTAATCGAGACTCCAATGCTTATCCTTAGTCAATTTGAGTCCTTAACCAATACAAACTCCCATCCTTATCCTAGCTTAGGATTGTGTTCTCTTGTCATAAGGAGACTGTCCTCCTTAGAACTCAATGCAACCTTTTTGATTCTATTCAGAAGATATTTGATGTGCAATCTTCAATACATATCTTCCTCACGTGTCTTCCATGTGCAATGGTTATGACTATCTGTGTCTCCCAAAATGGACCAGGTCCTTCCCTGAGTTTATTTATCAATCTTCAAAACTTCAACTGAACTTGGGCCAAAAAGTTCCCCCTTTTTTATGATGACAAACTCTGTGCTTTTATAGATCGGAAAACCTGTGAAACTAAGCTGAAATATCAACACTTAGAAGATTTCCAATTTGTCATAAAGGGCCAGATTTAAGTTAGGTCATAAACATCACCAGTTCACATAATAAATTTAATCGCAAGCACAATATCTTTCCCCTTTTGGCATCATCGGAAAGTTTCACAACTAATGTGAATCCTTGAAAGTTAATTAATACTTATGGACACTGGGGCAAATGCAAGTGAACACATGCTTTGTTAATCAAAAATCAGCTCAGAAATAACTATTAAGAACAAAATTAACAAGAACAAGGAAGCTATATTCATTGATTAAGAGGTATTTCTACAGGCAGTCCACAAAAAGAAAAATAAACTTTCCAACCATGAGCAGAATAAGAACATAACTAACAAGCAGACTTCTTAAACTTGGTAACTGAAGGGATACTAGACTGAGCACTAAGGACAGGACACCTAAGGCTTACAAGAGTTGGAGGGTTGTGCTTGTAGTAGATGTAGCATTTGTTGGAGCATGCCTTCATTTTTCTCCTTTTCCATGGAAGTTCAGCTCTCAGCCCATTCCATTCTCCCTCCAATTCAGCAATTCTGGTATTTAGCCTTGCTATTTCAGCATCCTTTTTTCCAACCTCCTAAACCAAGACTCTGACCTTGCTGTTTATAGGAGTCTTAGCAGATGAACCAGATTCAACAGGAGTTGTACTGAGCATATAATCACATGCTTGAAGGGCTTTACTGCCAAAATGCTATTTGTTCGAGGCCATTTCCCACTTTTTTAGGGGAACATTCAATCGTTCAAGCACATTTGTCAATATAAATCCATAGAGAATGGCATGAGCTTTTGAGCAATTGATTACCCTTTCAAGCAGCTTTACAATAAAGGCAGGTCAGTTGATCTGCTTCCCTTCACTTAAACATTGCATAAGTACCAGATCCGTGTAATTTGCTGTATGCCTTCTTTCCAGTCTAGGTAGAAGTCATTTGTTCACAAACTCAAAAAGCACTTTATGGTCTGGCCTCATTTCACTCTTCTGAACTGCCTGGCCTAAGGTACCTCTTCATCAGTTGTGGTGTCACAGAAATTTCTGGTAATTTGTAGCTTAGAGGGCAACCCATCCAGACAAGGCCACCTTTGTCGTGTGTAGTCATCATACCACTCATAAGGGATGTCCAGAATTTTTCCCAATTTGGCAGCATTGAACTTCACTTTCACTCCCTTCACTGTGCTCGTCACAGACCATTTTTCACCGTTCCATTAGCCATGAACTCAACAAGTTCTTTCCTGGCCAATTTCCCATTTATTTGAAGGACCATGTTCTTCCAACCTTTAGCTTCCAGTATTGTCAGAAGTCTCATCATGCCTGGCTCCTCCAGGTCTTTCAACAGCATTCCCTTCAAGATCTTTCTCATGCCAAAATTGGCATACCTATGTTGTTCTTTTTCAGATTAATCTTCTTCTTCTTCACTCTCAACTTCTTGTTCTTCTTGGCCATTTAAACTTGTTTTCCTTTAGAGGCTGACCTAGTTCTCTTGGCAAGAGAGGATTCAGCAAGTACTGGCTTTGAGGTCTTCTTGGAAGAAATCCTAGCTCTCTTTGGTTTAGCAATAGGAACCTCCACAGTAGTATTTCTTTCTTGATGGACCAGTTCCATCTTCTTTTCAGCTGCAACTTCAGAACTTTCACCTACCTTCCCTTTCCTTTTTTCTTTTCTCTTTCTCTTACTCTCCTCTAAGGCTTTCTTCAATTTAGCTTCACTTTCTCTAACCTTACTTCTGTTGTTCTAACCCTACAAGCAGACTTGGGTGATGAAGGTTTGGTTTTCTTGGTTGGTTTGGACACAGTAGGGGTCCTTTGTGAGGATGCCTTGCGTTTCTTGTTGGTCATATCTTGCCCCAACATGTTTCAACATTTCAACCAAAGTCTCCTCCACATGTTGTTTGCTTAAATCAACTAACCCTTCAGCAGCCTCCCCTGATCCACTTCCCCCTGACTTAGGGACCCCCTCTTACCTATTCCCACAAAGAGATAGCACCTCCTTCCTCCTTTTCTTCCTCAATTTTGTTGAATCAGTCCCAGACAAATCTTTTGGAGCCCCTATTAGAACAAACCTACTCTCTACCTTTTGATATACATCAACATTAACAAAGCAAGTATTTACCTCTTTTGGGGTTTCTTGATGTGTGACAGTGTCAGAAGACCCAGGTTCATCTCCTTCACTAGCAGAGATGAAATCATCGGAGTTAGAGTTTGAATTAGTCTCTGTTGCTGAGACTTGCTTCCTTTAGTTGGACTGTAGTTTTGCATTCAAGGATTTCCTAAGGGAACGAGTAGCTAAAGTTTTTCTTGCCAGCATTTTTTGGCAACGGAATCTAGGTTTTGGGGTTTTTAATGGGAGGTGAGGTATATGGGGTGGAGTTTGGTGAAAGGGGGGGGGGGGTCATGGATAATCTTGGGGATTTGTCATGATTATGAATTTCTGGAAAGCTTAGGAGAATTTTGGAGAGTTTTGGAGGTTTTGGAGACGAATGAGATGATCAAGGGTTTGTGTGATAGAGTGACGGTTATGAGTTGATTAGAAGGCTTTTAATAAGGGGTAATGATTATTTCAGAGATGGCAGCCTTTTTCAGGAGTTAGTAGATGTCTAATCAAATAGGAATTCTGGTTGCCTTAATGATTAATTAGGCTCACAAAAAATTAGGAAAGGATTCCGTTATATTTAGACTTCTAGTTTCAATGAAATTGGTTCAATAAACTCCAACGGATAGAATTTTGGAACGTTTGGTATATCTAGGACTCTTGCTCATGATTGAAAATTAAAATTTTCTAATTGTGCAAAGAATAGAAACATACCTGAACTTTCTCATGAGCATGATTTGATGAACCGGGTTCTTCAAATGAAACTTCTCTTGATTATGCCTCAAATGTCAAAATAGAAAATTTATAAGTGATTAGTGAGTCGCATAGATACGTATCACAAGAGTATACTATTTAAGTATGAGACCGAGTAGAAATTAGTTTAATATTCATAAAAATTAAGAACTCCTAGCCAAAAATAAATTATTTTTTTCATTGTGCATTATGAACTGGACCTTTTAGGTGATCTTAATCATCCCTAACTCCAACCTGTTCCTTTCAAAATTTTCTCTACTCAGTGGCGTAGTGAAGATGTCAGCTATTTGTTTATCAGTAGCATAGAATTCTGTGGAGATTAGCCCTTTCTCATAGTTATTTCTTAAGAAGTGGTGTCTACCATCTATGTGCTTAGTTCTTTTGTGATGAACATGGCTCTTTGTCATACTGATAGCACTAGTGTTATCACAAAATATTGGTATGCATCCTACTTCAATTCAAAAGTTTACATTTGTTGCTTAATCCACAGTAATTGAGCACACATGAAGCAGCAGCAGCATATTCAGCTTCAGTAGTAGAGAGAGCTACTGAATTTTGCATTTTGGTAGCCCGTGATACAAGACAAGACCCTAGGAAGTGTGCCATACCTAAAGTGTTATTCCTATCCACTATAAACCCTGCATAGTCAAAATCAGCATATCCAATTAAGTCAAAATTACTACCTTTGGGATACCACAGACATAAATCAGTTGTGCCTTTCAAGTATCTCAATATTCTTTTGACGGCTATCATGTGTGACTCTTTTGGATTTTCCTGTAAACGAGCATAAAGTTCTACACTGAAAACAATGTCATGTCTGCTGGCAGTAAGATATAAAAGTGAACCAATCATACCCCTATACAACTTTTGATCAACTGATGAACCTGATTCATCAATATCTAGTTTTGTGGCAGTTGCTATAGGTGTATCTGTTTCCTTTGATTCTTCCATTTTAAACTTCTTGATTAGTTCCTTTGTATACTTCTGCTGATGGATCATGGTTCCATCTGGACTTTGTTTAATCTGCAGCCCGAGAAGAAATTAAGTTCTCCCATCATGCTCACTTCAAACTCACTTCCCATTAGTTTAACAAAGTCCTTAGTCAACCTATCTGTAGTGGCCCCAATTATTATATCATCAATATATATTTGTACAACAAGAAGATCTTTACCCTTTTCCCTTAGGAACAAGGTGCTGTCAATTTTACATCTTTTGTACCCATGCTCCAGAAGGAATTTTGACAATATTTCATACCAAGCTCTTGGGGCCTACTTGAGACCATAAAGAGCTTTATCTAGCTTGTATACATGATCAGGATATTATTTGCTTTCGAATCCTAGAGGTTTCTTCTCAAACACTTCTTTTTTGAGATAGCCATTTAAAAAGACACTTTTGACATCCATTTGATGAAGGGTGAATTCCATATGTGCTATAAAGGCTATGAGGAGTCCAATTGCTTCAAGTCTAGCAACTGGAGCAAAAGTGCATAATCAATGCCTTCCTCTTGACTATAACCTTGAACAACCAATCTTGCCTTGTTTCTTGTAACTGTTCCATCTTCATCCAGCTTGTTCCTGAAGAGCCATTTTGTCCAAATGACTGACTTGTCCTTAGGTCTTGGAACCAATTGCCAGACTTGTCTTCTTTTAAAGTGATTGAGCTCATCTTGCATAGCATTGATCCAATCTGCATCTCGTAGAGCTTCACTCACATTTTAGGTTCAATCAGGGACAAAAAGGCATAAAATGCACACAGGTTCTTCAGTTGTGATCTAGTCTTGACTCCAGATGTATGATCATTGATTATGTTCTCAATGGGGTGAGAACTCAGGTACTTGTAAGATTTCCCCACCAGCTGGTTTCTGTTAGCTTCCCCTTCATTGTTATGCTGCAGAGGAACAAGTTTAGATACATGATCTTTTAGAGAATTTTGTAAGGTTTCTCTCAGATTGGTTCCCCCTGTCAGGTTGCCCTGGTGAAAGGACCTGTTCTATCACCTGCTCCTTCCTTGGATGCCACCTTGACTTGTGTTGTGACTTCAGTCAATTGTTTCACCAGTCCAATAGCTTCATCTTCATGTTCATGTCTCTCAGAAATAGTGTTAGATTCATCAAACACAACATGTACACTTTCTTCAGCACATAGAGTTCTTTTATTAAACACTTTATATGATTTTCTATGTGAAGAATATCCCAAGAATACTCCCTCATCACTTCTGGTATCAAACTTACCTAGGGAGTCTTTGCCATTATTGTGCACATAGCACTTGCAACCAAAAGCCCTAAGATGGGATATGTTTGGTTTTCTCCCTTTATGTAATTTATAGGGCGTTTTCTCTACAAGAGGTCTGGCCATGCATCTATTAATTATATAGCAATCAGTATTTATCGCTTCTGCCCAAAAACTATGAGGTAGTTTACTGGAAAGTAACATGGTCCTTGCCATATCCTCAAGGGTCATGTTCCTCCTCTCAACAACCCTATTTTGCTAAGGAGTCCTAGGGGCAGAGAAATTATGATCTATTCCATTTCCATTACAAAATTCAGCAAACTTATGCATTTTCAAATTCAGTTCCATGATTCGACCTAATGGATGCAAGTTGATTTTCTAATTGTTTCTAGGTTTTTCTAGCAAAAGCAGTGAACATTTCAAATGCTTCATCTTTAGATGTAAGAAACAACACCCAAGTAAATATAAAATAATCATTAACAAGCGCCATTACATATATTTTACCACCTCTGCTCATGGCTCTCATTGGACCACAGAGATCCATATGAACCAGTTCCAACGTCTTAGACGTACTTACCATTTTTTTAGGTTTGAAGGATGACCTTACCTACTTCCCCCTTGCACATGCCTCAAAAACTTTGTCTTCCTTGAACTTGATATTAGGTAACCCTATCACCAAGTCCTTGAAAACTAATTTGTTCAATTGATTTAGACTAGCATGGCCAAGTCCTTTGTGCCAAAGGAAGGGATCATTAATTAACACACTCAAGTAAGTGAGTTCATTTTCAGAAAGAGTCGACAAATCTACAATGTAAATATTGTTAACTCTTCTTCCCTGCAAAACAATCTTGTCAGTAATAAGGCTAATCACAAAATATTTTGTGGAAGTGAAAGCCACAAGGTTACCTCTATCACATAGTTGTGACACACTTATCAGGCTATATTTCAAGTCATTTATCAAATAGACATTCTCAATGGAATGAGAGTCTATCTTTCCTACCTTTCCAACTCCTATAATCTCACCTTTATTTCCATTTCCAAAGGAGACATTACCTCCTTTTAGGTTCTCAAGTGAAAGGAACTAGTCCATGTTACAAGTCATAGGTTTTGAGCAGCCACTATCCATGTACCATATTAGGCTACTCCCATTCACTTGGACCTGCAAAAGGAAATCACGGGTTAGTCTTAGGAACCCAAACTAGCTTGGGTCCCTTTCTATGGGCAAAAGGGTGAATTAAATTTTTCTTTGCCCAACCAGGCAGTGTGTGCTTTTCTTGAACAAAGGCTTTATTCTTTTGACTGGCCTTTTCTTTTGCATTACATTCATTTTTGTAATGACTAGTCTTACCACAGTGTGTGCATATATTATTCTCAAGAAGTGTTAGGTACTTGTTTTTGGGATCCCATTTTGGAGCTTGCGTCCCAAATCCAAGTCCTCTCTTATTGCTGTTGTGATATTCTCAGCCAGGAAAGTGCATCGAAAGCCTTTTTCCATTTGCATGTTCTGTCTAGTTTATGCGTCACCTTTACTAGTTCTTCTTTTAGGACTTTTATTAATTCATCTTTCTTATACAGCTCATCTTTCATTTTTCCTAAATTTTCTTCTAGTGCAATAAATGATTAGCAGCCTTTTTCGTTCCTGTCCATATTTTCAGTTTTAAGTTTTCCGACATGAGTTCTAGGATACTATTTTCTAGTTGAAGAACCTGGTTATTCAACTTAGTATTTGTGTTATCACCCTCCTCAGTCCTAGACTCTAACCTTTTGCATTTTTCTTCTAGGATTACACAGTCCCTAGCCAGAATATCTTTCTCACAGTTTATGAATTCAGACTCCTCCATGAAGTCTATCAAAAGCTCAGCCAACATTTCTTTAGACAGAAATTTAATCTTTTCTTTAAGATGTAGAATACTTACCTCTTGCTCATCTTCTGATTCTCCATTGGCCATAAGAGTTTGCTCATCTTTAGCTTCACTTTTTGAGTCTTCATCTGACAGGTCTCCCCATGCAGCATCCATAGCTTTGGTTATTCCTTTGTTCCTTCTTGGTTGAACATGTTCCTTATGTCCGCTCTTTCCTTCTTCCACTCAATTTTCCATTGAGGGCAGTTTTTTATCATGTGATATGTTGTCCACACGTAAAGAAACCATCATTTGTCTGCTTCTCAGGAGCCCTAATTTTGTTGAATGTTGGTCCTCTGTAAGGACCCTTTCCTCTCATAAGATACTTCTTGAAATCCCTGTTTATCATAGCCATTTCCTCATCTTCAAGATCTGATCCTTACGAAATCCTGAGAGCAAGACTTTTTTCCTTCCTTGGAGCATCCATTTTTATTGTCTGCCTTCTCAATTCATAGGCAGTCAGGTTTCCAATTAGTTCATCCAATTTTAAAGTAGCAATGTTTTGGGATTCCTGAATAGTCGTGATTTTTCTTTCCCGGGAGATTGGCAGAACTCTAGTTAGAATCTTCTCCACCTTGTCTTCTTCTAGGACAACCCTTACAAGAGACTCAAGTTTATTTATCAGTGTAGTGAACCTGGTATACATCTCTTAGATAGTTTCTTCATCATTCATAGTAAAATTCTAGTATTGAGAATACAACAGTGTTCCTTTTGACCTCTTCACCTGATGTGTTCCTTCATGATCCATTGTAAAGTGTCCCAAATCTCCTTGGAAGTAGTACAACCTTGAATCATGTTGTACTCATCAGGACCAAGTCCACACACTAGCCATTTCATAGCTTTAGCATTTTTCTCCCATTTCCTTAGATCTTCAGTCGTATAATATGCTCTTGTCTTTAGAACATCCAATCCTTTAGGATTCTTCTTGGTTTTGTTATAAGGACCATCAGTGATGATATCCCAAAGCTCATAGTCTTCGCCCATGATATGGTCCCTCATTCTATTTTTCCACCAGGAGTAGTAGAGGCCATTGAAGAGAGGAGGCCTGGCAGTGGATTGCCCTTCCCAGTTCCCAGATGGTGCACTCATGTTGATCTTTTCCTAAGGTGTTAGCCTCTTCAAGGATAACCCGCTCTGATACCAATTAATGTCAATAAACGTCAATACCAAACAAGAGGAGGGGGTTTGATTTGTGTGGTACCTAATTTTGGCATTAGAAGAACGTGGTTCTTCTAAGTGTTCTAACAACAACAGTTTGCGGAATAATAAGAACTGAAAGTAAAGTGCACAAATATTTTTATGTGGAAAACACCTGGCTCAAAATGTGAAAAAATCACGACCTACTACTCAGTAGGATTTCCCAAACTCCACTAAAAATTATTGAGCCAAACAGCACAAAGACTCTTTGTAAACCTAAGGGTTAAACTCTAATCCCAGTGTGGCACACAGCCTTAGCTGCTGCGACACTATCAAGTTAACTCTAACTTGATTACACAAGGTACCTAATACAATTGCTTCTAGGAAAGTTGAAAGGTACAATATGAAAACCTACTACAATTGAACTAGAAATAAACACAAAGATGAAATTGGTTCTTCTCTCTTAGTTCATGTAGCTTTAGGCGTGCACACTTGTATCTTGCATATGTTGCTTGCAAAAATAGTCTCGCTCTTTTTGCTCTCAAATATGCTTAACTTCTGTGTATGTGCATTACCTGTAAAAGAGAACAACTTGAATATTTAATAGAATAGCAGTTAGAGTTTGATCAAGACTCCAATGCTTATCCTTAGTCAATTTGAGTCCTTAACCAATACAAACTCCTATCCTTATCCTAGCTTAGGATTGTGTTCTCTTGTCATAAGGAGATTGTCCTCCTTAGAACTCAACGCAACCTTTTTGATTCTATTCAGAAGATATTTGCTGCGCAATCTTCAATACATATCTTCCTCACGTGTCTTCAATGTGCAATGGTTATGACTAACTGTGTCTACCAAGATAGACCAGGTCCTTCCCTAAGTTCATTTGTCAATCTTCAAAACTTCAACTGAACTTGGGCCAACATGGAGCGATTTGGTTCGCTGGTCCGAAATGCCATATTTGGCTTTGGCCCGACACCGTTGGTGTAATTGGTCGAAATGCTTGTACTTACGACCATATGCTTTACTTGAACAGGGCTAAATGAGGGAGGGAGTTACCAGTGCATGGATATGAGGTCGATGCGAAATCCCAGCGTCACTTTTCCTGGTTTGAAGGGTGTCCTCTAGGCACACTCCTCGGATCTGTCCTTTTATAGAGACGAACGCTTTCTCTTTCTGTTCTACGGATCTTTGAAGGGTGTCGTCACCCTTTTACCGTTGTGACAACACGTTGTGGCATGTCAAATTTTATCTTTCCTGCTACCTTCACTCCCTGAACGCTCGATAATACTTGTAGCGTTTCCAGACTTGCTTACAATGATCATAATATTTGGCGCGGTTATGGTTAAGTTGCACCCGGTTTGGCGGGATTCCCTTACCAGGTGTGACATGTTGGATATGGTTGCATCTGATGTTCTTTGGGGATGTCGTCCCCGGGTTATCTCCCTACTATTGTGAGGCAGGCAATGTCTTAGGTTATTCCATCCATTTGCTTTGCATCAGCTTCTTTGTCGAGAGTTTTTTGGATGTGCCGAGCCTGAGGAGGTTCCCAGATGGTTCTCCATGGCTCTAATTGGTGGCTGATTTCTGGTGTGGCTTATCGCGATATTTCATTTCTTTCTTGCTCAGCCTCGGGCTTGCCGGGCTCTCTCGGTATTGTTTTGATGATATGGGTGCATGCTTTTATTGAAGACCATGTTGGCATGGCGAGTGATCCCATAGGGCCAGGTGTCAGGTGGTGGCGCTATGTTCATGGTTACTTTTGGAAGAGTTTCTTAGGGATTCCTCGAAGGGACGGGCTTGAACTCATCATTTTAGGGGTCACCGCCTGATTCGATCTTTCTGAGAAGATTCCCCAATGTCTTTGCTACGCTGGAGTCGGTTACCGACTTGTCGCTACTTGTCTTCCTGGACACCGGTCCATCATGATAAGGTGCCCTCATTTCTTCCGCACCAGGGGTCTCCGGGCGATCTTGTAGCTTTTCGATAGCCAACCGTCGTGCCTGCAACATTCCAAAAATAACATGAAGATTACTTTTCCGTTCTAACAAGGTCGGTGTTTTTTGAACTTTCTGTTAGTCAGCGAGCCGTATGCTATTATCAATGCGCAAGGTTCTGTCGACCTATTGTGTGCCTTGTGGGCCCGCTTCTACATCTATTTAAATCGACCCAAATGCGTTATCAGGGTCCTGTGGCATAGCGCCAACCGTTGGGTCGACTATATTGCTTTCTCCATGGCTCTTGGGGTATTTGCTTTCGACACTGTTTGTCAAACCGGACATCTTAACCTGAAATCAAATGATCTTGTACAAGAAAAGTGTGAAAGATATCGAATATTTGTGTGATGAAACCAGCAAGAAAATGATCGCTATTATTGTTAGCCCCACGGTGGGCGTAAAACTGTTTACCGTGAAAATAGAAACAACAATTAAATTTATAAATGGGATTCTAAAATATGTGATCTATTCCCGAGCTAGTTTTTAGAGCAGTTGATGCTTGAAATGCTAAACGTGAAGATTGGATGTGAGGTAAAGCGAGGTAATAAATAAACTTAGGGAGCCTTCTTCCCAGTCACGAAGTGGTCTGCTGAAGGCCGCGAGGGTGAGGCTTGGGTTGATATTGAACCATTGGGGACAATCGAGGGAGGGATAACAAGCAAGATATAATTAACTAAGGCTTTATGTTTCAAATCAGTTCTATTCTATTAAAACTAATTCTGTGGAAGGAATGTTCTCTCTCGGCGCATTTTAAGCAGGTTTGCTAACGTGCACTGAAGTATGAAAATTCCGGCCACTAACGCCATAACTCCATGGGCGAGCTTAGTAACTCAAAGCTCTACTGTACCAACGCATCAAATCCATTAACATTCGAAAGCTTTCTTCCACTTCGATTCCAAACAATAGATGAGGAACCAGCTGAGGATGATACTAATGGACAACAATAGATCGCTATGAAACGAGCGGCAAGGAGAATAGGTTAAGATGTTCCATGTCGGCTCCAATTCTCTGATATAGCTAACAATACATCAAAAACTTCAGTCAAAGAGCAGGAATCTGTACCAATGCTGAAAAAAAAATGGAACGGAAACCAATGGAAAGTGAGAGCAGGAGTGTGGAGAGACGTGATAGAAGAACTCACGAAGGACAAATGGGGAAAGCTCTCAACTACATTCCACCAGATCTACAAGGGGAACAAATTGTAGTCACAATTGACTAGGAAGACATAAAGGAAAATAAAAAATACTGGGCTAATGCAACTATTGGGTAAGTTTTGGGTGAGAATCCATATCCATGGAGAATTGTGTTGATAATGTGTGGGATTTTGTTGATTCGCCTAAGATTCTGTATTACGGTGAGGGCTATTACATATTTAGATTTTATTCAATTGATGACAGAGATAAAGTTATGCAATCAGGGCCATATTTTTTTCATAATAAGCCATTTATATTGAAGAATTGGTCACTTGATTTTGTGTTTGACCCTGATTGTATGAATGTTATTCCGATTTGGGTAAGTCTTCCAAATTACCAGTGGGATTCTGGTCAACTGAATCATTAAGCAAACTGGCAAGTGGTATAGGTAAGCCTATGTATACAGATCTCTAGACAGTTGAGATGGATCGTATTTCATATGATTGGGTTCTTATAGAGGCTAATATCTCTCATCCTTTAGCAAACGACTTGCTAATTCGTACTCCAGTAGGTGTAATCCATCAAAGTAAAGAATATGAATGGCTGCCAAAATTCTGTATGGATTGCATAAAGGTTGGGCATATTACTGATAAATGCAGGAAAAAGAAGGAAGAAGGAGAAGCTATAGAATATGTTGAACAGAACAAAAAAGGGAAAAAAGACAGAAGAAGAAGAAGAAGGAAAATGGTTACAAAGTGGATAGCAAAGGAGATACCAATACCAGCAAATGGAGCAGCAGGGGATGTTAACATGAAAGAGGAGACTGTTGTTGAAAAGCAAAGTGAAGATAGACAACTGATAGCAATGATTTTCCACCACTATCAGTCATGAGTAGTGGGAGGAAATATGATAAAAGTGTACTAGGGTCTCTGAGTGATGTGCCAATATTCTACTAGTCAGATCAATACCACAAATAAATTTGATGCCTTGATCCAAGGTGGTAATGTAACTAATGCAACTGATACTGGATGGGGTGGCCAAATTCACCCTATACCTCAATGATTTTCAGCACTTCGAACATAAGGGGGCTGAATAATCCCTTTAAACATAAGGGGGCTGAATAATCCCTTTAAACAGAAGGAGCTGAAGCTCTCTCTGAAGAAGTATAAGGTGGAGATAATGGGACTCGTTGAAACTAGAGTGACAGAAGGTAAGTCCAAAAGAATTGTTATTTAGACAGTGAAGGATTGGAAGATAAGGTTTAACTATGAATTTGCTTATAATGGCAGAATATGGTTAATTTGGAGGCCTCATGTTCAACTTCAGGTCTTAAAGGTGGAAGCACAATTTATCCATTGTGAAGTGATGGACACTGTCAGGCAGAAAAAATGGTACTTCACTGTGATCTATGCCTATAATGAGTGTAATGCAAGACAACAACTATGGGTGCAACTTGCTGCTATTGGTGCTAATATTACTGATGAGTGGATAATCAGTGGTGATTTTAACAATGTATTGAATGTTGATGATAGAATAGGTGCTCCCATTACCCAGGCAGAGGTTCAAGGATTCAGAGATTTCTTGGACAACATGCAGCTAACACCACTGAAGAGTACAAGATGGTTATATACTTGGTGTAATAAAAGGGATGAGAATGTAAGGGTATACAGTAAAATAGATTGAGCTTTGTAAATGTTAGTTGGATGATGAACAATAGAGTTATTGAGGTAGAATTCTTAAATCTCGGGGTATCTGATCATTCCCCCATTTTGATCAATTGCAGAACTGACACTATTCAGCATCAATTACATCATAGACCTTTCAGATTATATCATACTGTCCTTCACCATCCCGATTTCAATAGGATAGTGAAAGAATTATGGGCCAATATAAAGGTGTACCAGGAAAGTCAAGGACATGGTATAACATTAGAAGGCTGAAAGTAGACATTAAAGAACTGAATAGGTATATGGCTACCAATAAGCAAATTGAGCCAAGCAAATCAAGGAGTGGAATTGGTGCAACATAATTTGTCAATTCAGCCTGTTAATCAGGAATATATTGATGAAGAGAAGGAGGCATTGCTAGAAATGGAAAAATGGACCAATATTGAGGAGCAGGTGATGAGGCAGAAGTCTAGGGATACTTGGATTCAACATGGAGATGCCAATACCAAATATTTCCATGCTCAATGTAAAATGCGTACTAACAATAATGTTATTGTCTCTATTCATAATGATGCAGGTATCAAGTTAACAGATCCAAAATAGGTGGAGGATCAATTCTTGGGCTTTTTCAAGTCATTAATAGGTGAATCATCACAAATACTACCAAGCCCTGATGCTGAGATAATCAAAGAAGGACCATGTTTAACAAGAACTCACTAACTGGAACTGATTAAGTAAAAAAATGAGGAAGAGATACTAGAGGCTATCAAGAGCATGCCAACTGATAAAGCGCTAGGGATAGATGGCTTTCTAGTGGAGTTCTATACAAGCCAATGGGAGGTAATCAAAGAAGATGTGATTACATATGTGCTGGATTTTTTTGAGACAGGGAAGATGCCAAAAGCCTAAAACAATACTGTTATTTCTCTAATACCTAAAGTTCCTAATCCTACTCAGTTAAAGGACTTTAGGCCAATAGCATGATGCACTACCATCTACAAAATAATTACTAAGGCTTAAAGCAATTGTGAATTATTTAGTAGGTGAGTCTCAATCAGCTTTCATTGAGGGAAGGGATATAATTGACAATATTCTGTTCACACATGATATTTTCAAAGGCTATAGTAGGAAAGGAATTTCTGCAAAATGTGTCCTCAAGGTAGATCTGAGGAAAGCTCATGACACTCTGAATTGGTATTATTTGAAAAGGATGCTGATAGGGTTAGGGTTTCCACATAAGTTTGTGAGTTGGATTATAGAGTGTGTCTCAACTGTCTCCTATTTTTTAACTCTAAATGGTGGTCTTAAAAATCCATTTGAAGGTAAAAGGGGAATAAGGTAGGGTGATCCAATGTCATCATATCTATTTATGATATCCATGGAGTACTTGCAAAGGGAATTCAATAGACTGGCAGAAAATAAAGAATTCCACTTTCATCCAAGATGCAAAAAGCTAGGAGTAATGCATGTGTGTTTTGCTGATGACTTGTTGATCTAAAGTTAGTGAAACTACTGCAACAGGCATTCATGAAGTTATCGAATGCATCAGGGTTATAAGCAAGTCCAGAAAAAAGCTCAGTTAATATAGTAGCCAAAAATGACAGACTCAAAAGGAGTATATTGCATGAACTGGGATATACTGAAAGAACTTTGCCCTTCAAATACTTAGGAGTTCCCTTAGCTCCTAAGAAGTTATCTATTAACCAATGATGGCCACTAGTTGAAAAGATTACTGCAAGAATAAACTGCTGGACTTCAAAGCTTTTATCATATGCTGGTAGATTACAACTAATCAAGGCTAACATTTTTGGAATGCAATCTTACTGGACCCAGGTATTTCTACTACCTAAGAAGGTTAGTAAGATGATAAAGGTTGTGTGCAGATCATATCTATGGACTGGGCAGGCTGACATCTCCAGGAAAGCTTTAGTAGCATGGGACAAAGTTTGCTTACCACAATCAATGGGAGGAATGAATGTGATCAACCTATGCCATTGGAATAAGGCTACAACAATGAAACATTTATGGGCTCTTACAAAGAAGAAAGATTGCTTGTGGATAAGATAGGTACATACTTACAACATAAATAATAGGAGTATTGATATTGTTCCTATACCTAAGAATTCAGCTTGGGTTATTAGGAAAATTATTGAGCAAAGATAGTTCATACTGAGTATATCAGATTTGCAAGGTAATGTTCAAGAGAGGCTGGAATCCTTGCAAACCACAAATGATAAATTCAGTATTAAGAAACTTTATACTCTGCAAACACCCCAAGAACAGAAGGTCTATTGGAAAAGCTTAACTTTGCACCCTCATTCACCCAAGACACAAGTTTAACATGTGGTTGACCATTCATAGGAGAATACCAACTGTGGATAGATTGCAGAGAATAGGAATATTGGTTAACACAATATGTGTTTGCTGTGGCCAGGCATAAGAAATACTAGAGCATATCTTCTTTCAATGTTCATACACAAATGCTATCTAGAGAAGACTGCTCAATTGGATGGGAGTTCAGAGACAAATCCAGCCCTGGGAGGAGGAGTTAAAATGACTGACATACCAGGCAAGGAAAAAGAAAGGTATAGGCAACATCATCTCACCTGTATTTGGAGTGCTGCTGTATAGTATATGGAGAGATAGGAATGCAATCAGGTTTAACAATGGACATACCTCAGCAGATAAGATATGCAGAGAAATCACATCCTATATCCATATCGAAAGAATATACGCAGCAGCTGGAGGAACTATATGGAAGGTTTAGATAGATATCTGTAATGGTAGTTTGTAATTCTGAATTCTAGAGGTGATTCTGTTTTCTAGAGTTTTACTAGTTATAGGAGCAATTATGTAATTAGTAGAATACGGATGATATCTCTATGTAATAGTGAAGAATAGGCAAAATAGTATAGGACTGGTCAGCAGATCCTGTTATGTAAAGAACATTTTTTTTATGAATGAAAAAGTCAGTTATCAAAAAAAAATTAACTAAGGCATTCTTTAGCCGACGTTGAGTTAAAGAGTAAGCAAGAAAACAATAAATGTTAGGTGGCCTCGGGCCTGTAAGAACAAATAACTTAGTAGGAAAGAGAAGAGGCGGAGGGAGATACTATTTCACTTGTGGAGAGAATGGAGTAACATCAGTCTCTTACAAGGTAGGGTGAGTCGCCTATCCTTATATAGGCGAAGGGACTCAGTATAGTACATGTTTGTAATTTGTGAGGGTACAAAGATGGGATGACTTGACACAAGACCTCATAGTAGACTCTAGAAAGGCCAGATCTGTAAGGTGTAGCCACGTGCTTAGGAGACTTCTTCTTTCATCCCGACCTCGGACCTTGCTTTCTTTGAGTCGGGCTCCTCGAGCCCTGAGGCTAAGCACTCGGCCGTGGCCTCCCACCCTCGGGGTCTCAAGAAAAGCTTTCGAGGCATCTTGATAGCAAAAAATCGAGTCTTCTGATTTTACCGCATACAACAGACCAAAAGTGATATCCTCATTTTCAGAAATGAATTGGTGAGTCCAACGTAATTACCAGAACAAAAATTTAGACCCTCGAAGTAAGAGAAATGTAAACAAAATAAACTGAACATCTATTGGGGATCGAATGATGTGATATAGTCGACATCAAGAGAATATTAAGGATCGCATTCCAACTATTATAAAATGGAAAACATAAGAATAACCTTTAAAGGTCATTCACGAAGACGCTTCGTTAAAGCAAAAACTTTGAGCGGAGTTAAGCTAAAGGGACTAAGTATGGTAGTTACACTAGGCGTCACCCTCGTGCGTAATGATTTCAGTTATCCCCGGTAGAGAAGGGTTACCAAAAGGCAAGTAAGAGTCAATGAAGATGTGAAAATACACTAAAGATGAAGAGGTAAACCATATATAAGTAAATCTTCATAAAAATTAAATGCTAGTACTCCCCTAAAGGGGGAAGACAATGTGATATGGTAGTAAGTCGCAGTTATGTAGTTCAAGTAACTATGGAATAGTAAAGAAAGAAAGTGGTAAAAAGGCAAAGGAAACGAGATTACATTTATTCAGATCCAATAGATATGCTACGACTCCAGAATATTATTCAAACAAGATTTCAGGAAAGGAAATAAGGGTTCCTACACCAGATGTTCTTAATAAATAAGTGTGAATGAACATCTGATAAATTGAGAGCCAGTGCAAAAGGTAAGTTAAGATAAAAGATAGAACCCAAGCGAGGTTACGCAGAATATAAATATGAGCATTGACTGACGAGCAGTTAGTAGTTGATTCAAGAAGAGCTTAGTAGGGCTAGACAAGAAGTCCCAGATAAATTAGTAGCTCATGCAATATAAACGTAGTGAAACCCAACATAAAAAATTCAGTCTCGCAGATATGATATCGTAATCTTTGAGAAATATTCAAATAGGAGTTTGTGTAGTAGAAGGTACAACATAAGTGTTACAGAAATAAAAGAGACCGCTATCAATTCAGAAGCAACCCTACGAGCACAAGGGCGTAGAGGTAAGTAACTAAGGATAATGATAGGCAAGTAAGAACATCATAAATTTCATGGGTATACAATGTCATAAGCTCTAGCTTTATAAGAGTCAGAGGGTCTTCCCTAACCACTGCAACGAAAGAATAGTTGACGAACTAAGGAAGAAGGCTTCAATCTAAGCATAGGGACCTGATATGTTAGGATTTTAACGTGTTTTAAGCCCCTGCTTACATATACTTTGGTTATAAATTTCTACAAGATAGTCCCAAAATGCTCACAGGTTATGCTTGATTGCAGGTTTGAACGACAAAGTGACAAAATGTCCAATATCGGCTAAAAAGGAGTAAAACCTCCTTAAGTATCAAAGACCAAGAAACCCAAGGGAAGAATACCAAGTGCTGGCCACGGAAATATGATTGCGATCGCACTAGGAGGTTCGGAGACATGGTATATTTGGGCTGAAGTATACACGGCCACGGTAAGATTCTCATGGTCCGCGGTCAGGCTTTGCGGCTGCTTCACTCTTTTGTACGGTCCGTGTGAAGGAGATTCAGAGAGGTTGTCAAATGCCCAAGTCAAAGGAACGCGGTCTGCGGTCTGCACAAGACCCCTTCCGCGGCCGCACTACACTTTTACGCGGTCCGCGTCCTCCAGTTAGAGAGTTGAAAGTTGAAGTCAAAAGAGCCAGTGCGGCCGAGCTTGCTCTTGTGCAGCCCGCAATGACCCCGCAGGGATATTTTTATCCAATTTTTCCAACCTAGTATAAATAGATCATTTTACCATTTTTATGTTATGTCTTATATTCAGAAACGCAGTTGTGCACCTTGGAACGAGATTGTAGCCATTTTTAACACTTTAGCTTTAAACTCTCAATATATTTTTGAAGTTTTCAATTAGTAATTGATTAATATGTTTAGTTCTTTATCTATTTCTTCAGTTTCTTCTTTAATTATGCGTAGCTAAACCCATTATCTAGGGTTGTGGCTCCACCCTAGTATGGGTAATTGATGGGTGGTTCCATCTAGGATTAGATTGATATTGGGTGTTTGGTATTTGGGTTGATTTTATATTTTTATTTAAGAATTGGTGGTTGCAAACAATGATTCAAGCTTAGTAGGTTTGACTCTTCTTGAGAAAGAGAGTCTATGACCCCAAAATTGACCCAACAAGGAATTAAGATGGACTCATGAGAAATAATAGTCCCAATTAATGGGTTAAACCTCGAGAGAGTAATCACCCTACTTGAACCCTAGTTGTTTGGTCTAAGTGGCCTACCCAATTGGCCTCAAGAGAGTCAATTGGGCAAAATCACTCTCTCTATCAAGAGGTGTGAAAGTGGGTACAATTGTACAATAATTATAGCATAAGCCCCAAACAAGTCAATCCATCCTTAGTAACACCTACCTGTTAATTAGCCACCTAGGTGATGTCACGACCCTAGTGCTCTTCTTCCCATTAGAATACAACTAGCAATATTCTCGTAGCATAATTTAGCTTTAATCAATAGTTTATAAAAGTAGTTGTCACACCTCCTTTTTCACCTACTCCCGCAAGGGCGCAAAGGGATTTTTTAATTAATGAACAATCAAAACGGGATTTATTTATTTAATTCAGAGTTGCCACTTGGAAGACTTATGGTGTCCCAAGTCACCGATTCCAATCCCGAATCGAGGAAAACACTGATTCTGTATTACAATCCGCGAACCAGAAATCCGAGTAAGGAATTTCGTTAACCCCCGAGAAGGTGTTAGGCATTCCTAAGTTCCCTGGTTCTAGCACGGTTGCTCAACTGTCATATTCGGCTTAATTATCTAATTTTAATACATTATGAACCTATGTGAGAATTTTAACTTTAACCGCTTGTATTCATTTTTAAAGAAATTGCAACTTTAGTAAAACAAGTCTTGAACCCCATCACATAAATGCACATGTGATTTTTTGACATACTTTAACGTTGTTGAGATTTGGATTTGGGTCACATAAATGTACGCCCGAGTTTAGGAAGGTAATGTTTTTAAAATACACGTCTAAAGAGACTAACGCATTATTAGTTTGGGGAAGGCCGTGAGATTCGCTAAATGGCCCATCCCAAAATTTAAGTATTTTAATATATACATTTAACGGGGGCCCAATAATATTGCATTTTATTTAGCGAGGCTCATCTCATTTATTATTTTAAAAGGATCAAGGCTCATCTCATTTTATTATTTTAAAAGGATAAACCTTAAATAATCTCTAATTTTCTACTTAATTTGTCTCTTAAAATAAAAGCAAGGTCCTAATTAATTGATATGCATGAATGATACGAAATTCCATATCTCGATTTTAAACAATTAAGCCCAAGAGCCGAGCGAAGAGAGCGGGACACTTCCAGCACGTGACCAAAGATTCATTATAGAGGAAGTGGGCCGCCTAATGGTGGCTCATATACTCAATATCTAGTCAACTAAGGTTGTCAATTAAACTTTCACGTCTGAAGCAAAATTATTTGGGCTTCACAAAGTATAGCAACCCAATTTGGTCATTTGGTGTAATATATAACTAATTGGCAGGATTAATTTGTACTTGTATCACCTCATGATTTCTTATTATTGCACTCCAATTTGACATCACTGTAAGCTATTGTAATACTAATTCTAACTCATAGTTCACTTACCCTTTTTTAGCACAGAACTCACAAATTGTTTGCGCATTCCTATATAGAGTAGAAATGGTATTACCTATAGCTCACTATAATGAATCACCTATTCAATAATGATTTAAGTCACACACGAAGTTGTGGATAATTTCCGATTCGAAACTAAACATACATGACCTGGACTAACGGGAATAGGCACCTATATGCTGCGATTTGCGTTTGATTTCCGATACAGTAAGTACTTAATATGAACAGTCAAACCATTCTACACTAGGGACTTGATTTCAACAGGAATGAATTCTACATTAGAATCAACAGTCCGTCACAATTTAAACAATTCAAATCAGTTAAACAACAATCTTAATTGAACAGTTGACATTACAACTAGAACAAATTACAGCTAAGTAACTACATAGCATCCTACTGATTTCAGCTACTCAAATAAGCACAAGTCTGGACATTACTTCATTTCAATCCCATTCAAAGCTACATCGGTGAGAAGTCAAATGTGTACACAGGAGAAGAGGCATCAGCAAGAGTAACAGCAGCAGATCATAGCAAGGATCAAATGCGTTTCAACACAGCTCAACAACCTAGAAGTGTTTCTAAAAGAACCAAATAGAAAACAGTAGCTTCACCAAAACAGCACCAAATTGACCCAAAATGAAACCAGAATCATTTGAACTTTCAACTACCCAAAGTTTCACCAAAAGCAGCTTAAGTAGACCAAGCTTACTCAAAATCAAACCAGAAACAACTCTGAAAACTTCAAATTCCCAGCAAATGAACTGCGAAAGGCAACTTGGTTACTAAAACTGGAAACTAGATAGAAACTGAATGGAACAGTACTATATTTTTTATTTCAATAACTTTCTATTGTTTTCTATCTCTCTTTTTCAGTGTTTCTCCAGTCTAGCAAACTCTCTCTATTTTTCCTTTTCCACTCTCTAAAATGATCTTAAGATCTCAAAATGCTCTTTAAGACTCCCTGGAAACTGATTCAAGACATACGTTTCTTTTTTCAGCTTTCCAAATTTTCTAGACTATCTCAAACTGATCAAAGACTCTCTCCTCCTTGTTTTTTTTCAAGTTTAATACTCTTAAAGTCTGAAAACTCTCAAAAATATGAATACCTTAGCTTTCTATCTTCGCTCTCAATGACTGTCTGTATTTTTTTCTCCCAATGTCTGTCTGTATTCTTCTCTCCCAATGTCTGTCTATATTCTTCTCTCCCCCCTTGAATGTGTGTGTGGTGTTTCTATTTAAAGATCAAGATTACACGCCCCCCCCCCTCCCTTTCAAACCTTTTCTTTACAGCTTGTATATTTTCTTCCCACATGTATCCCTTTAGTCTTTTATCATTATGCTCTCATGTTACCTCTTTACAGCTCCTAAAAGGGATTCAACAGGGTGTCCATCTACTAACCATTCCACTTTTCATTTTTAACACACACCTTTTCCTTTTACCTCAGTTATTTAGGCTTAAATCCCAAATTACCCCTAGAATCCCTGAAACTACTACCCATCAGCTGTAACCAATCCACCTACCAATCACCTAGTTGATTATATTAAACTAGCTCTTAATTAAGACTAGCACAACAAAACTGAATTTAAACCAGGGTCAAGCTCATCTCAAACTCCAAACTAAATAGAACAACAATTAGATTCAAATCAGTAAATTCAACATCAATTGAACTCAAGTTGGATCACACGGCATTACAACACAGAAGAAGGATTCAAGGAACAAACTAACACAATTCTAAATTAAACCTAAGCAAGAACAAATGGACACTGTAAATACACTGAACGAATATAAATTGAATTGATATGCAAAATGATGAACAACAAAGAGAAGGGAACCAATCATCACACAAAATAAACAATTTCAACCAATAATACCAGCAAAAAATAATAGGAATAGTCACAGCTTTGTACAAGAACTTGTGGACATTGACTACTTCAACTCATTCAGACAAATCAGAAGAAGAAAAATTTAGAGTAAAACCTAAACAGACACGGGTGAATTGGACCAGACATTTCAAACAATGATATTTGGGGAGATACAGGGGATTCAAGTGATCTTAATAAGGTCCAACTGACTTTAAAGTGAAACTAAAGGACAAACGTATTCAATCGATTCAAAGGCCTATAGGATATATTAACAAACAGTGAAGAAAATTGGACCAGAAAAAGGTCCGAAAGAGGAGGAAGAAGTAATTGATAAAAATGAAGAAACATAACGAAATTAATCAAACAAGCATTAACAACAATAAAAGAAAAAATGAAAACAAAAGAAATACCTCGAAATTTTAGACCAAACCCAATCCGCTTTAGTCAAAACTTCGACTTGAACTTTTGAGGCCAAAACGGACCTTAATCGAGCGTTCTCTACTGAGAACACTCGACTAAAGTCGGTCAAAACCTCAAATTCCCCACCTCGGACCGATTCCAGGCCTGTGTTCTTTTAGGGTTCGCTCAGTCCATTTGAAATTCGATGAGCTCTGCCATGATTCGAGCACAACTAACATGGGATTGGGATGAGGGTAGCCTAGTGGTTCAGAGGTATAACTTTGGGGTCAAACAGACGGCCTGGGATTTTGGTCCTATCTTGGATCTAAGATTCGAAAACACCGGTGATGATTCGAGGGACAAGGTACATGATTTTGGAAAGAGGGACATTAGGTGGTTCAGGGGTATTATTTTAGTGGTCATCGGCGTGATTGCCGCCGGGTTTTGGGCGGTTGAGAGAGGCGAGCAGGGTTCGGCTTGGGGGGGTCCGATCTTCGGCTTATATACAAAATTAGGCTATCAATCTAGGCTGTTCGATCTGATGAGACGGCGTCATTTGGCTAAAGTGTGGATCGTGTTAGGGATATGGTAACGGGTCAGGTTTGGTTAGACAGGTTGGGAGGGATGATTTTGACCGTTGGATTGATTTGAATGGACGGCTGAAATCTTTCGACCTAAAACGACGTTGTTTGGTTGTGTGTTTGGAGACGGATTGGACTGGGTAGTTGGGTATTTCTTCGGCCCTGTGGTTATTTTGGTTGGGCCTGTGGAAATTTGGCCTAGTCCGAGTTTCTTTTCATTTTTTCCGTTTTGTTTCTTTTTCTCTTTCATTTTCTTTCCTTTTATTTCCTAAATTAAAATCAAAAAATCTTATATTAAATTGTAAAACTAAAATTAACTTAAAAAATACTAGCTAACTCTTAATTATAATTAACACACAAAATTAAATTAAAAAATCACACAATTTGATATTAAACACTTCAATGCGAAGTACGTTATTTTTTTGTGATTTTTTTATTTTTGTACAACAAACTTAATTACTCCTAATTGTAGAATTAAATCCTAAACACAAATGAAATATATCTTTGTATTTTTATTAATCTAACAAATGCACGGAACGCAAACAATAAAAGAAAAATAACACAAAATCCACAAAAATCGCAAACAACACAAACTATTTTATTTTAAATTATTGGGAGTAGTTCTCATTGAGCAAAAATCACGTGCTCACAGTAGTTATAAAAAACCAAAAATGTTTGAAGTGACATTAGAAGCACAAACACATCTCTAGGCTAGACAGAAAATACAACTCCATTACTAGCTCCCTGTGGAAATTCGGTCATGTGCGTCTATTCGGGTAAATCCTATTGCGACCCTCTCTTCCTACCTTAGTGTAGCGTCGAGTCGGCAGCGATCACTTTTTGGCACCGTTACCTGGGAGCTTGTGGTGTTGACTATCTGTTTAGCTAGTTTTGTGTTTTGCTTCTCTTTCCTTCTAGTTTACTAATTTTGTTTGTGTCAATCAATCAGGTATAAATGGCTCTTAATGCAAATGACCCTCTCCGCAATGTGATAGCGGGGAAGGAGGTAGAGGATATAGACCAAGATGAGTCCTTACTTCAAGTTCCACGGAGAGGTCGAAATGCTAATGCAAATGCAAATTCAAATGAGAACAACAATATTCCAGACCCTCCTCCGCCACCGTCGAGAGTGGCTCCCAGAGTTCTACCAAATCAAGGATACGCCAGTGCTATTATTCCTCCCGAAACCATGAGAGGAACTTTCAAATCACAAATGTTATGTTGACCTTGCTCGAGCAAACAGTGTATTTCACGGACGCCTCCGATCAAAATGCCTACAAGAACTTGAAAGGGTTCGTGGATACATGCTGGGGTAGCAAGCAGACAAACGTGTCCGAGGATGTGTTGAGATTTAGGCTTTTCTCGTTCTCTCTTCGGGGTAAAGCATTGGATTGGTTAGAGAGGCTCCCCAATCATTCTATCACTACATGGGATGAATTGGCGGACAAATTTATTGCCAAGTTCTTTTCTCCAAGTCATATAGCGGCTCTTCGGGATGAGATTCTAGCTTTCAAGCAAGAGCCAACAGAGCCTTTGCAAGAGATATGGGATAGATTCAGAGCTATGGTGAAAGAGTACCCAAATAATGATATGACGGATGTGATTATTCAACAAACGTTCTATAGGGGCATCAACACTACAACCCAATGTATTGTGAATCAATCGACTGGAGGCAATTTTATGAAGCTTCCATTCAAGGAAGCTTGTGATGTTTTGGATGAAATGGCCGACACTCCCCAAGGTGACCCAATGGTCATCCATTTGCATAAGGAGTTGCATGACCATGGTCAAGCTATTGACGAGCTTACAACAACTATGAATCAATTGGCAAAGGCGGAATTGCAACAAGTCAAAACTCTGCACCAAGTCGATGCCATGGAAGGAGTGAACATGCTAAAGAGGAGGCAAAAGGGGCAACAACCTCAAGGAAATTATGATAACTATGATGATCAAAGCGAGGAAGTCTAATATGTTAATAACTACCTAGGGAATAGAGGAAATCAAAGAAATCAACAATGGCGTCCCCAAGGAAATTAGGGCAATCAACAAGGCAGCGGAAATTGGAATAATAACAACCAACAGCAAGGTGGTGGAAATTAGAACAACAATTGGGATAACCAAGGTAACAATCAAGGTAGTTGGAATGGGAATAATAATAATTGGATCAACAACAACAACCAAGGAGGGTGGAATAATAGCGGAAACCAAGGCAACCGGGGGAAAGGATTTCAAAGGCCCCTATGTACCAACAATCGAACAATCTACCTCCTTTCCATATCAAAGTCCAAGTTCATCCGGTAGTGATTTGGGGAGAATTGAGAACATGTTCGAGCAAATGATGAACAAGAACCAAGATGTCGATGCACAATTGTCTTCTCATAACACTTCCATCCGGAACTTTGAGGTGCAACTAGGGTAAATTTCTCAGGTTTTGAACACTCGCCCCAAGGGTGCTCTACCAAGTGACACGGTGGCGAACCCGAAGGGTAGAAATAACAACCATGTGATTGCAGTTACAACCAGGAGTGTAAGAGGCGGTGATGTGCATGCCTCAAGAGAAAAGCGAGTTGTGGAAGATGATGTTGTGTTGCATGATAATAATGTGACTATGAATGTTGATGATGTCATTGAACAAAATGTGAAAAATGATGTGTGGATTGATATTGATGATGAGGTTAAGGTGGAAACACAAGATGTCGTGAACCCGTCTAGGAAACACGTGATTGATATGCACGAGCTTGTGGTGCCCAAATCCAAGGTACCTTTGCCTAGGCTACCTCCACCTTATCCTCAACGGTTAGCCAAGGAAAATAGTGACAAAAAATTCAAGAAATTCATTGAAATGATAAAGAATCTCCCAATCAATGTCCCTTTGGTTGAGGCACTTAAGCAAATTCCGAGTATACAAAGTTCATGAAAGATTTGGTTACAAAGAAGATGTCGATGGAGTGTGAAACAATTAAGATAACTCATCAAGTGAGTGCCATAGTGCATTCAATGGCACCCAAGCCTGAGGATCCCGGAGCTTTTACTATCCCTTGTACTATTAGAAGTGCGGATTTCGCTAAGGCCCTTTGCGACTTAGGGGCTAGCATTAATTTGATGACGTACTCGGTCTTCAAGACTTTGGGAATTGGGCAACCTCGACCTACATCAATGAGACTTCAAATGGCGGATCGATCAATAAAACAACCCTTGGGCATAATTGATGATGTTCTTGTCTATGTTGATAAATTCATATTTCCGGCCGACTTTGTCATATTAGATTGTGAGGTAGATTTTGAAGTGTCTATTATTCTTGGAGACCTTTCCTAGCTACGGGGAAGGTATTGGTTGATGTTGAAGCAGGTGAGTTGACATTCCGAGTGGGAGATGAGAATGTGGTATTCCATGTTTGCAAATCAATGGGACAACCCAATAGCACGGAGGTGTGTTCATCTGTGGACATTGTCACAGCTGTGATAGTGGATGACACAAGATCCATATCAATGTTGAAGATCCTCTTGTGGTCGTGCTTCATAACATGAGTGTCAATGATGATGCTAGTAGAGTGGAGTGCGTGAATGCATTGCATGGTATGGGTTCATATTCATATGAGCCTCTATTTGGATCTTGAAAACTGCAAAACTCCACCAAAAAAGACATCGATTGAGGAGCCACCGGTGTTGGAGTTGAAGCCACTTCCTCCACATCTTAGGTATGAATTCTTGGGTTCAAATTCTACTTTACATGTTGTTCTTTTGTCTTGCCTAACTAACATGCAAGTTGACGCCACTTTGGCGGTTCTTCAAAAGCGCAAGAAGGCGACTGGTTGGACATTGGCCGATATTTGGGATATAAGGGCGCCTTTTGCATCCATAAAATTATCTTGGAGGAGGATGCAAGACCTTCACTTTAACATCACATAAGATTAAATGAGGCGATGCAAGAGGTAGTAAAGAAATAGGTTATCAAGTAGCTTGACGACGGTGTGGTTTATCCCATTTATGACAGTTCATGGACTTCCGGTGTAATGTGTACCGAAGAAAGGTGGGATGACTGTGGTGACCAATGAAAACAATGAGATTATTCTGACACAGACAGTGACGGGTTAAAGAGTTTGCATGGATCACCGAAAGATTAACAAGGTAACTATAAAAGATCATTTCTCATTGCTATTACTTGACAAGATGCTTAATCGTCTTGCGGGCTGGGCTTTCTATTGCTTTCTAGATGGCTACTCGGGTTATAATCAAATCCTAATTGCCCTGGAGGACCAAGAGAGATGACCTTTACATTTTATTATGGCACATTCGCTTTCTCGAGGATGCCATTTGGATTATGTAATGCTCTGGCGACCTTCTAACGTTGCATGATGGTTATTTCACCGACATGGTGGAGGATATCTTGGATGTCTTCATGGATGATTTTAGCATGGTTGGGGATTCTTTTGAGGAGTGCTTGGTAAACTTTGATAGAGTGTTGGCTCGGTGTGAAGACACCAACCTTGTTCTAAACTAGGAAAAGTGTTACTTTATGGTAGAAAAAGGTATTGGGTCACAAGATATCGAAGTGAGGAATTGAAGCTGATATGGCCAAGATTGAGGTCATTTTGAGGCTTCCTCTCCCTACTTTTGTTAAAGAGGTGAGGAGTTTCGTTGTGCACACGGGCTTCTACCGAAGGTTCATCAAAGATTTTTCTAAGGTAGTTACCCGTTGTGCAAGTTGCTAGAGAAAGATGCCAAGTTTTTTTTTGATGAGAAGTTCATGGAGTCTTTTGAGCTCCTAAAACACAAGTTTACAACTAACCCCATCATCACTGCACCAAATTGGAGCTTACCATTCGAGCTCATGTGTGATGCTAGTGATGTGGCGATGGGGGTGGCTTTAGGCCTAATGATCAACAAGATTTTCCATCTAGTATACTACTCAAGAAAGACCATGAATGAGGCTCAAACAAATTACACAGTCACCAAGAAGGAGTTATTGGCTATTGTTTTTGCTATGGAAAAGTTCTGTCCTTACCATACGGGGCCAAAGTTATTGTACACACCGACCATGCTGCCCTTAGGTATTTGATAACCAAGAAAGATTCAAAGGCAAGATCGATGAGATAGCTTCTTCTTCTTCAAGAGTTTGATCTAGAAATTTTGGATCGGAAAGGGAGTAAAAATCAAGTGGCAGACCACTTGTCCCGTTTGGAGGAGGAGGGGAGGCCTTGTGACGACCTTGAAATCAATGATAATTTCCCGACGAGCAACTCCTTGCAGTATCAATGAATGGAATGTCATGGTTCGCCGATGTAGCAAATTATCTTGTTATCGGAATCATCATGTGTGAGCTCTCTTCTAACCAAAGGAAGAAGCTCAAGCGGGATAGCTTGGATTTTTATTGGGACAAACCATATTTGTTCAAGATTTGCACCGATGGTGTGATTTGACGTTGTGTCCCGAAGGAGGAACAATTGAGTATTTTGGAGGCTTGCCATTCTTCCCCCCTATGGTGGCCATCATGGATGGGAGAGAACGGCTTCTAAGATGATTAGTTGTGGATTTTATTGGCCTACTTTGTTTCAAGACGTGGGTGATATGGTCAAGAGATTTGATAAATTCCAAAGAGCCATCGGTATTTCAAAAAGGGATGATATGCCGCTTAATACAATTCTCGAGGTGGATATTTTTTATGTTTGGGGCATCGATTTCATGGGTCCTTTAGTGAGCTCTTGTGGGAACACATACATTCTTGTGGCGGTGGATTACGTCTCAAAGTGGGTTGAAGTCGTGGCTTTACCCAACAATGAAGCCCGGAGTGTTTTGGCATTTTTGAAAAAAAGTATCTTCACAAGGTTTGGCACTCCCCGTGCTATCATTAGTGATGGGGGGTCTCACTTTTGCAACAGGGCTTTTGATTCATTGCTCGCCAAGTACGGAGTAAATCACAAAGTGATGCCCCCTATCATCCTCAAGCTAGTAGTCAAGTAGAAGTCTTCAACTGATAAATAAAGAGTATCTTGTCCAAAACTGTCAATTCTAATAAGACAGATTGGTCGAAAAAGTTGGATGACGCTATATGGGCGTACCAGACAACTTACAAGACCCTAATTGGTATGTCCCCGTACCGGTTGGTGTTCGGAAAGGCTTGCCATCTTGCGATCGAATTGGAGCACAAAGCTATGTGGGCCTTGAGGAAGTTGAACTTGGAATGGGATGTTGCAACGAATCTCCGGGTTGAGCAACTAAATGAGCTTGATGAGTTTAGATTTCATGCCTACTCCAGCTCGTCCTTGTATAAGGACAAGATAAAGTATCTTCACGATAAATATGCTTGAGGGAAGGAATTCAAGATTGGTGATATGGTTCTTCTTTTCAACTTCTGGTTAAGGTTATTTCCGGGAAAGCTCAAGTAAAAGTGGAGTGCCATTGGAAGTTGTATGTGTGACTTTGTTTGGTGCTTTTGATCTCAAGAATAAGAATGGTGACGTTTTCCGGGTCAATGGGCATCCTGTCAAGCATTGTTTGGGGAAGTTCGATGATAGCCACGTGGTGGCACTCATTCATTTGAAGTGATGTGATGGTAACATGCATCCTGTCGCTACGTTAAATCATACGCTTCTTGGGAGGCAACCCATATCTTTTTGTTTCTCTTTGATTTTATCGGTAGCTTATGATTTTTAAGCTAATTTTTTGTGAGAATGCAGGGACTATGTTGAAACAGTGCAAAACAAAGTAAAAAAATTGCAGTCTCTGAAGTTTGCCAATGCGGCCAAGGTGCACTTTGTGCGGCCGCAGCCCTTTTTTTTGCGAACCGTGGTGGGAGATCCAGATAAGTCCTTTTCTGGGGCATTTTTTAGTGCGGCCCGTGGTCTCCTTAGCACGGTCTTCGGTTCCTCCAATACGGCCGCACTCTTGATGGTACGGTCCACGGTCAGCCTCATGAACCTACTCTTCAATCCATTTCCGACCAAATTTCTTCATTGACTACCTCTGTCGGTCAATTGACACATGAGATCCATGGATATTTTGACCATGTTCATTATCCATATGCCGGTCTTGTTCCCTATGAAGCAGTGCCGGATGATGAGGCGGGAAATGATGATGAATAATTTCTTTATTTGTTATTCTATTTTATTGTTCTATGTTTTATTGTTCCCGTTTTTTATTAATAAATAAACAAGTTTTTTTATTCTATATTTTTTTGCTAATGGCAAAAGGGGGAAGATAACGGGTATGCACTCTCAATACTTATTGGCATAAATTGAGGGGGAATTAATATATTGAGGGGGAACTAATTGCATATCTATATACTTGTTGCATATCTTTACTTGTCTTGAATCGTCATTATGAATTGCCTAATATGCATATCCCGCTTAAAGTTTGCCATTATCAAAAAGGGGGAAATTGTTGGAAAC
Organism: Nicotiana benthamiana; assembly: GCA_034376525.1. Lineage (NCBI taxonomy): Eukaryota > Viridiplantae > Streptophyta > Magnoliopsida > Solanales > Solanaceae > Nicotiana > Nicotiana benthamiana. The sequence goes on from CM067329.1 coordinate 1,525,628, forward strand.
ACGTTCTCAAGGCATTATACTAAACGTGTGTTCATATTTGTAGGTTTGATGAATGACAAACTATGTGCAAATTGACATATGACGAGGTCCAAGTACAAGCGCAAAATTGATATATAACGAGATTCAAGCACAAGACAAAGATCGAGATTAAGTTTAATATGAGTCGGTATTTAATTGTGATCTTGATCCGACAACTTAAACTCAAGACTTGGCTTCTCTCGTAAAAATATTTTTAACAAATCATGCATATTTAATTTAGAGCAAAATGATTTTAAATAATGCATATTTACTTTAGTCAAAATGATTTTTAAACATGCCTCTGAAATCTGGACTAAGATAATCGATTATGTACTTATGATAATCGATTATGTTTAAGTCAGCTGCTTGACAATCGATTGTGAACTTATGACAATCGATTGTGTTAAGGCAGTGAGCATCAGATTTTTCAAATCTGCATGACAATCGATTGTGAACCTTATGACAATCGATTGTGATGAGGCAGTGTCCAGCAAAGTTTTTCAAAGCTCAAAATAATCGATTGTGAAGCTAATGACAATCGATTGTGAAGAGACAGTGTCCATCGGATTTTTCAAAGTCACAAAATAATCGATTGTGAACTTATGACAATCGATTGTGTTGAGGCAGTGTCTTCCAGACTTTTTCAAAGTTATTAAATAATCGATTGTGAACCTATAACAATCGATTGTCAAGAGGCAGTGTCTAAATTGATTTTTCAAGACTGATATATAATCGATTGTTAACTTAATATAATCGATTGTATAACTGACCGTTGCCAAAATATTTTCAAATACCGTCAGGTAATCGATTATTGATTTCCTATAATCGATTGTTTTAAATAAAATCTGAAAAAGATTTTTTGAACGTTGCTGAGTAATCAATTATTGATTTCTCATAATCGATTGTTTTAAATAAAATCTGAAAAAGATTTTTAGAACGTTGCTGAGTAATCGATTATTGATTTCTCATAATCGAATTTTTTAACTAAAATCTGGAAAGGATTTTTTGAACGTTGCTGAGTAATCGATTGTAGATTTCTAACAATCGATTGTTTTACGTAAAATCTGGAAATGATTTTTTGAACGTTGCCAGTAATCGATTATTGATCTAAGATAATCGATTGTTAAGCGTAAAATCTGGGATTGATTTTTGGAAGAACTGGCAAACAATCGATTGTGGTAATTTGATAATCGATTGTCACAGAGTAAAATCAGCAATTCTTAATTGGCAATTAGGCAACGGTAATACAAAGTTTTTCAACTATTAATACAGCTTCAATTCAGTCTTTTGAGTATAACAACACACAACAACTGATCATTCAATTGCTAAAGCTTGCATATTTTATTGCTTATCATTTTATATTCATTACATAAGCTTTTGAGAGCCAAATTCTTGTCGAAAGTTATTGCGATCTTGAGCGTATTCTTTTTACTCATATCTACTCTTAAAGGAGTGTCTTGCTGAGTGCTAAGTGTTTTTGTACACTTGAAGGAAAGTGTTAGTCCCTTGTGTTGTAAGAAGGAACTTGTGTTTCCTTGGTTGAAGTCTTGGAGTGTTGTATCTCCGAGCAAAGGTTGTTGAGGCTTGTGTCCTCAAGTTGTAACGGTTTGTTGAGCACCCGTAAGCTTAACAAGTTAGTGGAAATCTCGAGAGAGTCTCTCGGGGACTGGAATAGCCACGGGTTGTGGTGAACCAGGATATATCGGTGCGTTTGTTCTAATTTATTTACTTATCGCACTTATTTATTTCCTGCAATTTTTAAATTCCGCAAGTTTACGCTAATTTTTATTATAACGCTATTCACCCCCCTCTAGCGTTAAGCGTATTATCTAACAATTCTCACGGTATAGCTTACAGTGCCTGACAACCCAAAGGACAAGAGGTACAAGCCACCCGCTTCTGCATCAACTGGCCAGTCTGAGGAGCCAGTTGAGGTAGGCCCTACTGCTGAGCCTTCCACAATGCTCGCTGCCACTGCTACAACCACTGACTTGCCTCCAGGTTTCTCCTCCATTGCTAGTCCTAGTACTTTTGCTGGCCCGGGAGTTCCATCTTCCCGAACTCATCATTTCACTGCTCATCAATTGATCCAGATACTGGCCAATGTGAATAACTGGATGTCAGCTGCGACATCCAAGTTGTTTACACTCTCTTCCACCATTGAGGCTCGTTCAGCACCACAGGCAGCCTGATTCCTCAGTCCATTGAGGACACTCTGAAGAAGCTTCTGAAGAACCAGGGGGAAGATGATGGAGACCCAGGATGCCTTGTCTAATGCAGTGGATTCACATGGCAAAGCTCTGCAGGAGCTTACCAAGGAGCACAAGAAGATGATGAAGTCACGGGCTTCCAAAGAGTCTGTGAAAGAGCTATGGAAAGATGTGGACAAGCTATTGGCAGACCATATGCCTTTAGACTTGCTATCAAGGAACCAGCCCCAGCAGCAGCACCAGTGCCACAGCCACAGTAGGAGAAAGCACCCAGGATTCCAAGGAATAAGAGGAAGCTCCAAGTTCAGTTGGTGCAGTTATTGAGTTGGCAGACCCACAATAGGCCTCCTCTTGTTTGGCACATGATTCACCCGTCATCTAACCAGTCTAAGAGCAGGCCCCAGTCCAGCAGCTGAGCAACAGAAGATCGGGAACCAGTCTGAGGTTCCTGTACATATAGAGGACTTGGGGACCACTAATGATCCCATGTAGATGGACCAGGCCTAGGGAGCTCCCATATCTATATCATTTACCTTTATTTTGATGCTTAATCGTTTTGTTGGCATTGGGGATAATTCCAGCTTTTATTCGTGAGGGAGCGCCCTGCTTTTTATTATCCCTGGATGACTGTATATATAGATTGTTGGTTTTATGCTTTACTTTGATTTTCCATTTTGGGTTGTATATAACTTTACATTTAGCTACTTTTATCGCACTTCTTACCTTTTATTATCTCTTTTGGTCTGTATGTAAAGTCATATTTCTGTTTATATTCATCCCCCGTTGTATATTCTACTCCCTTATTGTACATATTCATTCTATTTTTTATTTTCGCAAAAAAGATTCATTTTTGGCTTTGTAGTTAGGCTCGTAGCCTTTTGTTTTGTTTTTGACGCGTCCAATAAGACCTTGGTTTTCTTAATGCCACGGTTCTTCCCAAGGGTGGAGTATTATGCGAACTGGGTGGTTTTTCCCAATGATAGGTTGTGTGACAACCTTCTTAAGGGTTTGAATCTGTTTCTTTGATTTCTTTTGCTTTTTAGAGTTGTAGTTAAGGGTACCTCAAGCAAAGCTTCACTTGGGCCTAGCACATTTGACTTTGATCCCATGGTCAAAGACATAATGTTGTGTTTAGGATGGTGAAAGTCATGGCTTTGAGACTCATACGTTGACCAAACAATCATCATGTGATCTTTTCGGACTATTGTGTGCTTGATCGTAACTAAGGTCGTTGTAGGGCCTTGACTCGATGTCTTTAGCAATCCCCTAGCGTGTGTAGTGAGGAATCGAATTGTGAGTCTAAGTCCTGAGCCAATGGTCTAGAACTTGCCATGAATATTTGTTGAGGCAAAATACTAGGTGAAATTTGACTTGAGAAGCGATTATAGGCTCTCCTTCAGCCAAATGTTAAGTTGAACAATTCCATATCATACCAATGAGATGAGCCCTTGTTAACCCATTTGAGACTTAAACTTTTTTCTTTTAAGAACAAACGCTACAAGCATATACCCGTTCTAAATGGTACCCTCTCTTGGCATCCAAAATCTTCCTTGAGTATTGGAAAATGTCTAAGTTTGGGGGGAGACAAGAAAGAAAACAAAGTGGTAAAAGGCACAAAATCAAAAGAAAAGGAAGGCAATGAAAAAGAAAAAAAGAAAAAGGCAAAAAGAAAGTCCAATGTGAACACGAATAAAAAGGGATTGAGGAAAAACAGAAGTGAAAAGGTGTGGAAAAAGTAAAAAAGGATAAATATTTTGAATTGCATAAGAAAGAGTGACAATGTGTTTCTCTAACACCTTGTAAAGAAGTGAAATACTCAAAAGAGACAAGAGAGTTGTGCCAAAACAAATCAAAAGAAGTGCTTAAGGGAAGATTAAACCCACTTGAATAAAAATAACCCTTACCCAAAAGCCTTCACAATGACTCCACAAAAGCCCTATATGATCTTGAGTTGAAGGGAGCCTACATTAATGGATACTTATATAAGGGGCAACCATATGGTACTTAGAGCCGGGACTTGTGACCTTTTTTTGAGAGAGATGAGTGAAATTCCATTAACCTGAGTTTGTGTGTCAAATACTTAAAAGGTGGGCTTCGCTTAGGGAGTTGAAGATGTGTGAGTTTGGGTTTCACAACGACCAAAGTAATTGAGAGAAGTTCTTTGATAAAATGTGTCAACTCTTGATGCTCTTGTGTCACACTTGATCCATAGTTTTTATAGTTTAAATGTGTTAATGATGCATTTGTATTGAGGGCAATTGTTAGTCCCAATTGATGCTTGTTGAGGTTACGTTAGGATAGCTGGAATTACTTGGATCTTCCCTCTAAGGGGTGAGATTTATGCCCCTACTTGCCTATGCTTTGGTTATAAATTTCTACAAAATAGTCCCAAAATGCTTACAGGTTGTGCTTGATTGCAGGTTTGAGCGACAAAGTGATGAAATGTCAAATATCGACTCAAAAAGGAGTGAAACCCGCTCAAGTATCAAAGACCAAGAAACCCAAGTCCGACCGCACAAACGTGACTGCGGCTGCACTAGGAGGTTCGGAGACATGGTATATTTGGGCTGAAGGCTACGTGCCTGCGGTAGGATTGTCGCGGTCCGCGGTCAGGCTTCGCGGCCGCTTCACTCTTTTGTGTGGTCCGTGTGAAGAAGATTCATAGAGGTTGTCAAATGCCCAAGTCAAAGCAACGCGGTCCGCGGTTATCACCACCTTGCGGTCCGCGCCAGACCCCTTCTATAGCCGCACTACACTTTTATGCGGTCTGCGTCCTCCAGTTCAGAGAGTTGAAAGTTCAAGTCAAAAGAGACAGTGCGGCTGAAGTTGCTTTTGTGCGGCCCACAATGACCCCGCATGGATATTTTTCTCCAACCTAATATAAATAAATTATTTTACCATTTTTATGTTAAGTCTTGTATTCAGAAAATGCAGTTGTGCACCTGTGAGCGATATTGTAGCCATTTTTTGCACTTTAGCTTTAAACTCTTATAGATTCTTGTAGTTTTCAATTAGTAATTAATTAATATGTTTAGTTCTTTATCTATTTCTTCAGTTTCTTCTTTAATTATGTATAGCTAAACCCATTATCTAGGGTTGTGGCTTAACCCTAGTGTGGTAATTGATGGGTGTTAACATCTAGGCTTAGATTGATATTGGGTATTTCCTATTTGGGTCGATTTTATGTTTTTATTTAAGAATTGGTGGTTGCAAACACTAATTTAAGCTTAGTGGGTTTGACTCTTCTTGAGAAAGAAAGTATATGACCCTAAAATTGACCCAACAAGGAATTGGGATGGACTCATGAGAAATGATAGTCCCAATTAACGGGTTAAACCTGGAGAGAGTAATCACCTTGCTTGAATAGTTGCTTGGTCTAAGTGGCCTACCCATTTGGTCTCGAGAAAGTCAATTGGGCAAAATCACTCTCTCTACCGAGAGGTGTGAGAGTGGGTACAATTGTGCAATGGTTATAGCATAAGCCCCAAACATGGTAATCTATCCTTAGTAACATCTACCCGTTAATTAGCCACCTAGGTGATATCACGATCCTAGTGCCCTTCTTCGCATTAGAATACAACTAGAAATATTCTTGTAGCACAATTTAGCTTTAATCAATAATTATAAATCAAAAACAAAAAATGTTTGAAATGACATTAAAAGCACAGACACATTTTTATGCTAGACAGAAAATACAACTTTATTACTAGCTTATTGTGAAAATTCGATCTTGGACCTCTATTCGGGTAAAAGCTATTGCGACATGCTCTTCCTACCTTAGTGTAACGTCGAATCAATAATGATCAGGACCTAAAGAGGAAATATTCTTATAATAACAGTCTCATTATAATATTGTATGCACTCCAAAAGAAAAATGGCACCTATCGTGACTAAGGAACGGGAAGTAAAATCCAAAGTAATTTTCGAGATCATATGAGTAGCACGAAATTTCAATATTTGTGGGCATTAAGTCAAGCCAAGTATTTATGCAGTAAGTGGCAGACGTCCAGGAGCAATAATTGCTTATGCTTAAAGACAAATGAGATGGCACAAAAGGAATTATTCGATCTACGACTCAAAGTTAGTTACGTCATGAATACACTTAGTATTTCAGAGTATTATCCATATTGCATACGTGTAGACGTTCAAGCAGCTATAGGATACTCTAGTATAAGTTAAAGAAAGAATTGAGTTCACATCACAGATAAAGGCTTGAATTATTAGAAGATTATATCATGGATGTTCCATAGCTTCCACAAAAGGCTAAAGTACTAACTAATACCATGAGCCACATATCAAAAGATAGCTTAAGCCTACTCAAAGGCTGGGAGAGAAGAGGAAACTAACGAGTTACATTAGCTAAGTAAATCAGGAGTTTGATTGTTGGATCCAGATAATTATAAAAATCGTGAGTCAGAACATTGCAGAATCACTCTTAATATCAGAGGTACAAGACATATAGTATAATGGCCATATTATATAATGGCTATACGATAAAGCCAGTTAAAAGAGTGCCAGTCTTATCAGAAGTCAGTATGAAGCTTTTGCTCTATTGTGTATACACTAGAGGTGCAAGTATTATAGTACATCTTCAAGGCGTGGATGTGAATTCCACCTATGTGGAAAGAAGGTTATGAAAGAAGCGAGGGGTACGATGCGAGATTCAATGATAAGTAAGACGAAAAAAAATAAAGTACAAGATACTCAAGTACACATGGTTATGAATAGTCCAAATATCATATAGGGGGGCTGGAAGCATCGTGAATCCATGTCAAGAAATGATAGTGATGTCATCAGTAGCATATCTTCTAGCCTATGGTGTCCAGGTACAAAGAGGTCTAGTTAAGAGAATAAAGAAGAGTAGATATGATGTGATGTGTCTCTTGAGGTTCCAGAATAACATAATGAAATCTTTGGTGCTATCAAGTTAAAGAAAAGTTGCGAGTAGTATAAATAGATATGTACATGTTGCAAGCCAAAGTGTGGTAGAGCGACAAGGTTTTGGGTAGACGGGAGTAAGGATAAGAAAAGGTTTGTGAGAAGGTAATGACAATAGGTAAGTCCTCAGGATTAAACCAATTGAAACAATAGAGTTAAGTTATAAAAAGCACAATACAACCTGAATGGACTCAGATGAGTTTAAGACTATGAGCATTTAGAAAAGAGGGAATGTTACCCTGGCAGTAGAATAACCCCATAAGATGAATCACGGTGGGATGCTATGAAATATAATTATTAACAATTAGTATCGTCCTTAGGTGGATTAGGAAAATAACTTCAAATGTTCCCCGATGAGACGTGAGCCCTAACGACAATTTATGACATAAGTGGTTTCACGTTATCAGTTATAAATTATAGATCAACATTAAGGTGAATTAACAATAGGCGGTTCCAAAGTGTGAGATGAGATTAGGATGTCATTCTTAATATGAATAGTAATGAGGAAAACTAAAGGACTTATATTTATATATATATAGGATAAGAAGCAAGAGAGTAACCTTGGGTTGGGTAGCAAACATTGGTAATAATAAACCAAAATAAGTGTTATGGTATAGTATAACCTACCTAAATATAGTAAAGCCATAAGGAAATATATGCAAGGCTACAAAATAAGATATAGCAACAGTCCTAAGTTCAACAAAATAACGAGAGAAGAACTTCAGTACACGTGTATATACTAGGAGGAACAACTTGTCATAGTTTTGTATATGTTCCCAAAGTGAGGCCTAGAGATTGGCTAAAAGCCGGAGGAAAAAAGATATAGGAGTCATATAGGTGCAGATACAAGGACAAAGTTGTACATGCTGCATGACAGAAGGTCGCAATAGTTACAAGATTAGAAGAATTTCGACAACAAGTCGTGGTGTGAGAAAGAGCCTAAAGGGGAGAATGTACCAACCTTAAGATTTATTCTAACAACATTTTTCTAGATGGAAAGGACAATATTAAGACATTCGTAACATATATGGTTATGAGACTGATAAGTGCATAAACCAACATTCGAGGATGAAAGTTCCGGGGGGTGGGGGGATGATGTTGCACCCCATGTTTTCGTACGTAAGTGTACATCTTAAGTCAATTGATGTAAGACAAAAAATGAAAGCATCTTTGGAAGTATGTAAAGTAGGTTATCATGTTACCTTGGATGTTACATATATTGAAGATCATGAACAATAAGTACAAATAAGGTTGGAATGTTTAGAAGCTAAGGAATTGAAGAAAATAATGTTTCGTCGAAAGTCGACAAGTTGGGAAAGTTATAACATGTACTTTTGGCATGAGACTAGGGTGCTTAACATGCTAAGGAGATTATGTTATGAGTTATGTTAGTCGTATATTAGTCCTGTGTTATGTTTTGAAGTCAAGCGAGTTGTGAAACAAAAGTCGATGAAAGTCATCATAAGTTACGTTCGTAAGTTTTACTAAAAATATGGGTCAAATGTAACTGCAATTTTCTCCCAATATACTTAGCTAGCGTTTGGCCATAGATTTCCAAATTTGTTTGCCTTTTCATCACTTTGGCCTGGAGCCAGTCTAGGGTATATGCTTGCTTCACATATGCTCGGGTCAGTAGTAACTAAATCTAGGGATAAGAAAATCCTTAGGTTGACCAAGGATATGAAATCTACTCTATCTACTGATTCAGGTGAAGTTTGGTTTGGAGATGAAAATATGTTTGGATATAACATTTCAAAACACATTTCACTTTTTTTGTTTGAAAAAAACATGAGATAAGACTTATACCCACATGTTCTAAAAACTATCACAAATACTCAACATTGGCTTTGTCAATAGCATTTATTATATTATCGCAAACCATTGTCTTGAAAATAAATAAAATTATCATTATTATAATGAATACTCTATCTGATGACCGAGAAGACGAAATAACATTGTTACAAAATAATAAATGATGGTCTCTTTTATAAAATACAAAAGCTTGTGGTAATTTTTTTGAAAATGCAGCAATGATGTTTTTGGCCAAAACCAACTACTGAGATGGTTTGGGTTTTGGGTTTGGATTCTGGAAATTTTTCAAAATGTAGATAAATTCTACTGCCAAACATGTATTTGCTAAAAAAAATCCCAAATATATCTTGACAAAATATATGGCCAAACATGTACTGCTCTCTTTCATTCATTTTTCTACTATAAATTCATGTTAAGCCGTTCTATATTTGTAAGAACTAACGGGACGGTGATCGGAAGCCGTGAGTTTGAGTATTCACTCGTAGCGGATTGTTTTGTATTGCTGTTGGGTTGCATGTTTTACTACTTTTTATGAAGTTTTGGAGGAGGAAGAGTATGGAGAAAAATCACATAAATGCAAGGTGGTACTCTCGGGCCGAGTATGATACCGGGTGCCAGCCACGCCTCTCGAGGTTTGGGGCATGACGGTTATTGCTGAACTTTACACGCACAACTTATGTTATAAAATAAATTCGCTTAGGGCATCTCCAACCCTTACCCTATTTTTTGTCCCCAAAATGGAAATTTTTCCCATTTCAGGGACAACTTACTCCAGCCATTCCCCTTTTTTTTCCCCAAACTTTTTTATATTCTTCTCTCTTTTTTATATTATATAATTATCGTTCATTTCAATCTTATTTTTTAATTTACATTAAACAAATTCTATCTTTTTTATAAATTTGTAATTTCCACTATCAATTCCATAAAATTTTAAATAATATAGTTTGTAAGCAAACATTTATTTTAATATATTTTTAATCTTTACTTTTTAATTTTAGCAACATCTAATATTTTATATCCGTATCTTTCAATTTTATCAACATTAAATATTTTATATTTGCACCATTTATTTTTTGAGATAATTATAGAGTATATTTTTTGTACAATTATAATATATAATAAAATTAACATACCATTTTACATAAAAATAATAAATGCACGAAAATTAATTTATCAAAATTATACATCAAAATTAAGATGTAGAATTAATATTATGAAGACATTACATAGACATAATTAGGTATATATAAAGAGATAAATTAAAAGATTAAATAATAAAATAATAATGGAAGAGATGAATAGTGTATCCCATATTTAAGAAAACACTATTTATTCCTTATTTTAGGGACAAAAATAAAAAAGGATTGGAGCAAAATTATCCCACAAATTGCTCCAATTACGGGAAGGGGTAAGGTTGGAGTTATAGAGCTAATCGTAACTTATTTAAATCGATGCCTAATTGATCATGGACTGCACTTACACTTAATAAATAACAAAGACGAGCCTAGAAGTCCCGACAGTTCTCCAACATTGGCTTTGAGTATCTGAGCCCGAGCCATCTTCCTAATTTCTTACTCCCACCAGCCTTGTCTTGGCACAGCCAAGTCAAGAACTCAAAATGCTCACACATTAGCTAGTTTCAGACTTTTGGCCCAGAGACCACTTTTTCTTCTTCTTCCAAGCATTCAACTAATCATATGCTAAGCTCTGTGATCTCATTATCTGAGTGTGAGTGAGCTGAAGACATTCTAAAACACACACAGACACACAGTAGTTTGATCCATCCGATCTCGGGAAGAATGAGATCGAAAGGGGTTGATTTGGATTGAAATGCAGTCAAAGTCTTCTTCTTCTTCTTCTGCTCCGCCTTTTCCTTTAATTCCACTGGTTCTTTTAAATGGGGGTCAAGGTCAATTGAGCGAAGGTGGGTTCGAATTATCTAGGTTTTTGTTCTTAGGTTCTTTGCTCTTCTCTTTTCAAGGAGCTGGCTACGGCGACGGTGGTATGGAATTGTCTAAAGTTGGAGAGAAGATTTTGAGTTCCGTTCGCTCCGCTAGATCTCTTGGCCTCCTCCCTTCTTCTTCCGATCGTCCAGAGGTAATTCTTACAATTTTATTTTTCTAATGCTGTGTCATAGGCGGATTCAGGATTTTAAGTTATTTCTGACAATGGCTGCCAAATTAGTACTCCCTCCGTCCCAATTTATGTGGCACTGCAGCTCATAGTGACAGAGGGAGCTGAATTGTTATACAGCTCAAGTCGAGGGCAGTTGGTTTGGGCGAAGACGTGGCCTAACAATTGCCATTAGCTCCTAGTGGTGATCTTTATATCTTAATGGGTATTATTGTTTAGGTGTTGGGTAATTTGAGTTTTATGCATTGTTTGGAACAAGTAAAATCCCACTAGTGGGTTCTGGAAATTTTTGAACAATGAAATGTATATTTTGATTAGAATTAGTTTACTTTTGTACCAGGAAACTGGTGTTCTTAGACGGTTTTGGTGAATGCTTGTGTAAACATATTGATAAAAACTTGTACTGGAGTTGGTTATATTTGAAATATTGGATATATGGTATCAGAATGCAGTGAAATATTGTGCATTGAAATTTGAGGCAACAAGTTGACGAAACTTTAAGCCGACTTGGCTCAGATATGGTAGATATGGAAGTACTTTTGGTTGCGATTAAATTGGTGTTTTTACTTAGAGGGGTTTTTAATGGTTGTTGAAAAGCTTATAGAATGCCAGTAAAATGGTGTTTTTACTTAGAGGGTTTTTTAATGGTTGTTGAAAAGCTTATAGAATGCTTTGGAGCTCATCTACTTGATAGAGGTCTCATTCATAACCCCCCCCCCCCCCCCCCCCCATTTTTTTTTTCCCTTCATGAAAGTAATGTGTACACGAAACAGTGGGGAAGAAACTCTGAACCTAAGGTATATAAAAACTAGCGAGCCTGCATAAAGATGTAATTCTCTACAAAAGGCAACCAATCATCTATGCCTACAGGAGCTTTATCGAAAAGTTGAGCTAAAAAAAGAAAGACAAGTCTTAAGTTGCATGAAGTCATGTTACTCCCCTCTGAAACCTCTCCATTCCTTTCTCTTATGTTATGTTACACACATGAATGCTAGGGGCACAACATCCCATGCTCAGCTTCTCATTCATGGTATCCTTTTTTAATTTTTTTTATAACAAATTACCAAAAAACTTTGGTAAATAAAAAAATTCTTGGACTTGTACATAACTATAAAATAGAAGTACCTAAAAAGTCCATAAATTGATTCGTGTTTGTGACTAATATCCCTTTTGTTCCCACAAAATAAAATTTGAATACATCTATACTTCAGAAAAGAGGACAACTCCTGTGTTCCTTCAAAACATTTTCTATTTCTTTCCAACCACACTGATGATGCATAAAGGGATGGACTTTCGATCTTCTTCAGCTTTCTGTTCATCCTCTGTGCCTGCTAAACACATCATCAAATCTTTGGAGCTGTCTGGCATCACCCAGTGGACCCCAAAAACATTCAATTATAAGGACCAAATCTGCCAAGTAAAATTGCAGTGCAACAATATATGACTCACAGTTTCTGCAGCACATCACATAAAGAACACATGCTACATAATATAAAACCTCTCCTCTGTAGATAGTCTTGAGTGAAACATGCACCATCTGAAGCAATCAATCCGGAGCAAGCATCTTTGGGTTGGCACTAGTTTTCCACAGCATTTTTCCAAGGCCAATTATCAACAAACTTCTCTGATGCTCTCTGCAGCCTGTCATAACAGGTTTGTAACAGTAAGCATTCCACTGTTCCCTAACCACCAGTTTGAGTCCCTTGCAATCATCAATTATCATTGACTGTATTTCCTGCAGAAACAGACCAGCTTCAGCAATTTCCCAGTTATTAAGACCTCTCTTAACTGAATCTTATCACCAGCGTTAGACAAGTAATCAGCTAAAAAACAGTTTTTATTGATAGAAATGCTACACAGGGTTGGAAAGAGGTCTTAACTAAGCAGTCCATCTTCACACCAAAAGACTGTCCACAATCTGATTTTTTCCCATTCCCACCTTCAGTTTAACAGAATTCTTGAATTCTCCCCACAGATTAACAATCTGCTTCCAGACAGCAACTCCATAAGGGGAATCCACCAGTTTAGTATCGCAAAGACCCTCTTTCAGATACTTAATGATAATAAGTAATAACAGTTTCCATAAAGCAGCTTTCTCATCGTTGAGCCTGCACAGCCATTTATATAGCAAGACTCTGTTATATTCTAAATCCTCACCCCAAGTCAACCTCCTTTTTTCCATATTTTGAATTTTTGCTACCTTACTGTTGAGTTGTCCCATATCGGAGGGATTTGAGGTCCTTGGTCTCCTTATATGGCTTGGGCAATCCTCACCTCATAAGCTAGCTTTTGGGGTTTAGTTAGGCCCAAGGTCCATTCTTCACATGGTATCAGAGTCAGGCACATCCCAATTATTGTTACCGATGTTGGGCTCCCATTAATGTTGTCCACGCTCCAGAGGTCTGGGCGTGAGCGGGGTGTTGAGTTGTCCCACATCGGAAGGATTTGAGGTCCTCACCTCATAAGCTAGCTTTTGGGGTTGAATTAGACCCAAGGTCCATTCTTTACACTTACCGATGCAACTTTGTAATTTCAACATTGCCATCCCACAAGAATTATTTCTGACTGTTAATTCTCTTCTCCACACACTGGAATAGGCAAAAGTGACATTAAAAAGTTTGGTATACCTTAGAATGATATTCGGAGAAATTGGAGGGCTTGGTTATTATGTATTTTTCTTGAAGGCATCTACTTCTCTTATGTGTACGCTGCGTCTTATGCCTGAAGTTTTCTTATTTCTGTCAATTTTTGGGGTGTAAGCACTTAAAGAACAATTAACGTGTCGCATGCGTGCTCCCTATGTGCCCTCTTGTAAACATGAATGGAAATAAAAATGCAATCATTCAGTCTCTCTTTCTGAGGGAGGACTATAAATTGTGTGAAGGTTGTCAACATTTTTTTCTGCCTTCATTTCTGTTCTTTTTTTGGGGACTAAGCATAAAACCGCCTTCAGTTTTATTTTTACAAGTCCAAAGTTTTCCTGCAGGTTCCTGAACGAGCTGCAGCCGCTGCTGCACTTGCACGTGTGCTAGCTGGACTACCTCCACATCAGAGACATGCTCTGTCATCAAGCTCAGAGGAATTGAGCTCTATATATGGGAGCAAACCTCCTGGTCAAGTTGTCGAGGAGCTGGAGGAAGAATTCTATGAAGAGGTTTCACCTTCTGCATCTTAATAAATATTATAGTTGTGTGTCTTTCTGTCCTGTATGTTCTCTAGTGGATCTTTGGTATAGTACGGATGATAATCCTAATACAGATTTCATTGACGTTGATAATATTTGGCCTTTGCTAATGAGCCTGTGAAAGTCGTTGTATACCATATTTCTTATATATTGGCGAGATCTGCATCAATCTTTTCACGAGTATTATTGGAGTAGTTACCAAGCATATGATCTGTAATTTCCAGACTTCTGCTTCCCCAGGATTTATGTAAGAAAGCTCTTTCCATGAATTTTGAATAGGGTTACCGCTGTCAGTCTCTGAATGTTGTTGTTGCTTGTAGTTTGATTGCTATTGGATAATTACCTCTAATTTTCTTATCATGATGTAAGTTTTGATTTTTCTTGTGTGTTCTTAGTCAAAATTCTTCCATCAGCTCAATCCAGACTTTGCTCTTTTGAAAGTATTACCTGCACACTTAACATTGGTTGAGAAACAAGTGTTTATGAATTGTGGACAAGATATGTCAATTGTGGGTGGACTTTCTACTAGTTACAACTTGGTGTGGGTGTTAGAATATGTAAATAGTAGGAAACTAACCCTAATCCTATATGTATTAGGAGTAGGATAGGCTATGTATATATATAGGGCTCATTGTATCAGGTTTAACATAATATCAATATATCATATTTTTCTCCCGTGCTTTCTCACATGGTATTAGAGCTCTCGTGAGATATTTATCGTTGTGCATAAATTCCAGCGATTCCGTGAAGAAGAAGAAAAAAAAAAAACCTTTTCCGGTAGAACATACTCAAATCTGTCAAAAGTTACTTTTTCGTCAGTGTTGTGCAAAAACCAACACCACCACGAAGTAGATCGGCCTCCGGCGACCAACCCTGTAAATTATCTCTGGCAGACAAGCTGCCACACACCCACACGCGCCGGCAGAACAACTTTTCCAGCGAGCGCGTGACCCCACGCGCCGACGCGTGAGCCTCTTTCCGGCCACTTTTTGAAAAAGTTTCTTGAGGACAGTTGGATCACCTCACTTTTCGGAGCTTACCCATATTTTTACTTTTCAATTCCGACCACTTTGAATTTTTTCCGGCATCTACAGTGATTTTCCCGGCAACTACAGTAATTTTTCCGGCAAACACAGTTCTTTCAGCGACTTGGCAATTGATCCTTTTTTTATTATTTGGTAATAATCCAACCATGTCTTTGGGAGTCGATGCTTTCGGGCCTAAAAACCTAGCTTCTGGCATTTCCGTTGTTATGATTACCTCAGAACCTTTAATGGGAGGTTCCAACTACTTAGCTTGGGCTTCGTCTATCGAGTTGTGGTGTAAAGGTCAAGGTGTTCAAGATCATCTAATCAATGAGTCTAGTGAAGGAGATGAAAAAGCCAAAGCACATTGGGAGAAGATCGATGCTCAATTATGCATCGTTTGTCGAGTTGTGGTGTAAAGGTCAAGGTGTTCAAGATCATCTAATCAAGGAGTCTAGTGAAGGAGATGAAAAAGCCAAAGCACATTGGGAGAAGATCGATGCTCAATTATGCAGTATTCTGTGGCGATCTATTGATTCCAAGTTGATGCCCTTGTTTCGTCCATTCCAGACATGTTATTTGGTTTGGGAAAAGGCTCGTACTTTATACACTAATGACATATCTCGTTTCTATGATGTGATATCGCGGATGACAGATTTAATGAAACAGGAATTAGATATGTCTACTTACTTGGGACAAGTACATGCAGTTATGGAGGAATTTGAGACGTTGATGCCAGTTTCTGCTAGCGTTGGAAAGCAGCAAGAGCAACGACAAAAGCTGTTTCTAGTCCTTACTCTTGCTGGGCTTCCTAATGATCTCGACTCAGTGCGCGATCAGATTTTGGCTAGTCCGACTGTCCCCACAGTTGATGAATTATTCTCTCGATTACTTCGCCTTGCTGCAGCACCATGTCACCCAGTGAGCTCATCACATACACTTGATTCATCTGTCCTCGTATCCCAATCAGTAGACAATCGGGCATCTCATACTATGGAGAATAGGCGAAGAGGAGGTCGTTTTGGTAGATCTAGACCAAGTGTTCTTATTGTCATAAACTTGGTCACACTCGTGACGTGTGCTATTCTTTACATGGTCGACCACCGAAAAATGCTTATGTTGCTCAGATCGAGATTACAGGTAACCAGGGATTTTCTGTATCTGAAGGGGAGTATAATGAGTTCCTTAAATATCGAGCAAGCAAGCAGACATCTCCACAAGTAGCCTCTGTTGCTCAGACTGATACTTCTGTTGCTGGTAATTCTTTTGCTTGTGTTTCTCAATCTCGTCCTCTTGAACAATGGGTTTTGGACTCAGCTGCTTCTGATCATGTCTCTGGTAATAAATCCTTTTTGTCAAATATTGCGTATTCACAGTCTCTTTCCAATGTTACTTTAGCCAATGGGTCTCAAACTAAAGCAAAAAGAGTTGGACAAGCGAATCCCCTACCCTCTGTCACTCTAGATTCCGTTTTTTATGTCCCTGGCTGTCCTTTTAATCTTGCATCTGTTAGTCGTTTGACTCGTGCCCTCCATTGTGGTATATATTTTATTGATGATTCGTTTATTATGCAGGACCGCAGTACGGAACAGACGATTGGAACAAGACTTGAATCAGAAGGGCTCTACTACCTTAACTCACTAAAATCCTCCAAGGCCTGTCTAGTTGCAGATCCTCCAGACCTAATTCACAGTCGTTTAGGACATCCTAGCTTGTTCAAGCTTCAGAAGATGGTGCCTAGTTTGTCTAGTTTATCTACATTAGAGTGTGAGTCATGTCAGCTCGGGAAACATACCCGAGCCTCCTTTCCTCATAATATTGAGAGTCGTGCAGAGTCTGTTTTTTCTTTAGTTCATTCGGATATATGAGGTCCTAGTAGAGTCAGTTCAACCTTGGGATTTCGTTATTTTGTTAGTTTCATTGATGATCATTCAAGATGTACTTGGATTTTCTTAATAAAAGATCGTTCTGAGTTGTTTTCTACATTCCAGAATTTTTGTGCTGAAATTAAAAATCAATTTGGTGTTTCTATTCGCACTTTTCGCAGTGATAATGCCTAAGAATATTTATCCTCTCAATTTCAGCAGTTTATGACTTCTCAAGGAATTATTTATCAGACCTCTTGTCCTTATACCCCTCAGCGAAATGGGGTTGCAGAGAGAAAAAATAGGCACATTATTGAGACTGCTCGCACACTTCTCATAGAATCTCATGTTCCGCTGCGTTTTTGGGGCGATGCAGTTCTCACATCTTGTTATTTGGTTAATTGGATGCCTTCATCTCCAATCCAGAATCAGATTCCGTATGAGGTATTGTTTCCCCAGTCACCCTTATACTCTGTTCCCCCTCATGTTTTTGGGAGCACTTCTTTCGTTCATAACTTAGCCCCTGGGAAAGATAAGTTAGCTCCTCGTGCTCTCAAGTGTGTCTTCCTTGGTTATTCTCGTGTTCAGAAGGGCTATCGTTGTTATTCACCTTGTCTTCATAGGTACCTTATGTCAGCTGATGTCACATTTTTTGAGTCTAAACCTTTCTTTACCTCTTCTGACCATTCTGACCATCTTGATATATCTGAGGTTTTACCTATACCGGCGTTTAGGGAGTCTACTATAGCTCCTCCTTCACCTTCCGCTACAGAAGTCTTACCCACTCCAACCGTTGGAGAGTCTAGTGTGGCTCCTCCTAGACTCTCTGCCACAGAAACTCCACTCTTGGCATATCATCGTCTTCCTCGCCCAGTATCCGGCCCGGCTGATTCACGTCCTGCACCTGACCCTGCTCCTACTGCAGACTTGTCTCTTCCGATTGCACTTCGAAAAGGTACACGGACTACCCTTAATCCTAATCCCCATTATATCGGTTTGAGTTATCATCGTTTGTCATTACCCTAATATGCTTTTCTATCTTCTTTGTCCTCTGTTTCCATCCCTAAGTCTACAGGTGAAGCATTGTCTCATCCAGGGTGGCGACAGGCTATGACTGACGAGATGTCTGCTTTACATACGAGTGGTACTTGGGAGCTCGTCCCTCTTCCCTCATGTAAATCTACTATTGGTTGTCGTTGGGTGTATGCAGTCAAGGTTGGTCCAGATGGTAAGGTTGATCGTCTTAAGGCTCGTCTTGTTGCTAAGGGATATACTAAGATATTTGGACTTGATTACAGTGACACCTTCTGTCCCGTGGCTAAGATAGCATCAGTCCACCTTTTTCAATCAATGGCTATGTTCGCCATTGGCCCCTCTATCAACTGGACATTAAGAATGTTTTTTTACACGGTGACCTTGAGGATGAAGTTTATATGGAGCAACCACCTGGGTTTGTTGCTCAGGGGGAGCCCCGTGGCCGTGGCCTTGTATGTCGCTTGCGCTGGTCACTTTATGGTCTGAAGCAGTCTCCTCGAGCCTGGTTTGGTAAGTTTAGCACTGTTATACAGGAATTTGGCATGACTCGGAGTGAAGCTGATCACTCTGTA
The DNA here is from genome assembly GCA_034376525.1 of Nicotiana benthamiana. Taxonomy (NCBI): domain Eukaryota; kingdom Viridiplantae; phylum Streptophyta; class Magnoliopsida; order Solanales; family Solanaceae; genus Nicotiana; species Nicotiana benthamiana. Next base: position 1,544,420 of record CM067329.1, read on the forward strand.
TTCTATCGGCATTCTGATTCGAGTCTCTGTATTTATCTGGTGGTCTATGCTGACGACATTGTTATTACCGGCAATGACCAGGATGGTATTACTAAATTAAAGCAACATCTCTTGCAACACTTTCAGACGAAGGATCTGGGCAAACTAAAGTATTTTCTGGGTATTGAGGTCGCTCAGTCTAGCTCAGGTATTGTGATCTCACAACGGAAGTATGCCTCAGATATTCTTGAGGAGACAGGAATGACAGGTTGTAGACCTGTTGACACTCCGATGGATCCGAATTCTAAATTCCTGCCAGGACAGGGGGGGCCTCTTAACGATCCTGCAAGATATATGCGGTTGGTTGGTAAATTAAATTACCTTACAGTGACAAGACCTGACATTTCATTTCCTGTGAGCGTTGTGAGCCAGTTTATGGGTTCTCCGTGTGATAGTCATTGGGATACAGTTGTTCCCATTCTTCGATATATAAAATCAACTCCAGGTAAATGTTTATTGTTTGAGGATAGAGGACATGAGCAGATTGTTGGATACTCCGATGCTGATTGGGCAGGATCACCTTCTGACAGACGTTCTACTTCTGGATATTGTGTCTTAGTAGGAGGAAATTTAGTGTCTTGGAAAAGTAAGAAACAGAATGTGGTTGCTCGGTCTAGTGCAGAAGCAGAATATCGAGTAATGGCTATGGCGACATGTGAGCTAATTTGGATCAAACAGTTGCTCAAAGAGTTGAAGTTTGGTGATGTTAGTCAGATGTGACTTGTGTGTGATAATCAAGCTGCTCTTCATATTGCGTCAAATCCAGTGTTCCATGAGAGAACTAAACACATTGAGATTGACTGTCACTTTGTCAGAGAAAAGATACTCTCGCGAGATATTGCTACAAAGTTTGTGAAGTCAAATGATCAGCTTGCAGACATTTTCACCAAGTCCCTCACTGGTCCTCGTATTAACTACATATGTAACAAGCTCGGTACATATGATTTATATGCACCAGCTTGGGGGTATTAGAATATGTAAATAGTAGGAAAATAACCCTAATCATATATGTATTAGGAGTAGGATAGTATATATATAGGGCTCATTGTATCAAGTTTAACATAATATCAATATATCATATTTTTCTCCCGTGCTTTCTCACAGTGGGTTTAGTCTGAAAGGAGTGGCCTGCCTGTTAGGCTATTACTACTGTCAGCAAACAACTCACGTCTTTTATTAGTTCTTTCATCAACATTGTTCTGTTAATGAACCTAGCTTTCATTTGTGTGAAAACTGCAGCATATGCATGGTTTATTGTCTTTCTACATGTAAAGGATATTTGAGCACATCATACATCTTGATTCCTGGCTATGTCATATACTCGTTATCTTCCTCCATTGCCAATCTGCTGGAGATCTATTTTTTATTCCCTTAGTTGCTTTAATGTTTATCGTCTTTTCTTCCCCTTTGTTGTCTCCGTACTTTGACCATTTGCAATCCATATCACTTCAATTCTCATGATCGTTCCTGGTATATCTACGTGTAGGAATTTGATCCTGTCGGACATATTCTGGAGCATATTCCATCTGAAGATGGTGAACTAGCTTACTTGGAAGAACAGGTACTACTGCAATTCTTTCTTTTGGGTGGCTGAGGGAGAATCCTCTATTTTACTTGCCATATGCTTGTCATTGTACAATTTTAATTGTTGTTTGTTATTTAACTGTATATCAATTAGCAAAAGCGTATTTTTTTTAAGATATAAGAATTGCTATCCTCTTTATGCTTTATGAAGAATCCGAAACTTATTACCTCCACTGCAAATATGTACCGATATCTGCGTCACATTACTATATTGGCAAAGAAACAGTCACCTTTAATTGTTGGCTGATAAGAGAAGGTGGTGCTTGATCTATGTTGGCTGATAAAAGAAGGTGGTGCGTGATCTATGTTGGGTTCAATAGGCTCATGGCAGTATACACTAGTTTTAGATCCAGTGATCCAGCCAATTATGAGTAACGATACATTCCAGTGACAGATCCACCAAATTTAGGCATAACCGTCCTCATGCCCCTCAAAGTTCTTGTTCAACGACAAAGGGGATACATCACAGGATGTGTGGTAGGTGCACCTCACGAGTTTGAATCCTGGCTGGGAACCAAGTCTAGTATTTAAGTGGAGAAGGGTAGAGGGAGCCATTATACCCCGAAATTTGAAGCTGGAAAATAATTTTTTTTTTTGATGACCGAGAAATCCGTCTGGGGCCGATCCTTTGGACCAACCGCAGCCTTCTAAACTCGGTGGATAATGGGTCCGCTCCTCTTCCATTCTCCACTTAAATACCGGGCTTTGCTTTGCATGGTGTGGGGGCTTGAGCCTGTGACCTAAGACACAAATCCACCACCCTTTGCCACTTGAGCTAGGCGCTGGGGGCCTGGAAAAATCCAAAAAACAAATTTCTTGGTAAAAAAGAGACAAAAAATCGAGCTGGAAAACAAATTTCTTGGTAAAAAAAAGAATAATCGTCTTCATTTGGATGTTATTTGCAAGAATAATAATGTCCCACTGAGTTGTTTAGATATTTCCTTTTGCAAGCGAATTGTGGCAGAGATCATTTGGATCATTTTGCAATTTTTAGGGGATTCCATATTCAGTCAGTTAATGTTTGACGGACAAATTGGTGATGCAATAAATGGTAAAATTCTCTTGCAAGGTGTTTTATTGACTATTCTATGGCGCATTTGAATTTTAGATAGAATGTAAACCCAGAACTCTCCTTTTGGATAAGGAGTGTAAGCTCAGTTCTCTTCTCGATTGGTCTCTTTCGCAGCGAGATGTTTGGGTATAGCAGTCTTCCTCGATTCTTTGTGTGTAAACTGTAAAGCAATTTACCACTTGCATAATCTCTTACAATCTTCCACAAGATTTGGGGAACTTTGTTATTTGACGTAGATTGATCATTGACGACATGTACTCATCTTTTATTCATTTGATTTCAATTTGAGTTGTTTTTTCTTATTAAAGAAAGAAGAATAACTGTCAATGGACATGGCTCTAAACTGTCCAGTGTCCACTATCTTGATGCTACTCTCTTTTACTGTATATATACTTGATGTAAATTGGGTAGACAACATAAATATGCAGTCCATGCGCATTGTTTAAGCAAGCTTTATACTTGTGTTATATTTGAGTATTTTGACTTGTAAAGTATTTTAACATTTTACTGAACATGTTGTCCCATCTCAATAGAAAATCGGAGCAAAAAATCATATCTTGTGAAAACTGGAGAAAAGCAGACTAGAAATGAGTTCTATTCTCGTTTGAATTTCTTCTCTATGTTTGGGGGCCCAGGCATGTTGAAGATTGTTTCTTATGCAATTTGTTATTTGTCTGCATGCAAAGAGAGTAAGCTTGGAAGTATGCTACTAATATTTTGCAATTTGATGCATGTAGTAGAGTATAGTAGTTGAATGTTCCACTCTATATGATCTTGTACTAGTTTTCTTCACATTTGTCTGTTGTAAAAAGTGGTTGATATTATTTGATGGCGTTTGAGTTGGTAATCTGCAGTGACTTGAAGGAGCTTGCTTTCCTGGTTTTTTGCCTTTATTATATGGAATTGAATCCATTTCATTTTTCAGCTTCTTTCCTATTTTGTCAATAATTCTTGTTTCATGGGAAAAGTAACTCAAAATAGAAACAAACATAGGGACCATCTTTTATAATTGGCTTTGTCATGGATAAAAGAGCCCCAGAACTTTTTACCAGTATGCTTTTATGAGACATGTATCAACTGTATAAATGAATGCTTCATTATTACCAAAATGATTCTGCTTTGTATTAACCTGTAGGCTGCTCTTAGATTAGCACAGCTGGACAGAATTTCTGAATGCTTGTCACGCCATGTTATGGAGCATCATGAAGTAATGGGTAAGAGTTATTCTTGGTGCCATTTACTTATATCTACTGGAACCATTGAAAGTGCTTAAAGGTTACTGCTGGTCTCTGTCTCATCTACATAATTATTTTGTGATTCCCGCTCCAAAATTTGACAATGCTTGACTAGGCATGGAATCTGACATTTACTTAGCTTTTATATTGTATAAGCAGAAGCAAAGGGGAAAAGGGTCGAGGACAGTTTAGTGAAAGAAGAGAAAAGTAAAGAGGAAGAGAACATAAAATTAATAGTTAAAATGTAAGTCTAAGTGGGGAATTTTCTTGTCAGAATTATTATGATATTAGTTCAAATTCATTGAATTGCTAAATCTTTTTGATAACTGAGATATTTGTTGTTTCCAGCTTCGAAACTCGACGAAAATGTACTACTCGTCCCTGACCTTTCTGCTTAAAAGTCTGACTTGGTTATCCAGTATGATTCGCCCTCGTGATGTCTCACGATGCATCCCCTGCTTTGCTGTTGAACCAAAGCTCTGGGAGCTCGTTGAATTGTTAATCTTGTGAAAAATCTATAAAATAATATTATTGACGGAATTGATGTTAAACATTTGGGACGTCTCCAAATAGCAAAAGAATAGTAGTATTTTGGTTATTATCATTTGGTCAATATGGGGGCTTTTCCTTCTACTTTCTGAATCTCTTGTTATTTTGGCAGTGAAGGGAATGGATCTTGTCCGACAACTGGAAAGAGACTTGAAGATTGCAAATGTCATATGCATGGTAAGCAGCTGATTGGTTGCATTGAAACTTCTTTGTTGTTCTAGTGAAAAGATTCCTAATAGTAGCAACCTCTATTAGCGGTTGATCACCATTTTCATTTTCCTTTATCAAGATAATACTAGTTAATCCTAAGGGTTCGTTTGGTTAGGGGTATGGGATATACAAGGATATCCCGTGGGATTAGCTATCCCACCTTTTATATGGGATATCTAATCCCACCATTTTACTACAAAATGATTCCCGGGACTAATTAATACCCATAACCAAAAGCTGGATAAAATAATCCCATATTTTATCCTGGGATTCTTATCCCTTGTCTCACCAATCAAATGACCTCTAATAGTTTCTATAACAGTGTGGTTTAAAGAAGCAGCTTCATCTCTGTTTACCAAACTTTGTTCTTCTGAGTTTTGCAGAATGGTCGCAGACATTTAACTTCTTCAAGGAACGAGGTGTCAAGGGATCTCATTGTCTCCACAAATTCTAAAAGAAAACAAGCACTGTTGGTACTTTCCCATGCTTAAACTCCTTCACAAATCAGTATGATACTATTGCTCCTGCTCTCCCCACCCAACCCCCCTTTTTTCTTAAACAAGCATATGTATAACCTTTAGTCCGAACTAAGAAAATTGTGTTTTAAAAGGACCACGGTTGTGTTCCATATTGACAATGAGATGTCCATATCATTCATGGTCAATGGTTAGAATTTCACATTTCTCCTGGAAATGTTTCATCAAAGTATTTCCCATCGTAAAATTAGCGTCAAATAAATTGTATGATCTTGTAATCCTTTTGCATTCTTGAAGAAAAATCTTGATATTATATGTGTTTCCACTTGCACAAACTTTACTAAGAATTCTCAACCTAAATTTTCCTTAAGTTCCTCTCCACTTTCTTCTGACAAATTTAGAACTTCGGTATAGCTGCTTTGCTATCTCTGGGTGGTGACATGTATTGCACTCTACTGTTGAAACTTGCTGATTGGCCAATTTGCACACATGCATGCACGACATGCAGGCGCACATTGAGGAGAAAAGAGAAAGGCACTTTCTTGCAACAGATGATTGTAGTACACAGACACACTCTCTCTCCCTCTCTCTCTGTATACATGTTTCTATATACGGACAAATGTGTTTGTGTATGTGTGTGTGTGTGTATATATATATATATTTATATATATAAATATGTATGTAATGTATGTATCACTGTATGTATGTATATCAAATTGTTCTCCTTTTCTTATGTTCAGGTAGGGGTGTTCTGTTCATCTCTCTTTATGATGTACCACTTGTTTTCCAATACAGAGGCTAGAATTCCCTCCCTTGTTTCGGGTATGTATTTGAGGCCTTTTAGGAATTGTTTCCCTTTGCAGGATGTGCTTCCGTTCCTGAATGAGCTGCGTCATGCACTCGACATGCAATCAACTCTTGAAACTCTTGTTGAGGAAGGAAGATTCTCAAAGGTTCCACTCAACTTCTGATGTTACTTAGGGCAGCATGACATCTTGCACATTCTTTCCCTCTTTTTCTTTCCCTTCCCCTAGTGAAATTATTTCTTTCTTATGGCTTCTCATGTTTGCTATATAATTCTTGCATACATGCTCAAACGATGAACTTACAGGCGTTCCAAGTACTATCAGAATATTTACAAATTTTGGACACACTTTCGGAGCTTTCTGCCGCACAAGAGATGAGCCGTGGGGTTGAGGTAACTAGTTAGACCGCTATCTAAATAAAGAAACATTTCTTTTTACTCTTGGCAAACTCTTTTGCTCATCTTCTCCTCATTTTTGACTTATTATCGTGTGTACACATTATTCACCTAAGTTTTTCCCTTTCAGTTTCTGTGTGGTTGATTTTCTCATCTTTTCTTGTGGTGGTCTTGATCTATGGGAACAACTTCATCGTGCTCTTTGATATTCTAAAAACTTTTGCAGGTTTGGCTAGGGAAGACTCTACAAAAGTTGGATTCACTTTTATTAGGAGTGTGCCAGGATTTCAAAGAGGAGAACTATGTAACTGTGAGTGAAGCAGCCTTCTACACGCTATAAATTTGGTAAAGTGTATCATGAAATTTATTCCGTCCAGAGTACTGATTGGCAATTGGGGGGAGGATGAGGAGACAGATTGCTCCTGTTTAGTGTATTCAAAGTCAATTTTGTGTCTGCTTCTCTCTTATTCTTCGTTCCCTCTTTTCCCCCTTAGTTCTGTTGTTATAAAAGCGCAAAGAAATAAACCACCGTTCTTTCAATTCCTGGAATCACTATTCAAGTTGGATGGTGCCTTGAAATTTTGGGAGTCTCTCTCTCTCTCTCTCACACACACACACACACACACTCACACACACTCACTCACTCTTTGTTGCCAGGTGGGATATTCACCACTTTAAAAGTTCTTGCTTCAACTGCTATTAGATTTAGAACTAGTTCACTTGTACTAAATGTTTTGGGATTAAAGGGGTGCATCTTTCTCTCTCTTCTTTGAAATATTGATTCTGGTTCTTCTATCCATCATTGTTGTGTTTGTGCTGATCTTCAGGTAGTTGATGCTTATGCGCTTATTGGAGATGTTGCTGGCCTTGCTGAGAAAATACAGAGTTTCTTTATGCAGGAGGTTCTATCTGAAACCCACTCTGTGATGAAGACTACCGTACAAGAGGTGTGTTGTATTTAGTTTTGGGGATATATGGCTAAAGTGCTAGGTATACAAGGAATAGAATTAAGCCTAGTTTTGCCTGCCCTTTTTGCTGGGAGACATTTGAAGAGCTTTAATTTTTTATTTTATTTGTGTAATGACAGCTCCTCTTCTTGCAGGATCTGGAAACCAATGTGCAAAGCAGGTGTATATTCATGCCTTTTGACTTCCTCCACTATTGTGGTTTTCTTCTCTCTCTTGATTTGTCGTTTGTGCCCCATTTTTCAGGCTCACATATAGTGATCTGTGCACCCAGATACCCGAATCCAAGTTCAGGCAATGCTTGTTAGCAACACTAGCTGTACTTTTTAGGTTGATGTGTTCATATCATGCAATACAGAGCTTCCAGCCCGAGGATAAGGTATATACAGTAATGATTAATGTCTACTCTGGCAGCTCTTAAGTGCTTCATGTATGTCTTACGTTCAACTGTGTAAGTTCATGGAGACCATAGGTATACCTTGTATTTTATTCCATCTGTACATGTGATCTCTTCTTGGGCATCATGCTGTACCCTACTAAGTCCTAAGCTTTCTCTATTGACTAGTACAAAGTTATCATATTAGCTGCAAAGCATAGAAGAGCTAAGTTTTCTCAAAGGTTATGCTCTTCCGTAGGTTATGGGATCTTTGCTTATGATGGCAATTTTGTGTCCCCATCTTTTTTTCTAAAATTCCATCTCCTTACCAGTTTCAAGATTTTCTTGCTATGTGATGTTGTTGGTATTTTCCCTTCCCGAGCCTGAGTTTTGTGAATGCTTATCTGTCTTCTGACTGTAGATTGTGTATTAGGGCTCTATCCGGTTGTATCTAGAAAAGGGAATATTTATGGTAGAGTTCAGTAAAAAAGCTAGTGCATTATGTTTTCGATGTTACTGGCTTGAATGGATAACTGGATTGGACCAGTTTACGTTCATTAATAAGATGGCTTGGTTAATTTTCAGTAAATTTAAGGTGAAGGCCAGTCATGTGGCATTCTTTCTGCCGCTTATGTGTCTTTTGACCTCATTGAAATTTTGGATAGTAATTAAGTAATCTATTATGTTTGAGCTGCATTGGAATAGCTCAAGTCTGCAGAGCTCTTACTTAAAACAAGCCGTTTGCCTCTCTTTCTTTTCCCTGCTGATATATCAGGAAACGGCTAAGACACTAGAGTTCTTGATTCATCAACGACTTGATTAACCACGTGGCTAACCACACAGTTAAATACAAGCTACTATATTTAGATAAGCCATCAACTAATTTTTCTCCAAGACTTTCCTATTTTCTTTTTCTTTCGTTTTCCAGCTCAGTAAAGAGTAACTAATCCATGTTAAATATAACAAAATAGAATTGTGAAACAAAATCCTAAAATTTGTGGAGATGCATCCTAACGAGGTGTTTCTGATAGAGTTACCAGTGTTCTCTTGTTTTTGTTTCTGTTTTTCCTTCCCTTCACTGAGCCGAGGGTCGATTGGAAACAGCCTCCCTGACCTTTCGGGTAGGGGTAAGGCTCGTCTACATATTACCCTCCCCAGACCCCACTTTGTGGGACTATACTGGGTAGTTGTTGTTGTTGCATCCTAACGAGGTGCCAGAAATGATGGAAGCAAATGTAAGTAAAACAAACACTTGCGCGAAAGCACGAGACATCAGTAATATTTCATTCTCAAAAAAATATATCGTATCAAGTCTCAAGGTAATAGAAAGCCAGTAGACCTTGAAGAACCTTATGCAACAATGCTTCTGTAACGTATTCTTTCAAATTTATCATCATTATATGAATCTGACAAAAATGGGTTTGATTTCCCAGTGTCCTCTGGAATGATTACCAAAGTTTCTTGTGATTGACAACAGGATGATATTTTGTCACCAAGCATAGAGAGAGCGCCAATTTTATTCTCTGCTGAAGACCCACTACCTACTTCTGCTGTTTTATCCGACACTGCAATGCATAGTTCGTCCAATATAAATTATAGGGTTGAAGAGGCGAGGGATGATGGAAGTACCGCATCAAGCAGTGGATCCCCCTGGTTTCAGCTAAGGAAAGATGCCACGACCTTTGTTTCACATACATTACTCAGGGGTCGAAAGAATCTTTGGCAACTTACAACAAGTCGTGCAGCTGTATTGCTTTCTTCACCTGCTATTCATTCTGCTAGCATCCATCAATTCTTAATAACTTATGAAGATTTAAACATTTTTGTACTTGCTGGGGAAGCATTTTGTGGGAGTAAAGCAGTTGAGTTCAGGCAGAAAGTCAAATCTGTTTGTGAAAGTTATTTAGCTGCTTTCCATCGGCAAAATATTTATGTAAGTATTTATGTAAGTTAAATGTTTTAGTTAGACTTATGCATGCCTTTGTACCAGTATTATGTAGAACTGCTTGCTTGACAGCCCCAGGGGTGGGGGATGAGAGTTGTAATAAAGGGTAAAATATTTTCATGTTTGGGATCGATTTGAGTTTTATGAGAAGAGGCAACGCTTTTTTTAAGATTTGATAAAGTAGCATGTGTATAGAAGATATACCCTATAAATGATCTTAGGCTGGGTACTTCTCTTACTTGGAAGAATGACTTGTGGAAATTCATGACATAAAAAGATATGGACAATTGCAATATGTTAAGAATTTGTTAGACCCTCAATTTACATGTATATATTTTTTGTCATTTGTATAAAAACGAAATTGTTTAAGCTTTTACTTGCCTGTGAATTAGTCACATTTCTACACATTAATCAGTCAAAGCTCAATCTTAACTAGCATCATTCGTATTTGATTTGTTAAGTCTTATAATGACATTAGTGGAGAGTTGTGCTTGATAATCTCTATACTCAACCTCAAATTCATGAAAATGTTCATCATCTGTACCGACGCTCGTGTAGTGTTTGGACAAAAGTTGATTGGTTATGCAGCCTAACTCATGTACGTATGTTTTATACGAAGTCATTTAAGTCAGATTTAGCAATTTGATATTAAAGACCCTTCACTAGAGTTATCCCGTTTGTGTTTTTGCACCCTCTGCGTGATAAGATTTTAATTATCTTTTCTGATACAGGCTCTCAAGATGGTGTTGGAAAAGGAGAATTGGCTGATATTGCCACCGGAGACAATAGAAGTAGTAAGCTTTGCTGGGCTTGTTGGTGATGGAGCAGCTTTGATAGTTTCATCTGAAACCTCTCCCAATGCTCGAGTGCCACGTAAATCTGTACATCCTATCCAAACTGACTCTAAGAGGAATGGATTTTCAACTTGGCTGAAGGGCGGAAACCCATTTCTGCCAAAATTAAATGGTAGTTCGAAGGAATACTTGGACTCTTGTTTGCTTAATGGATCTGCAATGCAAGAAAGTGGAAACTCCAATGAGGATTCTTTTGATAAGAGTTCTTCTTTGACAAACAGTGACGTAAATCATGTCAATGGGAATGCTTCTTTATCTGAAGATGAAAATGAAGATCTTCATGCTGATTTTATTGACGAAGATAGCCAACTACCTAGCCGGATTGCTAAACCTGGTCACTCAAGAAACCGCTCTTCACATTGGAACAATGAACAAATAAAAGCACAAACAGGATCATCACTTAGCCTCCTGAGGTAAATACTGGTCATACTTGGATATGCTGATTATGATGATGAAGAATTCTGTCAAGCTGAACATAAATGCAACACAGGTTATTGGATAAATATGCGAGGTTGATTCAGAAGTTAGAGATTGTTAATGTTGAGTTTTTTAAGGTACTTTTATTGCCTTTAGATGTCATTGATCTCCAATAAATACTCGTTCTGCCTAGTGATTTTCTTTTGTGTTCTTCTCTTGCTTTTTTTTTTTTTTTAATATAATTTCCTCAACAGGGGTTTTGCCAATTGTTTGGGATCTTCTTTCACTTTGTCTTTGAGACCTTCGGTCAGCAAGGTACTCATCCTAGTGGAAAGGCTGTGACTGACACTCTGTCGTGTAAGTAATTTTATTTGTTCACTTCCTCCCATAATTTCAAAAGGAATTATTTATGATTCATTCTTTTGTTGCATTTTTTAAATCTTTTCCTCCTCCATTCAATTTTCTTGTATGATATTAAATATTTTGCCTGCCTTTTGTCCTTTATAAAGCCCTGTTTCTCTCATGGTCCCCAGATAGGCTTAAGACTGCATTATCACGAATAACACAGGATTGTGACCAATGGATGAAACCCCAGTCTCAATCATTTTCCTCCTCTCCCCCCTCAAGCTCAAGCGCATCATTTTCTCACATGGATGTCACTCCTACCAGTCCGCCAAGCTACTTAACTGGTGCATCCTTGGGACTTAAGGTACTTCTGTACATAAGTTATGGTTTATGGGATATGTTTTTTTTCCAAATATCTGGTCCACTTCTGTGAGATAACTGTATTGGCGTTGCTACTTGCTTGGTCAATTGAGATGTTGCTTGCTCTCTGACCTTTCTCCTCAATTCTTGCTAGACAAGCAGGTTGGGATGTTTTTGATAAGGAAAAAAAAAACATCCCAACCCGCTGTTCTTGGGTGAATACCAAAAAAGAGCTTATAATTTCATCTCCATCTTAAAGCTCCAAGATCAAGTTGGGTCCAATATTTGGCGTGTCTTGATATGTATGCTTTACCTTTCTTCCTGTTATGTCTAAACTCCTACAGGCTTTATTTTACCTTGAACTGTCAAGTGGATGGCAACGGATAATGATGTGTTACAATCTACTCCTTTCATTTGTGTAGTCCTTTCCTTATAAAGATCTCTAAATCTTGAAAGGTTATTGGTTAGGATCAGAGTTTTATATAAATAAATGGTTATAAAAAAATTATGTTCTTGGGAGAATACAACTAATGACCTTACAATTGAATTTTCCTAATTTCATTTCCATCTTAAAACTTCATGATCAAGTTGCTATCTGTTAGAAGTCTAACTGTATTAGAAGTCTAGTCTAAACTGTATTAGGAGTAGGCTAGGTTATGTGTATTATATATAGGGCTCATTGTATCATGTTTACATATCAATTATATATTCTTCTCCCGTGCCTTCTCACATGGTATCAGAGCTTTGGTGAGAATAGTATAGCTGTGCATCATTCCAGCTACTTCCGGGAAGAAGACCTCGTCGCCGTGCAATTTTCCGGCGACTAAACAATCTGTCAGTATACCTAAACTACCTTTTTTGGTGGTGTTGTGCAAAATCCGAGACCACCACGAGGTTCGGCTCACAATTCCGACCAAACCCCAGAAATTTCTCCGGCAGATTCCCCGGCACGCGCTCCCACGCGCCACCACAGCTGTCGGCGCGTCAGACCACGCGCCGGCGCGTGGGGCTGTTTCCGGCCATTTTTTGGCTTCGCTCCTTCAGAACAGATTGCTCGGAATACAATTCCGACCCTACCCATCCACTTTTTGTTCGATTCCGACAACTTTGATTTTTTCCGGCGACCTACAGTGATTTTTCCGGCAGCTACAGTACTTTCCGGCCAAAATTTCTTCAGGACAGTTTGCTCCTACTTGAATTCCGAGCCTATCCATATTTTTACTTTTCAATTCCGACAACTTTGAATTTTTTCCGGCAGCTACAGTGCTTTTCCGGCAGCTACAGTGCTTTCCGGCAGCTAGTGTTCCTGTTTTCCGACAGCACCAGTTTTCAGTCCTCTGTTCAGTTTCAGCGAGTTTTCAGTTGATAATCCAACGATGTCTTTGGGACTAGATGCTTTCAGGCCTAAAAACCAGGGTTTTGGCAGTTCCGGTATTATGATTACCTCAGAACCTTTAATGGGAGGTTCAAACTACCTAGCTTGGGCTTCGTCTGTCGAGTTGTGGTGTAAAGGCCAAGGTGTTCAGGATCATCTAACCAAAGAGTCTAGTGACGGAGATGAAAAAGCCAAAGCACATTGGGAGAAGATTGATGCTCAGTTATGCAGTATTTTGTGGCGATCTATTGATTCCAAGTTGATGCCCTTGTTTCGTCCATTCCAAAAATGTTATTTGGTTTGAGAAAAGGCTCGTACTTTATACACTATTGACATATCTCGTTTCTATGATGTGATATCGCGGATGACAAATTTAAAGAAACAGGAATTGGATATGTCTACTTACTTGGGTCAAGTGCAGGCAGTTACGGAGGAATTTGAGACGTTGATGCCAGTTTCTGCTAGCGTTGCAAAGCAGCAAGAGCAACGACAAAAGCTGTTTCTAGTTCTTACTCTTGCTGGGCTTCCTAATGATCTTGACTCAGTACGCGATCAGATTTTGGCTAGTCCGACTGTCCCCACAGTTGATGAATTATTTTCTCGCTTACTTCGCCTTGCTGCAGCACCAAGTCACCCAGTGAGCTCATCACAGACACTTGATTCATCTATCCTCGTCTCCCAATCCGTGGACAATCGGGCTTCTCATACTATGGAGTATAGACGAGGAGGAGGTCGTTTTGGAAGATCTAGACCCAAGTGTTCTTATTGTTATAAACTTGGTCACACTCGTGATGTGTGCCATTCTTTATATGGTCGACCAACAAAAAATGCTTATGTTGCTCAGATCGAGCCTACAGGTAACCAGGGATTTTCTGTATCTGAAAGGGAGTATAATGAGTTCCTTAAATATCGAGCAAGTAAGCAGACGTCTCCACAAGTAGCCACTATTGCTCAACCTGATACTTCTGTTGCTGGTAATTCTTTTGCTTGTGTTTCCCAGTCTAGTCCTCTTGAACAATGGGTGGTGGACTCAGCTGCTTCTGATCATATCTCTGGTAATAAATCCCTTTTGTCAGATATTACGTATTCACAGTTTCTTCCCAACGTTACTTTAGCTAATGGGTCTCAAACTAAAGCAAAAGGAGTTGGACAAGCAACTCCTCTACCCTCTGTCACTCTAGATTCCGTCCTTTATGTCCCTGGCTGTCCTTTTAATCTTGCATCTGTGAGTCGTTTGACTCGTGCCCTCCATTGTGGAATATACTTTATTGATGATTCTTTTATTATGCAGGACCGCAGTACGGGACAGACGATTGGAACAGGACTTGAATCAGACGGGCTCTACTACCTTAACTCCCTAACATCCTCTGAGGCCTGTCTAGCTGCAGATCCTCCAGACCTACTTCACAGTCGTTTAGGACATCCTAGCTTGTCCAAACTTCAGAAGATGGTGCCTCGTTTGTCCAGTTTATCCACATTAGAGTGAGTCATGTCAGCTCGGGAAACATACCCGCGCCTCCTTTCCTCGTAGTATTGAGAGTCGTGCAGAGTCTGTTTTTTCTTTAGTTCATTCGGATATATGGGGTCCTAGTAGAGTATGTTCAACCTAAGGATTTCGTTATTTTGTTAGTTTCATTGATGATCATTCAAGATGTACTTGGATTTTCTTAATGAAAGATCGTTCTGAGTTGTTTTTTATATTCCAAAATTTTTGTGCTGAAATTAAAAATCAATTTGGTGTTTCTATTCGCACCCTTCGCAGTGATAATGCCTTAGAATATTTGTCCTCTCAATATCAGTAATTTATGTCCTCTCATGGAATTATTCATCAGACCTCTTGTCCTTATACCCCTCAGCAAAATGGGGTTGCAGAAAGAAAGAATAGGCACATTATTGAGACTGCTCGCACACTTCTCATTGCATCTCATGTTCCGCTGCGTTTTTGGGGCGATGCAGTTCTCACATCTTGTTATTTGGTTAATCGGATGCCTTCATCTCCCATCCAAAATCAGATTCCGCATGAGGTATTGTTTCCTCAGTCACCCTTATACTCTGTCCCCCTCGTGTGTTTGGGATCACTTGTTTCGTTCATAACTTAGCTCCTGGGAAAGATAAGTTAGCTCCTCGTGCTCTCAAGTGTGTCTTCCTTGGTTATTCTCGTGTTCAGAAGGGCTATCGTTGTTATTCACCTGATATTCGTAGGTACCTTATGTCAGTCGATGTCACATTTTTTGAGTCTAAGCCTTTCTTTACCTCTTCTGACCATCTGACTATATCTGAAGTCTTACCCATTCCAAACGTTGGACCACCTACTGTGGCTCCTCCTAGACTCCATGCACAAGACACTCCACTCTTGACATATCATCGTCGTCCTCGCCCAGCATCCGGCCCGGCTGATTCACTTCCTGCACCTGACCCTGCTCCTACTGCGGACTTGTCTCTTCCGATTGCACTTCGGAAAGGTATACGGACCACCCTTAATCCTAATCCCCATTATATTGGTTTAATTTATCATCGTTTGTCATCACCCTATTATGTTTTTCTATCTTCTTTGTCCTCTGTTGCCCTCCCTAAGTCTACAGGTGAAGCATTGTCTCATCCAGGGTGGCGACAGGCTATGACTGACGAGATGTCTGCTTTACATGCGAGTGGTACTTGGGAGCTCGTCCCTCTTCCTTCGGATAAATCTACTGTTGGTTGTCGTTGGGTGTATGCAGTCAAGGTTGGTCCAGATGGTAAGGTTGATCGTCTTAAGGCTCGTCTTGTGGCCAAGGGGTATACTCAGATATTTGGACTTGATTACAGTGATACCTTCTCTCCAGTGGCTAAGATAGCATCAGTCCGCCTTTTTCTCTCTATGGCTGCTGTTCGCCGGCCCCTGTATCAGCTGGACATTAAAAATGCATTTTTACACGGTGACCTTGAGGATGAAGTTTATATGGAGCAACCACCTGGGTTTGTTGCTCAGGGGGAGTCTCGTGGCCTTGTATGTCGCTTGCGCCGGTCACTTTATGGTCTAAAGCAGTCTCCTCGAGCCTGGTTTGGTAAGTTTAGCACTGTTATCCAGGACTTTGGCATGACTCGGAGTGAAGCTGATCACTCTGTATTCTATCGGCATTCTGATTCACGTCTCTGTATTTATCTAGTGGTCTATGTTGACGACATCGTTATTACCGGCAATGACCAGGATGGTATTAGTAAATTGAAGCAACATCTCTTTCAACACTTTCAGACTAAGGATCTGGGCACACTAAAGTATTTTCTGGGTATTGAGGTCGCACAGTCTAGCTCAGGTATTGTGATCTCACAACGGAAGTATGCCTTAGATATTCTTGAGGAGACAGGAATGACAGGTTGTAAACCTGTTGACACTCCAATGGATCCGAATTCTAAACTTCTTCCAGGACAGGGGGAGCCTCTTAACGATCCTGAAAGATATAGGCGGTTAGTTGGTAAACTAAATTATCTTACAGTGAGAAGACCTGACATTTCCTTTCCTGTGAGTGTTGTGAGCCAGTTTATGGGTTCGCCATGTGATAGTCATTGGGATGCAGTTGTTCGCATTCTTCGGTATATAAAATCAACTCCAGGTAAAGGTTTATTGTTTGAGGATCGAGGCCTTGAGCAGATTGTTGGATACTCCGATGCTGATTGGGCAGGATCGCCTTCTGACAGACGTTCTACTTCTGGATATTGTGTCTTAGTAGGAGGAAATTTGGTATCTTGGAAAAGCAAGAAACAGAATGTGGTTGCTCGGTCTAGTGCAGAAGCAGAATATCGAGCAATGGCTATGGCGACATGTGAGCTAGTTTGGGTCAAACAGTTGCTCAAAGAGCTGAAATTTGGTGATGTTAGTCAGATGGGACTTGTGTGTGATAATCAAGCAGCTCTTCATATTGCGTCAAATCCAGTGTTCCATGAGAGAACTAAGCACATTGAGATTGACCGTCACTTTATCAGAGAAAAGATACT
This sequence comes from Nicotiana benthamiana, assembly GCA_034376525.1. Taxonomy (NCBI): domain Eukaryota; kingdom Viridiplantae; phylum Streptophyta; class Magnoliopsida; order Solanales; family Solanaceae; genus Nicotiana; species Nicotiana benthamiana. The sequence continues at coordinate 1,561,395 of CM067329.1, forward strand.
CTCGGGAGATATTGCTACAAAGTTTGTAAAGTCAAATGATCAGCTTGCAGACATTTTCACCAAGTCCCTCACTGGTCCTCGTATTAACTACATATGTAACAAGCTCGGTACATATGATTTATATGCACCAGCTTGAGGGGGAGTGTTAGAAGTCTAACTGTATTAGAAGTCTAGTCTAAACTGTATTAGGAGTAGGCTAGGTTATGTATATTATATATAGGGCTCATTGTATCATGTTTACATATCAATTATATATTCTTCTCCCTTGCCTTCTCACACTATCGAATATTTGGCATGTCTTGATATGAATGCTTCACCTTACTGCTGGCTTCATTTTACCTTGAACTGACAAATGGATGGCAATGGATAATGATGTGTTTAAATCTGCTCCTGTTACAATCTACACCCTTCGCTTGTATAGTCCTTTCCTCGTCAGGAGCTCTAGATCAAGAAAGACTGTTGGTTTGTAAGTCAAGGTCAATCAATTCACTAGCTGGATAGCCAAACTAGGATCAAATGCTATTTCAAAATAAGAAGAAACTAGAACTAGATTGCTTTTGTAGTCTAGATTATGAAACAAGATCACATTATATCCGATCTATTTTAGTTTTAGAACTACCAAGCAGAATCTTATTTGATTATCTTATGGTGACCTCCTTCAGTATAATCATAAAAACTGCCTTGCCGAAGGCTAAACCAAGTTCTAAAATCCCCAATCCACAATTTGAAAATATGTTCTTCAATATGATCTCAATTTAGTTGGGGTTGGCTATGTGAATCCTTTGTATCCATCTTATTCTATTCCGGTCCGTTTTATTCAATACTAAATAATTTGTCTTCTAACACTAATAGGAGGTTCTGTAGAACTAGATGTTCTCTAAATCTCGCACTTACCGGTGCACGGATATACATGTCTCTAACTAGAATAACAAGACTCCTGACTGACACTGAACCTACTGTAAGTGGAAAACCTGAATACCAACTATGTTAACAGTCTGTCTAAGTAAATGAACGCTATGCAATTAACAGCTCTTACCAAGTAGATTTGGTAGTTTTGCATGTCAGTGAAGGCCTACTTATTTGCTGTGTATAATGAGTTGGTCCTTCATGTTCAGACCTTATCCTGGTATCTGGCAATTGGTTACCTATGCGTATCATGCTCGATCTTCAGTCTGTAAATTTTTTCTTAAGTTTTGACTCGTGAGCCAAAAAGGATTGTAACTACTGACCTCGAAATTGCACACAGGAATTCAAGTATGCTCAAGCTTTCTACTATACTTGATGATTTACTAAGACTAATATACAGATGATTTTTCTTTCACTGTATTCTCGTAACTTCTTCCCCTTTTAATTTCAAGGTACTAACTGGAATTTGAATCTATATGCTTTATAAACAAGATCTTTATCAGAAAAGCTTCATACGTTTGTGGTGATAACTGTCTAATTCTTAGAACAGAGAGCCCTTTGTGATAGGTACGGTAAATGACAATTCCCTTTGCAAAGAGGCTTTGACATATTAGCCCAACTGCGACACTCTGTTATGTAAGCTTTTACCAATGCCAAGCTGTACTCTCCATTCTGAAGCAACTGATATGGCTAATATGACATTTCTCTTGCTTATGTTGGAATCCCACATCGGCTAAGCCTATGAGCTGTTGCCTCTTTATGTTTTTAATCATCATCACTTGAGCTAGCTTTTGGGATTGAGTTCGACCCTAGATTCATTTTCAACATAGTATTAGAGCAGGGGGGGTCTTAGATTCAAGTCTCACTGCCAACCATTCTCGCAAAATACTTCCACATGCTTGACCCAAGAAAAATAACGGAGAATTAGATCAGCCCGTGAGGAGGTGTCTTAAAAATCAAAGTATTCCATCTCTAACAGTCAAGATTGATGACGTGATAATGTAATTCAACAGGGTTATAGAATCCCACTATTAGGCGTATGTACTATGGTCATTTTTCATGGTCTTGGATGATTCCTAGTTCTTTTGGCACTGAGTCAGCCCTGCTTCTTCGTAACTTCTTTGGTTTAATATCTCTTGTAGAATTATGTAATTTATACTTGATGGGTGAAACGCTCTAAAAGAAGAAACATGAAATCTCCTTGAAAAGCATTATGGATGTAATTTTATCTTTCCTTTTCTTTAGAAGAGTGAGCATTATTTGCAGATTGTTCTCATGTATAGCTATTTTTATTTAACATCTTGAATCTTTGATTTTATTGAATGTCTATCAATATTGTGCTGCAGGAAAGATGTGCAGGTGCTGACACTATATATGTCGTTGCTCGGTTATTGCATAGATCTAAAGCACATCTTCAGTCAATGCTTCTTCAAAATAACGGGGCACTGGTTGAGGATTTCTATGTGCATTTGGTATGTCTCTTACCTGTTGTAACGTAGTTTCCTTGTAATTATTGCAATTTTTGTTGTATTTAGAATTTTGAAGTGAGCTATTTCTTCACTCTGCATGGGAAGAGTGGTGTGGGCTCCTGGTAAAACTAACATGACCACACCGAAATGGTAGTTGATACAATTTAATGTAGAGATGAATAGAAAGGGTACATAAACACTTCCAAGTGTTTAATTGGTTCTTCAAAGTATTTGTATGTCCTGAAGTGATGAACTGTTGTTGGCTGTGTCAGGTTTAATCGAGGACATACTTTCATGCTGCTGTAGTTTCATTTGATACTTCAAAAAAAAAAATCATTAAGTGAAGAAATATTCCATTCTTGTCTTTCGTAGGTGGATGCTGTACCGGACCTTGTAGATCATATTCATAAAACAACTGCTAGATTACTTCTCCACATAAACGGGTGAGATATATGTCCTTGCTCTATTATATTTTGTTGACTGGCTTGCGTTGCTTTATGAAGGTGAGTGATATTGATATACTTCCTTAAGAGTTGTTTCCAATCATGATTGATGCAGTTTTATGCTTTCATTTCTCTGTATAGTTAAGAATTTGAATGACGCTCTGATTTTTTTCTCATCTTGTCTCTTTGGTCTGTACTGGGGATGTTAGTGACAAATATTGATGATTGGTTCTCCCTAAGAATTTTGAAAGAGGATCCACCCTAATTTTTTTTATACGTGAAACATGAAGACCTAGACATGAAAGTTCTGGCAATTTGGGGATAAATCTGTAAGGTAACTTGATCTGCCAAATATAGGACAATAGAAGCTATAACAAAAGGAAATAATGGGAAAACTCTATCTATTGGTAAGAGCGCAACACGTGATATATGGGGTTAGGCGCACCTCACGAGTTTGAACCCTGCTGCGAACAAAAGAGTGATATTTAAATGGAGAAGCATAGAGGGCCGGATTCATAATCCATCGAGTTTCGAATTGTTCACTAGCTAGACCTCAGGGATTTCTCAGTTATCAAAAAAATTCCTGAAATTTGTAAAAGTTGTATAGAGTAATATTATCAATGAGCGCGAATTTGTTTGTGACGTTTTAAATTGAAAAGATTTTCATGTTTGTTGAAGAACGCATATTGAATATCTGAATCAAGTAGCAAGTCTTTTCTTCTCTACTCCAATATAGGACTTGGTTGAAAAAATGAAGCATAGATGTTTGATTATGTTTCATTTTTTTATAAAGGATCAAATTAACTATTCTTAAGTTCTCTTTGTTTGAAGAGTAAAGCATCACAATGAAATTTCTTTTATTAGTAAAAGATTTGGTGCTGGAAAAATTGGCCCAGCTGCCAGGTCAGAATTCCAGATGGTTCCAATAAACAACCTAGAAGTTGGTGTCTGTGCTACCTATTATTCAACTCTTGAGTCATAGAGTTTCTTTTTATATAATACACTCCGTCTTAATTTACAGGACAGTCTTGCTATTTGTGACGTTCCAAAAACCATTAATATCGTTGTCAACAAATTTTCATTTCAAGAATTCAAATTTTGAACTTTTTATTATGATGTTTTCTCGAGTAAACTATGTAAATGTCAAATTAACACCTTGAACTCTATATCACTCAACTCTATATAGAATGGGACGGAAGGAGTATTATTTAGCCTTTCATGGGAAATATGACATCTGAGTGTCTGTGAAATGCTTCTTGATGGATCTTTATGCTTTGATTCTGATGTTGAATCCGCTTTCCCCTCTAAAAGAAAAAGAAAAGAATAGTAACTTTTTGTCCCAAAATGCAATAAATAGTAAAAAAAATGATGGAAAAAGTTGGTACTAGCCTAATATACAGGAAAATGGGTATTTCGAGATATACCACGGCAGGATCTGTGTTGTTTTTTTATACTAAATGTCAAAATAAGATTCAGTTCTAGGACTTATGTTACTTGCCTTAGACTGAATTCCTAGCAAATGTTGGAACTTGGTTCATTGGTTACCTATGTATTACTTGTAATTTGTTTTTTCAATTAATATTTGACCTAACAAGACAATTGCGAAGCTGAAGTGCTTAAAATAGTTTGTCTGGGAACTATTTAAGCAGGTATGTTGATCGAATTGCCAATGCTAAATGGGAGGTGAAAGAGCTTGGAGTAGAGCACAATGGGTATGTACCAAAGTCTTCTTCCTTTCAAATCCTTGGAATGGTTACTGAAATCTAGCCATATATGTTTTTCGTCATAATTTGAGGTTTTGTTTTGGGGGGGGGGGGGGGGGGGGGGGGTTTAGAAAATCTGGGAAGTTGAGGATGGTAGGTGTTCAATAGTCACTGAGAAAAGAGCTAGGCAAAACAGCAACTTAAATTGTGTTATTAAGGTTGGGTTTCATCACTTAAGATAGAAAGTGTATTCAACGTGCTGTGCAGAGAAGATGTCTTTAGGTGAACTCTTAACATTTTTGTGTCAGATATTTTTGACATTTTTTCACTTTTCTATATTAAAAACTTGCCATGTAGCATATCAAAGACACCTAAAGACTTGCACGGTTTAAAGTATATGAGGAAATCCATAGTTTAATGTTTCATTATTATCAAAGACACATTAAATTTTATGACCTTTTGTGTTCTTTAATCTTTTTTTTAATGAAGTAATTGGTTTCATTGATGGCATGAAGAAGATGCAGAATAGTTACAGAAGTAATGAAAGTTGCTAGCTCCAATAAAAAAAAGGCAACAGATAAGCTTAATACTGGCAGCAAACAAAGATCAGATAACTATCATGAGAATCTACAGGGACAAATAAACCCAACTAAATAAATACACTAGGCAAATAGCTGATTTTGTGTATTTTAATCTTGTCTATAACTGGTTTCTCTCTCTCTCTCTCTCTCTCTCTCTCTCTCTCTCTCTTTCTCTCTCTCTCTCTCTCCGGAGTTGATTCGTGATCTGGCACCTCTATTTCTGCTTATAATCTTATTTGAAGCTTTTGAGATATATAATATTTGATAAGATGACTAAAAGAATATGATTTTCCATTCCTTTGATGATCTGTGATAGCAGTTATCTTGGCTGATTTTAAAAAGTGTGAGCCCAAAAATAGGGATACAGAATGTTGATACTTTTCATTGTAGAAAAATGGGATCACACTAATTTTTTTTAAAAAAAAATAGTGTTTAATAGTGTAACAAAAAGGTAAAAGTCAGGAAACTTTTACATTAACCAACAAAGAAACCAAGTTTTGTTGAGTTAAATCGGGACATAGACATAATTGGAAATGTTGTGATTTTGTATCTGTATATTGTGGGGATAGTAAATTTTACCATACTAGATACTTTTGTTTGTGGCTGCCTAGGTAGAAACTGAAAATACAAAATTGTATAGAAGTCTCTTCTCTTATCCACTTCCTAACTAGTTATAGTTTTTCTAAGGAATGGAACAATCGGTTTGACTTTTTGAGATAGTTAACTCTAATAATTCTTAATTAGAAAAGTTAAAATTCTATTTTTGAGAGAAGGGTGTTGTTTAATTCATTAAACAGAAGTACGTGGATGGTGGTGAATAGAGAAATATTTATAGCAATAAGGATAGAATATACAATTTTTGATTCATAGTCAAATAATGCTGCTGTTACGTAAGTGAGAGCCAAAACAAAGCTAACAAGCTTTCTCAAACGGGAATATCATTCTAGACACAGTAAGAACAGTAAATCTAATTTGCATACAAGCATATCTTAACTTCTTTTCCTGAATTTTGCACTTCCCAACTAGCTTGGGATTGAGATTTGGTTGTTCTTTTAAATTTGGCGCTTACTAATTGAAAAAATAACCTACAATCATGTATTCTGGTATTTGATTTCTTGGTACTTTACGATATTTGGCTACAATATACTAGGGTTTACGGAAACAGCCTCTCTACCTTTTCAAGGTAGGAGTAAAGCCTGCGTACATACTACCCTCCCGAGACCCCACTTGTGGGATTATACTGGGCTTGTTGTTGTTGTTTTGGCCACACTAATTGATTTTGTCGCATTGGCCGTCAGGTTTCTTGCTCTCACTCAGCGCCAAACCAATAAAAAGATGTTTGACATTTCATATTGCTAAAATACCGTCAATATTCATCCATATGTCCCCCAATTTGATCCACTTCCATTGCTGCAGATATGTAGATCTTTTGCTTGGAGAATTTAAGCATTATAAAACAAGGCTTGTTCACGGAGGAATTCAGAAGGAGGTACTGACTACCAACCGTTGGATTGAAATTTGGTGGTTAAGCTTTATATGAACGAATATTGAAGAAGCTGCTCAAACATTTTTCATGAATAATCTTATTCTTTCATCAGAATCTGGATGATCAACTTTCATTCTCTTTTTGTTGTTAGATCATTCATACTCATTTCTGAGATCAAAAGTAAATTAGGGAAATTATATGTTACTTACCTTCTCAAAAAAAAAATACACTAAGGATATTAGGGTAAACATGTAGGGGCTACAACATATCATATGAAACTGAGGTCATGGAATAGTCATTTGCACAATAAGATATGACCCTCTTGCTCCTGCATCAAATTATTGTTTTCCAATCCTTTTTCTTGCTTCTGCTGGTTGAAGAGTGCTTCTAATACATAATAATTTCTTATTATCTTGTTGCTTTGTATGTCAGCTGTTTTGCTATTATAGAGCCTAGTGCTATATGCAATGCGCTTGATGGGAAGGCTTTAGTAGTGATCTAAGTGTGTATTATCCTGGCAGATTGCTTGCATTTGTCATTATGTTACTTAGGAGACGGTAGAGATTCTGAATGCGAAGTTTAATTTTAGCTGTTTCAATCTCCTTGTCTAGAAAGGATTGATGATAAGCTGATATAACGATTATGTTGTTCAACCTCTCAATGTCAAAACTTAAGGGGTAGAAACTGGCAAACATGTGACACCTGGCGTTCTTGTTTTACCGTGATTAAAGGTGTATAATTATGTGGAGAACCTACTCTCCTTGGTTTTGTGTGACTGCATATATGAATTGAATAAAAAATAATTTTTAGAATATTTTGAGCTGCCGAAAGTTTCTTCTGGCATATTCTGAATCTATGGCGATCCTGCCCTAGTACATTTTAAAGGTTATTTCTTCTAATTCCATTGAATTGATGGAGTTTGTCTTAGCATGGTTGAAACACCTGTTTTTGTAGTTCATCTCTGATTAGATGTCCTACCGTGATCACCTAAACTAAGATAATATAAGGTTTCTGTTATGTTCCACTCTGGCGGGTAAATGTATCAACACATTGCTTGAAAACACTTTTCCTCTATGCTAGAATGATAGATGAAAAATCTCTGGAGAAAGAGGAGAAATGTGTAAGTTGCTCTTTATTGTTTCCTCTTATTTATCTAGGTTCAAGACCTCCTCTTAGAATATGGAGTTGATAATGTTGCTGAAGTTCTCGTTGAAGGCCTATCTCGGGTGAAGAGGTGTACTGATGAAGGACGAGCTCTTATGTCATTAGATCTTCAGGTTTCAGTTTACCATTAACGATCCTCTTTTCTTCCAGTCCCTTCACAATTTTTACTTGCGCTAAATTGCAACTGAAACATAATTTAACCTCTAAATTTTTTCAGGTATTGATAAACGGCTTGAAGCATTTCATCTCTGTCGATGTGAGGCCTAAATTACAGATAGTTGAAACATTCATCAAGGTGCGTATAAGAAGGGCTTGTAACAATGCCTTCTCTCAATCAAACAGTGATCTCATTGTTCCGTTCCTTACTTTGGTTTCCTACCTCCATCACTATTAACTATCATTACTCTTCCATGTAACTTCATTGAACAGGCCTACTACCTTCCGGAAACCGAGTTTGTGCACTGGGCACGTGCTCATCCGGTACAGAAAGCTAAATGCAAAATTTAGTTAGTCTTGTTATTCGACAATATCCTTAGATGATTTGTTCTTTCAAATGTTGCAGGAATACAGTAAAGGTCAGATTGTTGGTCTGATCAACCTAGTCTCTACAATGAAAGGCTGGAAAAGAAAAACCAGGTTGGATGTTTTGGAAAAGATTGAGTAACATTATATCTTGTAGGTGAGTATCACGCCTGTTCAGTTTTGCATTATAATTTCTTTTTTTCTCTGTTTTGTGTAATTGATGTAAATCGAGCTGTCACGTTACGTCTAGATTGTTGCGCGATTATTTGAAGGTTGTAAAGTTATTCTCATCTGTACTGTTACATTGACCTTCCCATGGGCATATTGTAAGATTGAATCCGAAAAATAAAGTACATATATATTAACAGTTGAGTCGACAGTGAATGTACTACGTTGTCGTCAAATACAAGTGTTTTTTTTTCCTCATTGCAGTTGGTATTTGAAAAGTGATCCTTATATTGAAGAAAGATGGATCAAGATTCAAAATGTAGAAGTTTTAGCTGATTGGGTGAGAATTTTCCAAGATTATACAAGGAAACATGAACACATTAATTAAGCCAATGTGAATTAGATATTTAGAGCGTGGATAATAATGTAATACTCATTGGAATCCAAAAATACCCTGAAACCATTAAGATTACTAAGATGAGCAAAAAAAGAATACACATCGATTTGGTGAACTTACAGAGAAAGAAACGAAAGACCACTTGAAAATTAATTAGATGGAAGTGTACAAATTATAATACTTTCTTGAAAGAAAAAGTAATCAATTTCTTAACACAAATTCAAGCCTATAAATTTTGTTTGGGTACACGTTATTGTTCCCTTTTGATTGTTGGAATTGTTTGCTTTCGTAGAATTCTGGCCCCATTTTCTCTCCTGATTTTTGTCTAAATTCATTTCGTGATGCTGGCAACCATATCTAATGCCACACATGGTTGATCAACTGGAACCTGCTTCCACATAAATAAATAAAAATTATTTGTACATTTTTCTGTTATGCTATGGACCTAATACAATTAAGTGCCTGCAATTTGAGAATATATAAATTTATGGAAAACTTTTTTTAAGAGATGCAAGCAACTTGCCTAACAGTTAATGAAGTGAGGTAAAAATTATAAAAATATTTTAATTTACTTGGTGAACAGAGCTACTCGAGAAAAGGTAACAGGGAGCAACAAAACTAGCTTCTATTCTATGTAAATTCCTTAAAAAGAAAAACAAAGACTGTTACAATATTTGCCTCTCCAATTTATTCTTATTTTTAATGTTAAATAAGCATAATACTAAGGGATGAAAATGGCATCTTCCCTTTTCTTTTCTCCTCTTCGTTAATTTCTAAGTAATGATAATTCTCCAATATCAGACGTTTGACCAATCTAGATTATGGTGCTCAAGCAAGATGAAAAGAAGAGAGACAAATGCATTAGGAAAAAAAGAAAAGAAATAAAGTAAACTTAGTTTGAATTGTGCGACTATTCAGAATAAAAATATTTGAATAATTTTAGTAGGAAAAAAAATAATGGTTTGAAATATGAAAATAAATAAATAGATATAGTTATTTAAGATGTCAAGAAACGACGATGTTGAAAAATCCTATTGCTCTTTAGCCCGTAAGGCTTATGGCCTGTTTGGCCAAGCAGGAAATCAACTTATTTTGAAAAGTATTTTTGAAAAAGTTTTTCTGGAGAGAAGCGGTTTGTGTTTGGCTAATCACTTTGAAAAAATAATTTTTACCAATAATTTGTGTTTGGCCAAGCTTTCAGAAAGTTAAGTATCAAATTACGAATAAGGACATGAATAGATTTACTGAATAGTTAATGTTATATAAGTATTTAAATAATCTCAAAATTTTATTATTACAGACGATAATTAAATCTTTTTATTTTTTTAAATAAAATTAAAAAGTACTTAATTTTTTTTTACTTGAAAGGAAAAAAAAAGAGAAAAGAGAATCTTTTCCCTGATTTAATGTTTGGATATGTCGGACAAGAGGGGTTGCTCTGATGGTAAGCAACATCCACTTCCAACCAAGAGGTTGTGAGTTCGAGTCTCCCCAAGAGCAAGGTGAGAGGTTCTTGGAGGGAAGGATGCTGGGGGTCTATTTGGAAACAACCTCTCTACCCCAGGGTAGGGGTAAGGTTTGCGTACATACTACTCTCCCCGGACCACACTAAGTGGGATTATATTGGGTTGTTGTTGTTGTAAATATATTAAAAATCACTCAACAAATATAAAAGCATTGACCTTTAAAGTCACTATATATTAAAAAGCTATTCTAAATATAAGAAGAAATACTTATACATTAATATCCTAAGTATTAGATTTAGTGGCTATTTTGGTATATATATATATTGTTAATGGTATTTTTGGTAAGAAGAAAAGTAAAAACTGCTTCTACTTCCGGGAAGAAGTTACTTTTTTCTTCTGTATCTTTTTAAAAGTTTTTTTTTTCCAACTAAAACTTGGCCAAACATGTTATTAGTTCAAGTGACACAGGTTGAAAAATCGAGCCATATATGTGAATCAGAGGCATAACATGTGTGCACCATTATGTTAATCAAAGAGAGCATGAGAAATTAAGATTTTATTTATTAATTATAAAGAAATTAATTAAAAATAATTAGTATATGGGGATCAAACTCCAGACATGAGAAACAAAAGGCGCACTTATTAACATGTGCACCAGAGCAGTCACTTGAGTATGATGAACACAAATATATTTAGATACATAATTTAAGAAATTAATATCATTTTTACATAACTTAGGAAGAAGAGCATAAATTATGTACCCCACATCTTCACGTAAATCTGCCCCTTACATGAACTAAGTCTAATATTTAAGTGAAAAAGGATAGAAGACGAATTAATCAAATTTTCAAAGTTATCCTAAGGGTTGGCCCGTAAACAGATTTTTTTTTCATGAAAAAGGAAAAAAACGAGTCGGGAATAGAGCAGTGGCTTATTCAATGTTATACCACAATTTATTTTCAGACATAATTGTTCACGAAATGTGGCATGAGACATCTTATGATATAAGGAGTGCACGAAACTTCATAAAGAATAAATAGAATTCACTCTATACCCATAATATCCTATTTTCACTCATGAGATTCACTCTCAGATTTCTCAGCATCACGGGTAAACCATACTAATTTCTGACACGCCAGTGCTTTAATTTTGGTGTCAGAAAATCTTATTAATTCCCTGCACTAAGTCATGAGTAATTTACACTCTTTCTAGTTATGATAACATTATTAATTTGAACTCCCACCCCAAGTATTTAGCAATTAGTTTAGTAGGGTTCTGTAAGAATAGTGCTGAACAAAGTATATTAGTAATATGGAGATTTATAATGTTAGAATCAGTTATGTTGAGATTATTTTTTATCGAATATTTGGTTTGGTGTAGGGGTGTACATAGACCGGGTTGATTCGGATTTTAAAATTATCAAATCAAACGAATTATGTCGGGTTATTAAATCTAAAGACCAAACCAAACCAATAAAACTCGGGTTTTTCAATATCGATTTTTCTCGGGTGTCCTCGGGTTTTCGGGTTATTCGGGATTTTTCGGATTATTTTCCGGTAAAATCTTCGTAGAACAAAACATATAACGTACGCTCAAACTATTTCTGTAATCGTAGTAATATACAACTATATAAGTATTTTTCAAGAAAATAATACAAAATATGAGATGTGCCATGACATTATCCTAAAATATTCAACAATAAAATTATGTAATATAAATATTGCTACATTAAAAAGTCATAGTAAAAATAAACATAATCTAAAAGCACTAAGTCATGCTAAAATAAGTAGACTAATAAAGAAGTATTAATTATATGACTAAAAGCTAAAGCAAAATAAAATAGGTTATGCATTTTTATATAAATCATTGCAAAATAAAAATAGATATCCAATACTTTCCTGTTCGTAATATTTAATTGAATGTCTTTTGTTAGCATTAGTATTGATTGTTAACATTATTTAATTTTTACTAATATTAATGGCTATAAAACTTATTGGAGCCTTCAAAAGTTCTAAGTTCAACCTTGTAATAATACCTTAAAAGATAAAATAATAAAATATTTTAAGAAATATTTATAAATTACATTACAATAAGTATATTATATATTAAATATATCTAAAATTTCTATATAAATGTCGGGTTGGTTTGATTTCGGTTTGACTTTCTTTAGTTAAAACCAAACCAAACCAATTATGGTCGGATTTTTTTTCCAACACCAAACCAAGTCAAACCAAACCATAATCGAATTTTTTTCGGTTTGACTCGAATTATCGAGTTAGTGCGATTTGTCAATTTCCTTTGTACACCTCTAATTTGGTGTATCAAAATTAACATGCATTGTATAGTTTTATAAAAAGATTACTTGCTTACAAAAACACCTTCCACAATTGTTTGGAAAGGATTTGAAAAAGATTTTAAAAAGACATTACTATCTTTACACATGCTTATTCATATATAAAAAATTATAAAATTATTAATACTTTAAGAATATATATATATATATAAATTTTTCTAATACATCCAATCAAATGATCCCTCGGGTACGTGAGATTCCAAGGGAACTTGTGATTCAGTATGACAAGGACATTTCAAAAGATATTTACCATGGAACTACACTAAGCTTGTCACACACTAGTCATCTATGTGTAATAAAAATTGAGATGCGCGCAAGCCAGTGTTATTTAATGCGAAAAGCACAAAAAAACTCTAAGATTTATTGAGGTTTTAAGCGCAAAGGGCATATAAAGTGTGAGCTTTAATAAAAAAAAGGTGTAACTGAAAAAAAGTAAAAATATGTGTACGTGGTACAAGACCAATAATTATAAGCATAAATAATAAATATACGATCAAAAAAATTGGAAAAAAAAATGATAAAGTGAAATATAAATTGTTTAATGTCGTCTTTTTAGGATCACATTTATTGGCAAGGAAAAATATGTCTTAGAGCCTTGATGTGACACTGAAGTGCTCACAAAACATGGCGAAACACTCAACATGTTTTGAGCTTCGCTTTAAGGCTTAATCGGCACTTTAAGCGTGCCTTTAACAATTCTGGCGCAAGCTAATTCGAACACTATAATTATCAATAAATATAAAACATGTGATCAAGGGGAAGATTGACTTACAAAATGGCCAGCTCCAAGAATCCAGTAGAAATGCAGGTTCTTGTAAGACTTGGTGAAAGCCTTTGTACTTTTGTCACCCCCACAATAAATTGCACTTCTATCCATTTTCAAGAAAGTTTTCAGCCCTTCCCACCTGCCAAATTCAGATAGATGCAAGTGGGAATAATTTATAGAAATAGACACAAAAAAGAAAAGTTCTATATGATGTCACTTTTTCAACTTAGATAAGACTGTTGAAATAATTATTCAAAAGTTTTATAAAAAAACATGAGGATGACATCTTTGAATTTTTTTCACAAAATAATTTCTTACTTTAGCTTCTCAACCCATGCTTCTGTTCCCTTGGTTGCACAAATGAGATCAAGCTGCATGTTCCAAAAGAAAAAAATGAAAAGAAAGAAGAATACGGAAAATATAAGTAATTAGAATCAATTAAAAACCTATAATTGAAATTTTGAAGTGTCTAATTATTTGCTTAATTTCAATTTTATCATGAAGAGAAAATAAAATAAATATGTATTAATAAAATGATATATGAAGAAAGGATGCATAGACTTGAGGAGGGACCCTACTTGCCCATTATATACGGTCACATTCACTCCTTTGGCCAATAATTCATCAACCTGCACATTACATAAAATGTGTTCAAATTTCCAAACAAAATTAATGCACAAAAATTCAAATTGAAATGCTTAAATTCCTAAATTTTCTTTTATAAAATTTGATTCCCCTTCAAGGACCTTTCCTCAAGCTTGGTACTTTATAATTGTATATAAACAATTATAAAGTCAAATATTAGGTTTTTGTATCAAAATATTGAGTTAATAGTACGTAAATTAAATAACCTCATCAATTCTTGGCTTCATAAAATCACCAAACAGTGCATTGAAAACAGAATCAGACTGTCCTCCCCATCTGCAAATAAACACAGTGCTTAGTTGTATTTTTTCTATTTTAAAAAAAGGAATAAAGATGGGAAATAAATATGGTATAATTAAAAAAAAAAAAAAGAAATAAAAGCTTACTGAACATTTTGTGGAATAATTTTCAATTTCTTTTTGACAGCACCATTCATTAAGGTGTCAAGATCAACATCACTACCAGGAGTAATCCTAGAAGATTGCAAATATCTTGAATATCTCTTCATTGAAATTCCTTGTGATAATTCAGAAGCTGTTAAAGATAAAGGGTCCATTCCTGAATCCAACATGAAATTGTAGAAATCCTGCAATTATTTAATAATACACGCTTAAGTTATATGTACTGACGCTGTAAAAAATATTTACACAATTAAATAAAAAACCTTTATACCACGGAATTACTATTATCGCTTATGATATTTTCCAGATCTCTCCATGAATTTGTTGCAGCTTCATATTGGCCAGCATTAATTTGCTGCTTTATTTTTAGAGCTACACTGTATTTGGAATTATGAATTTTCAGATATTTGGAACTGAAAATTGAAGGCAAAAACCAAAAGGAAATAATTAAGATTAAAAAATATCGACCTGTTTGATTTTTGTAGGCCATTCCCATCGATTCTTGACACATCTTTCAGAAGAGGACCCCATGAAAGCTGCATTTTCCAAATTTAAAAAAAGAAGAAGAGATATTCAAGGTTTAAACTTCACTCCAAAGGAATGTAATAAAGTTGAAAATGTAGCAATAAATTCAAGTTTCATACCACAAAATCTTCAGGTGAGATCCAACTATCACCCAATGCCACTCCTATTATTTACAAAAGCAGCAATATTCAACAGACAACCATATTATGATATATAAAATTAAAAATAAATATGGTTTTAATATTTCTAGTAAATTCAAGATGACCCTTTGGATTATTGTATTCTCCAAAAGATAAAATGACTTGAGTTATATGCACTAACAATATAAAGATTAAAGGGTAGCTTGGTGCACTAAAGTCCCGCTATGTGAGGGGTCCAGGGAAGGGCTAGCCACAAAGGTCTACTATACGCAGGGACCTTATGTTACATTTTCATAGTTTAAACTCATGATCTCTTGGTCATAGCTCCCCTTCTAACATATAAATATTAACTTGTGATAACACATGAATTACTATTTTAATCATATCATCAATTAATGAGTACTTATTATAGACATCCATCTATAATCTATATTGCTCAGACTCTCCAAAAATTTTGCCGGGTGCATGCCAGAACCTCTAAAATAGTATTTTTGGAGGATCCGACACAGGTGCGATATCATTTTAGAAAGTCCCGGCAACATAGCCAACAATTACTTTATAACTGACTTAGTTTTGTAAATATTTTACACTAAAAATACATAAAACTTAAAACTCAATATAAAGTAAAGTAGTATATACCTCCAAGTTTGAGCTTTAATTTGCCAGACTGTATGGCTTTAAGGGCAGAAAGAGCAAGAGTAACAGCATATTTTCCTCCATAGGACTCTGCTACTATATAGAGAGGGCTCTGTTGTAAGCTCTGATTTCTATTGAAAATTTCAATCAACAGTGTTGTCAAATCTGTTGCTGCCTCCACATCTGTCTTCACAAATAGGTTATTGTCCTCCACAAAACTATATCCTGTTCCAACTGGATTATCCTACAATTACCAAAAAAAAGAAGAATAAATATAGTATATACTTTTTATTTTATATTTTTCTTATGTGTATACATTGTTCGAGCCAATAGCAATTAATTCAGTTAAACTCGCAATATTCATGTGACCCGGGTTCACGGGTTTGAGCCGTGAAACAACCCCTTATAAAAATATAGGGTAAGACAGCGTACCATAGACCTTTGTGGTCCGGTCTTTCAGCGGACCTCACGCGTAACGGGAGCTTAGTATACCGAGCAAACTTTATAAACTCGCAATACTCAAATTAGATCTTGTCCTGAAAAGGGGGCCGGTTATGAATAGCTTTTGCTCTACTCAATATATGTAAATGAACCATTGAATATTTATATACTTTTTACCATAAATCCAATTATTATTGTAGTAATAACTTAAGATTGTTGTAGAAATCCATCAACTTCAAATCATCTATCAGTCTATAACAACAACTACATCAACAACAACTTTAGTGTAGTCCAAAAATGGGGTATGGATGGGATAGTTTATACGCAATTCTTATTCCTACCTTAAAAAGATAGAGATGATATTTTCGATAGACCTTTGGCTCGGAAAAAATGAGAAGAAAGAAATAATAAGTAGTAACCCCAATAGACCAATCAAAAACTCAGAGTGAAGGAAACAAATCATGGATCCGTCTCTGCTCGAGAATTCGACTAACTACAACAACAACTACCCAGTTATCCCACCAGGTGGGGTATGGGGAGGGTAATATGTAGACGAGCCTTACCCTGCCCGTAAGGGCAATTCGACTAACTAGTAAATGAAAAATGTAAAACAGGTACTGTAGGAGTTTAAGTTGAACTTACTACAAAAAGAAGATCAGCTTTTCTCAACCAAGTTGAATTCCTAGGTTTCAGATTAGTGTCAAGTGGTCCAACTTCCTGAAAATTTCCAATACCAACTCCTGATGCTCCCTATACACATTAAAATCCCAGCAATATTCACAGCTTAAACCAATTAATCAATCTACCAAAAATGCAAGGCATTAACTGCAATTACTTTAATGAACAAAAGTACAAATATTAAACATTATATAATGCAGCAACACTTACAGGTCCACCCTGTAACCAAAGAATTATTGGCCATGGCTTATTTGGATCTTCAACTCTGTATGGACTTCTGTAATACCACCAGAACATATGGGCTTCTGTTTTTTTTTTTTTTTTGAGTCAGTATTCAAAGTTCCCACAACAAAAATCAAGATTATACAACTGATGTTACTCGAACATTCCAAAAATATTGTTGCCCCGTGTCGGATCCAGTGGCCAATTTAGGAATTTCCTCAAGGTTGTTCAAATTCGAAAACAATGAAAAAATTCCTGAACAAAAAGGTTCCAAAATATGTTATATACCTCTAAAACCTAATATTTTACTAATTTTGTGACGAAGGTGGTCATTTGACTGTACTTTAAGATATGTAGATTCGCCCTGGTCGGATCCTCCAAAGATTATTACTTTCGAAAATTTCAACATGCAACTGCCGGTATTTTTGAAGAGTTCGAGCAACATAACATAAAAGCAAATTAAAACCAAAAAGAATGAGTGATAACTTACTAGGTCTAACTTCAACATAACCCCATGATTCTGAAGCATCTTGATTTCTAGCAGCAATGGCTGTTCTAATTCCTCCATTAAAAAGTGGAACCAAAAACAAGAGAGGAACAATAAGAGAAACAAACTTTTTCAATTCCATTTTCTTAAAAATTAATAAAAAGAAGAAGCTGAGTGCCAGAGAATATTAGTAATTGAGAATGAAAAGCCTTTATATACAAACTCAGTTTCTCTGTGTCTCTAACTGAAATAACCAAAAAAAGTGGCAGTAGTAAAGGGAAAAAGAAGACTAGAAATTTGACTTTACAGAAAAGAGTTCAGTTGTATAATAATCCAATAATGTAGTAGAGTACTGTAGTAGTATTTATTTCATATATTTGTGATCTGTCCTTTTACTGTCCAATGAAATAATAAATGATATTCTCAGGCTTTCATTAATTGGTTTTGGAATTTGATGTACAAAGCAATTGGCCATTCGGTTCATAGGTCAATTTTATCCTGTCTTTGTACGTTAATGTTTTTATGGAGTGACGTGCAAGTTGATAGTCTACTTTTTATTTTCATATTTTTTTCAAATGAAAATTCTTATCAGTATGGCCAACTTTTTGGAATATTGCACATGATCAATAGTGTAGCACTTCGTCTAAAAGATTACACTTTAATTGTTTTATATCATCTATTAAGGGGTTATATCAGATAATCTTACTAATCTTTTATGTTACTAGCTCTCAAGGGTATAACCTAACGATTAATAAAATGAGAAAAAAAATCATGAGGCTTCAGGTTCAAATTTCAGTAATAACTCAAGCCTGGGTGAGCAAAATTGCCAAGTCACTTATATTTGATGGTAGGTCATACATATCAGAAATTAGCTTAAATACGCGTAAACTGGTTCGAATATATTACCATCATAAAAGAAATTCTATGTTACTAAATCAAGATTCTCATGAACCGTTATTTAGTCTAGTGTAACTAAATTTGTATACAAAAACAAAAGTTCATTCTGTGTATTACGTATTACTTTTAAATGCCAACTTTAGCCCTTTGAATTAATGAATAGAGAACTAAAATATCGCCAAAATAAGGTCAGACGGTGCCATTTTAAATTTTAATACCCGGTAAATTTTCAGAAATTGCAAAATCAAAATTTAAATTGCTTTATATTCTAATCAAAGTTACAAATTATTTTAGCAATGTAAATATACAAAATAGGCAACAAAAGATAATAAATAAAGAAGTTTTACTAATTTGGTTCTAAGAGTCAAGCGGTGATTGAGGAGTTAAAATAAAAGTAAAATAAAATCTGGAATATGACAGCTCATAGAATGAGATTTGATACCAACACGGATAAAGAGATAAATGAATGATATTTGTGAATGAAAATAATTAGGGGTAATAGCCATTGAAACAGTTCAAAGGTTTGTTTAATCATTGCGTGATTGGAAGGTTTCTTGATTGGTTCGGGTCGTTTGGTTATCGGGATTAGAATCATCATAACGATAAAATAAATAAATAAATTGAGTATATATTTTTTCAATATTTGATTATGGTAATTAGTTACTCCCTCTGTTTCATATTGCTTGAGATACTTTTCTTTTTCGACTGTTTCAAAATAAATGACATATTTCTAAATTTAAAAATAATTCAACTTTAAACTTTTTATTTTACCCTTTTTGCTCATAGTGAGAATCTTTTATAGCCATACAAATTGTATGGCCCAACAAACCTTTTACCCCTTAATCTTTTAATACCACAAGTTTTAAAAGTCTTCATCTTTTTTCTTAAACTCCGTAACGAGTCAAACTACCTCAAACAATATGAAACGGAGGGAGTAATATCGATATAAATATTTAATTAAAATTTGATATTATTTGTTCCATATGAGATAATAATTTCAGGATAACTTTGTTAGGAGCCAAACATGCCTCAAAGAATTTGTCCTCCCCGAAAGAAAACATAATATACTTATTAGGTGGTTCTTGTTTTAGCGTTTAAGGGTCATTTGGTTCAATTACGGGATAGACAAGAACATTCTGTGGAATCATTTTGATATAAAATTTATATTAGTATTTGCTAATATCCAATAAAATATGAAATAAATACAATTTCAAATTTTATCCCTGGATTAGTATACGACCTTAGAGTAGTAAAATACAGTATGCAAATTTTTAAAAGATATGTATGGTTAATTTTTTGAGATTTCAAAATTCAATTTCTTTACGGAAGTTTGAAAAACTGTAGTTACTGTTATTTGCAAAGCAGCTCAAACTAACATTTTGTAAAGGGCTAAATTTGGTTCATCACGTGCCCACGCCAGGTGATCACATCCCTCATAATAAGGGCGACCCAAGCAAGGATGCGGTCCAAACGAGGAACGACGTCGTTTAGCACCTGACTCCCTTTGCAGAGTGGAAGCTACCAACCTTTGTACGTTTTTTATTTTATTTATTTATTTGTTCGAGGAAGGTTTCCTACTATATAAGGGAAACCTTCTCTTTGTAAAGGGTCATGAGTAGTATTCTCGAATAATACAATCTCTATTCCTCTTTCTCTCTCTCTCCCTCCCAAGTCCATAACTATTGCTTACCTCTTAAGTTAAGTTTACTATTATCATCTATTCACAAATCAACGAAAATCCTCAGGCGATAATTATCTCTAGGTCTCATTATATTTGATTACAATTTACCTTCACATATTTTTTTTTGGATTGTTTTTAGGCTTACGAAATACTAACATCATTTTTGAGCTAAACAATTTGGCGCCGTTTGTGGGGATTTCGAGAACCAAAACCATAGTTTGCACCCAGAGAACCATCGAAAACCTTTCTTTACTACACAAAAACGAAAAATGGCTGACAACAACGCAAGAATGAAAATAATAACAAATGTTGCAACCAATCTCATCGGCCCTCTCAACGAAGCCGGTGAAGATGGGGTCATGATTACAACCCCTAGTATCACTTTGAGCGGAGAAATCCCACCTCCACCACCCGAGGATCTAGCGATCTTGCGGGAAAAAGGCGCTTCCACTTCTACATCTGAAGAAGCACCCCCATAGGTCAAGAAACTACTACAAGAGTGGTTAACAAGCACTATAAGTGGCATGGTTGAGAAGTCACCTCGACACAATAATAGATGTAGGCTAACCAAAGATCATGCTGCAGTCGGAGGCAAACCCGAGGTTGCCCGCGCAAATAATGCGCCCCTCGAAATTCGGGCCAACGGCGACGCGCTCGCAACCATCCTCAAGAATATGGAGGAAATGGAAAACAAAAACAGATCACTCCGTGACCAGATGAAGGAACACCAAAGAAAGGGTGGACAAAATCCCCGGTGCCCCCAAAATGCTGCCAAAACGTGACGTGGGGAGGTTCGTTGAACAACCCTACGCATAAGAGGCTGCACCATACCCCATTCTGAAAACCTTCAAAATGCCGCCTTATCTGAGAGTGTACGATGGAACTACAGATCCCGAGGACCACTTGATCCTCTACGTCACTGTCGTAAAAGGTAACGACCTCTCAAAGGAACATGTACCGTCTGTACTACTGAAGAAGTTCGGCGAAACCCTAACAGGGGGAGCACCGACATGGTATTCCCAGATACCAGCAAAAATTATTTCCACGTTCGAGGAAATGGTGGACTAGTTTGTCACCGCACAGCAAGGGTCAACAACATCTTCGCCGTTCGGCAAACCACAGGGGAAGGACTCAGGGACTTCCTAGCTAGGTTCAACAGGGCAAGGATGAGCCTACCCAATGTATCAGAAGGCATGGCAGTCGCTGCTTTCCAAAATAGGTTAAGCAGAAATGGCTCGAGGGCAACCAAAATATTACTCAGCCGTCTCATGAAGTACCCGCCTACCACATGAGAAGAGATCCACAACGCTTATTGCGCTGAGTTGCGCCCAGATGAGGACGACCTCAACGGACCGACCCAACGTCTAACAACGATACATCCAGAGATTATGAGAGATCGACACAACGAAGGACGGCGGGAACAAGTCCCACGTCCCAATAGGGAAAGGCACCAACCTACATCAGATCCTCTCACCCGCCACCACCCAGGCATGCGGTTGCACTACAACGACATGTCGCTCCACTACGAAATGACAAAGGTATGCCCTCTTTATTATCTGCCCATAATCTTTGTGTGTCCCTTTCAAAGATAGTGTACGCACTTGAGAAGCTGGGCAACAAGGTACAATGACCGGCAAAAATGAAGCAGACCCCGCCACCAGAAAATCAATCGCCTTGTGCGAGTTCCACCAGGAACGGAGACACAAAACCGAAGACTATATAGGCCTACGACAAGAGGTGGTCAGGATGTTGAACCAAGGGTTCCTGAGGGAGTTACTCAGTGACAAAGGAAAAATTAACTTTGCACGCGGGCGGGAGCAACATCACGGGCCACCAAAGCCGCCCTCACCAGCCTGCATGATCAACATGATCATTAGGAACAAAGACGATTTGGCAATCAACCACGTCAAGTTCACCACTACGCACAAACTGAAGTGAACTATCGCCCAAGAACGGTACGGCGAATTCGAAGATAGTATCATCTTCGATAAGTCCGATGCCGATGGTTTGTCTTTACCTCATTACGATGCTTTAGTTATTACTTTACGTATCACATATGCAGATGTTAAAAGAATTATGATCGATGATGGCAGTGGCGCCTGTATTATCCACCTGAGGGTCCTCGTACTAATATGACTCGAGGATAAGATAATACCATGCTACATAGCACTAACAGGTTTCAATAATGCAGTGGAACGAACCTCAGGAGAGATATGCTGCCCGTCCTAGCGGGGGGAGGCTGGAAACAACTTTCCACGTGATGAACCAGGAAACAACATAGAACGTCATTATCGGGCGACCGTGGATACACTCCATGAGAGAGGTCCCTTTGAGTTTCTACCAAATGGTTAAATTCCCACCCCGTGGGGAATATTCAGCATTCGAGGCGAGCCCCACTCTGCTCAAGAGTGCTACAAAATAGCGCAAGACTGCGCCAACACTGTCACAACCCAAATCCCAAACTTGATCGTGATGGCCCCTCTCGTGAAGACAAGGCCAGTCAGTCAATCCAATTTATCCTTTTTAAAACAATTATTTATCAAAACTATAGTGCAACATGGTTTAATAATACCAAGTAGCAGAAGTACAAATAAAAATGCAGAAATCCAACCCAACACAGCCTTAACTGGGGTGTCACAATTCACGAGCATCTAAAGAATCTAATCACTATTATAAGACCGGTAATATATATAATGGAAAAATTAGAATCAAAGGAAGAGATACAGTACCGCGAGCGCTGACGGTCACCTTGCTCAGCTACGATGGCTAAATCTCCAATCAGCTCAAAACCTGCTACCGGGTGAATAATTACCTGCATCTGCACACGAGGTACATGGAGTAAAGTGAGTACTCCAACTCAGTGAGTAATAAGAATAAACAATGACTGAAAGTATGAAATTTCATAAAGGCACAATATAGCGCTATCTTAAGAAGTATAACCAGTTACATAATAAAACTGTGAAGTATCAGATAATTCCCTTTTAAAACAATGAAGGCATATAATTTCAACAAGTAAGAAATAATCAGAAACTTGCCCCTGGGGCTCAATATCAAACTCTCAATACAGTATCAGCCCCACGAGCTCACTCCAACTCATCAACACACAACATCAGCCTCTCGGGCTCACTCCCAACTCACAAAACACAATATCGATCTCTTGGGCCCACTCCCAACTCACCTGGGTACCCTGCGCTCACTGGGGGTGTGTACAGACTATGAAGGGGCTCCTACAGGCCAAGCGCAATATCAATAGGCCTGAAAGCCTTCACACATCACACTCGAGGACTGAAAACCTCCTCACATAACACTCGAGGCCTGAAAGCCTCCTCACATCACTTAACATATCCTCACGTATGGCCCTCGGCCTCAATCAGCCCAGAAAATAATCATAATCCTCTTGGGCATCAGTAAAACAATAGTGCTCAGCTCAATAGCATTATAAATATCATTAAATCTCGAGTTGAGTATAAATGTAGCTGAGTTCACAAAATAATATAATTCAATTGGACTGAGTTCAAATAATATTTCAATTTATGAGGAAAATGGTGATGTAAATTCACAAAAGATTTCAGATAATTGGCACGAAGCCCAAAATGTGGCAATAAGCCCCAATCATAGTGAAAAACGATAAATCTTTATCAAATACGCGGTAAAAATATCAACTGGGATGGACCATCACAATCCCCAATAGTAAATGACCCCGCGCTCGTCATACAACGCGTGTCTCATCTCAACATGGCAGTATGTTGTGCAATCCGGGGTTTCAAACCCTCAGTCCATCATTTAAAATCATTACTCACCTCAAGACGGTCAAACGTCTACTCCGCTATGCCCTTGCCTTTCGAATTTGCTTCCTCTCGTGACAAATCTGCCCAAAAGACAACGAATATATTGCATTACACAAAAGAGACAATACCCAATCAAAAATACTCGAAAAATATCAAAATTCACGAAATTTGCAAGACCTGAGCCCCGAGCTCACGTCTAAAAAAATTATTAAATTAATATCAACGGATTCCATATTTTTCCACGAGTCTAACCATACAAAAATTATCCAGTTCCCACAACATTTCGACCCTCAAATCCGTGATCTATCCAAATGGGTTTTATACACTTTTTCAACAAAATTCTCAGATTAAACACCAAAACTCGCAATAGATTCAAGTTATACAACCAAAATTGAGTTAAGAACAATTACCCCATTGTTCTCTCCAAAAATCCCTCAAAAAATCGCCTTATCCGAGCTCCAAATTGTCAAAAAATGCCTTATCCGAGCTTCATCCGATTTTCAGAACTTAACATTCTGTTCGTCACTATTCACGTCATTGTTCACATGCACTGTTCACGTCACTGTTCACGGGCACTATTCATAGGGTACTGTTCATAGGGACTGTTCATGTATTCTGTACACGGTACTATACACAGCTACTGTTCATGTATACTGTACACGGGTACTGTACAAGGATATTGTTCACGCAAGTGAGATCACTGTTCACACGTATGAAAAATGCAGAAATTGCCCAGAAAATTACAACAACTTTTGTATCACTAAAATGTCTCTAAATGCGTCATACGAACTCCGAATTAGACGATTCTTCTTCCTATGAGTCACACATAATAATACAAACAAAACCCTTCAATCAAAACTCAATTCTAAGCTCATTTGCCCAGTGCGATACTCATTTTACTCGTTAAACAATTAGCTAACATTCCGCATCAAAAACCCAATCGCGACTTGATGAAATTAAACCAAAATTTCCAAATCACTCATATAATTCATGATTTAAATTCTGGAAGTCTCAAAATCAAATTTCGATCTCTATAACTAAAAATGGACCTTTGGATCATTTCATGTTTATGCTTAAAGAACAAAATCTTCCAAAAATGACCTGTTGGGCATCCGAAACACACCCGAGGCCCCCGGGACTTCAACCAAAAGTACTAATATGTTTTAATACCTTATTCAAACTTGGTCGAACCATCAACACACTAACATTAACATCAAAATTACCAAATTTTATCAAATCAAATCTTAAGTTAAACTAAAACTTCCAAAGCATGCATTCAATCAAAAACCTGACCTAAACATATTCGAATCAACTAAAGTTTTGCACACTGTTAGAATATACGCTTAACGCTAGAGGGGGGGGGGTGAATAGCGTTATAATAAAAAACAATATAAACTTGCGGAATTAAAAATTGCAGGATTGAAATAAGTGCGGTAAGTAAATAATAAGAACGATCGCACCGAAATTATCCTGGTTCACCACAACCTGTGGCTAGTCCAGTCCCCGAGAGACTCTTTCGAGATTCCACTAACTTCGTTTAGCTTACGGGTGCTTAACAAACCGTTACAAACTGAGAACTTGAGTCACACAAGCCTCAACAACCTTTGCTCGAAGATACCACACTTCAAGACTTCAACCGAAGGAATGAAAACGTTCCTTCTTACAACCACAAGGGATTAACACTTCCCTTCAAGTGTATACAAACACTTAGCACTCAAGACAAGACTCTCTTTAAGAGTAGATATGAGTAAAATAAATACGCTCAAGAACACGACAACTTTCCTCAAGAGTTTGGCTCTCAAAAACTTATGAAATGAATATAAAATGATGTATATGAGAGTAGGCAAGCTTTAGCATGAATATGATCAGTTGTTGTACTTAGAAGACTGATTTTGAGTTATATTTATAGTGTTCAAAGCCCCCACAACCGTTGCCTAATTGCCAATCAAGAATTGCTGATTTTGTGCTAAGATAATCGATTATCTGATTTGCATAATCGATTATTTTCCAATCGTTCAAAAATCATTCCCAAATTTTAAGCAGAATAATCGATTATCCAAATCGTATAATCGATTACCTGACAACGTTCAAAAAATCATATTCGGATTTTACTTAGCATAATCGATTATCAGATTGTGTATAATCGATTACCTGACAACGTTCAAAAAATCATATGCAGATTTTACTTAGCATAATCGATTATCAAATTGTGTATAATCGATTATCTTTCAGAGTTTAAAAATACTTTGGCAATGGTCATTTGCATAATCGATTATGCTATAAGGATAATCGATTATCTTTTATATTTTGAAAACTTCGGACTACACTGTCTTAACATAATCGATTATCATAAAGTACATAATCGATTATTTTACAGTCTTGTAAAGTTTGATAGACACTGCCTCAACATAATCGATTATCATAATGTGCATAATCGATTATTTTATTGCTTTGAAAAATCTGATGGACACTGCCTCAATATAATCGATTATCATAAGGTACATAATCGAATTATCTTGTAGCTTTGAAAAATCTAATGTACACTGCCTTAACATAATCGATTATCATAAGGTACATAATCGATTATTGTTCACCTTTGTAAATCTGGTGTACATTGTCTTAACATAATCGATTATCGTAAAATACATAATCGATTATCTTTGTCCAGATTTGAGAGGCATGTTTAAAAATCATTGCGGCTAAAATAAAATGTTTGAAAATCATTTTGCTTTAAATTAAATATGCATGATTTGATAAAAATGATTTTACGAGAGAAGCCAAGTCTTGAGTCAATTGTCGAATCAAGATCACAATTACTCATGTATAACTTTATTTCTTTGCTTGATCATGATCTTTGTTCGTCTTGTGCTTGAACCTCGTTATGTGTCAATTGCGCGCTTGTGCTTGGACCTCGTCATATGTCAATTGCGCGTCGTTTGTCATTTATCAAAACCTACAAATATGAACACACGTTTAGTTTAGTGCCTTGAGAACGTGTTTCAACAATTTCCCCCTTTTTGATAATGGCAAACCAATATCGGGATATGCATATTAGATAATTCATAATGACGATCCAAGACAAGTATATAGACATGCAATTAGTTCCCCCTCAACATATGAATTCCCCCTCAATTTATGCCAATAAATATTAAGTGCATAGCCCTTATTCTTCCCCCTTTTGACATTAGCAAAAAAATAAGTAAATAACTAGTTTAATGATTAACCAATATTGCAATTATAAAAGGGACAATATAATGTCAACATAATCGATTATTGATACTTGATAATCGATTATGTACTTAAGAGAAATCGATTATTCTTAAAAGAGATCGATTATTCTGCACCAGTGCTTTATAATTCCCCCTGTCTTTGGGGCGATACCTGCAAAACAGAATTAGGCGCCTCCGACGCTCAAGTTAGTAATGAAAAGAAAAAAATGCAATGCATGACTTAGATCAACGTGGAGTCAAGAATCCTGAGTTCACTACGAATTCGGAAAAAGGACTCTTTCTCTAAAGGCTTTGTCAAAATGTCGGCCAATTGAGATTTGGTTTCAACAAACTCAATTTCGACATTACCTTTGAGAACGTGATCTCTTATAAAGTGGTGCCTAATTTCAATGAGTTTTGTTCTTGAATGAAGAACGGGGTTCTTCGTCAAGCTTATGGTGCTAGCATTATCACATCTAAGAGGGATATGATCGATACTTAGTCCATAGTCCGAGAGTTTTTGTTTCATCCAAAGGATTTGAGCACAACAACTCCCCGCGGCTACATATTCAGCCTCGGTTGTGGACAACGCAACACTTACCTGTTTCTTACTAAACCAAGAGACAAGAGATCTACCGAGCAAATGGCAAGTGCCACTAGTGCTCTTGCGGTCCAATTTGCAACCCGCAAAATCGGAGTCGGAATAGCCAACAAGTTGGCATGAAGAACCTTTGGGATACCATAGTCCCACATTTATAGTACCAACAAGATACTTCATTATCCGCTTAACCGCAGTTAGGTGCGACTCCTTCGGACATGATTGATATCGAGCGCATAAACATACGCTAAACATTATGTCCGGTCTACTAGCAGTAAGATAAAGAAGGGATCCGATCATACCTCGATACTTCTTGGTGTCGACTTCCTTACCTTTCTCATCTTTGTCAAGATGATCGGATGTGCTCATTGGAGTGGCCATTGCTTTGGCGTTGCTCATTTCAAATCGTTTTAGCAACTCTTTGCAATATTTAGATTGACAAATGAAAGTTCCTTCTTTCATTTGTTTCACTTGCAACCCCAAGAAGAAGGTTAGCTCACCCATCATAGACATCTCAAATTCGCTTGTCATTAAATCAGAAAATTCCTTGCACAAAGCATTGTTAGTAGCACCAAAGATAATATCATCCACATAGATTTGAACTAATAAAATATTATTGTTTTTATGCTTAATAAATAGTGTGGTGTCAACTTTCCCCCTAATGAACTCATTGTCCAAAAGAAATTTGCTCAATCGTTCATACCAAGCTCGGGGAGCTTGTTTAAGACCATAAAGGGCTTTCTTAAGTTTGAAAACATGATCGGGAGATTTAAAATCTTCAAAGCCCGGGGGTTGTTCAACATAAACTTCTTCTTGAATAAAACCATTTAGAAAAGCACTCTTTACATCCATTTGATATAAATTGAAATTCATAGAAGAGGCAAAAGCAAGTAATAAAGGAATAGCTTCTAACCTTGCTACGGGTGCATACGTTTCTTCATAGTCAATTCCTTCTTCTTGATTGTAACCTTTTGCTACAAGCCTATCTTTGTTTCTAGTGATTACACCATTTTCATCTAATTTATTTCGAAAAACCCATTTCGTACCAATTATGGAATGATTGTTGGGTCTTGGCACCAATTCCCAAACGTCATTTCGTTTGAATTGGTCAAGCTCCTCTTGCATTGCCAAGGTCCAATGCTCATCCCCAATTGCTTCGGAAATGGTTGAGGGTTCAATTTGAGAAACGAAAGCAGTATGTCCTAAGGTGTTCTTAAGATTGTTTCGAGTACTTACCTTTTGTTCATTGTCGCCAATTACATTATCGAGAGGATGGTCTTTGATTGTCCTCCACGCGTTGGGCAGTTTCGTTTCTTTCTCCAGTGGTGGTGCTTCCTCCAATGATTGTTCCAAGATTTCATCTTGAATTTCCTTTGGATTTTCCTCTTGTGCTTTGTCTTGAGGACTTATTGTGTTTAAAATACCTGCAAGATCAAAAACAGAATCCTTTCTCACCAAGCGAGCATTATTTTTGGAAAACAGAATATGAGAGGATTCCTCAACAGTTTCGGTTCTATTATTGAATACTCTATATGCTTTGCTACGTGATGAATAACCCAGAAAAATTCCTTCATCGGATTTGGCGTCAAACTTTCCCAAATTATTTTTTCCATTGTTATGAATAAAGCATTTACAACCGAATACTCTAAGATGGGAGAGGTTAGGTTTCCTTCCCTTGTAGAGTTCATAGGGAGTTTTCATGAGTATTGGCCTTATGACTACTCTGTTTAAAACATAGCATGCGGTACTCACGGCATCCGCCCAAAATTGTTTGGGAATCTTAGCTTCATCGAGCATGGTTCTAGCCATCTCTTCGAGACACCTATTTTTCCGTTCCACCACTCCATTTTGTTGTGGTGTACGTGGAGCAGAGAAGGTGTGCTCAATACCGAGTTCGTCACAAAAGTCCGCGAAGAGATTGTGATCGAACTCTCCCACATGATCACTTCTTATGGAAGTGACGGTTGTGTTCTTTTCATTTTGAACACGTTTAAGAAAACATTTAAAATTTTGAAAAGCCTCACTTTTGTGAGCAAGAAATATTGTCCATGTAAATCTAGAATAATCATCAACAATAACAAAAGCATAACGATTTCTACCAAGACTTTCAATGCGAGATGGTCCAAAGAGATCCATGTGAAGAAGTTGCAAAGGTCTTGTAGTTGAAACAATATTCTTAGATTTAAAAGATGCTTTTGTTTGCTTCCCTTTTTGACAAGAATCACAAATAGTGTCATTTCAAATTTCAAATTTGGAAGAGCAATAACTAAATTTTGTGAAACCAATTTGTTTAAAAGATGCATGTTGATATGAGCTACTCTACGATGCCATAACCACATATCATCTTCTTTAATCATAAGACAATTCACATACTCTGATGAGGAGTTTTCAAGATCAACCATGTAGATGTTATCAATTCTAAAACCATGAAGAATAATTTTAAAATGACTACGACGAAAAACTAAGCATTCTTCCGAATCAAACAAAACAAGATTTCCCTTGTCACATAATTGACTTATGCTCAAGAGATTATGTTTTAGACCTTTAACTAGCAATATATGCTTAATGGAAGAAGATTCATTCTTACCGACCGAGCCAATGCCGATAATTTTTCCCTTGTTGTTATCTCCAAAAATAACGTTTCCTCCTTCCTTGTGTTCTAGTTGAAGGAACTTGGATGCGTCTCCGATCATGTGTTTGGAGCATCCACTATCAAGGTACCAAAGTACACTTGATCCCTTCAAACATACCTACAAGACAAATTAATGAGTTTTTGGTACCCAAGCTGTTTTGGGTCCTTGAGAGTTAGGTGTAAAATGCTGTTGTACTTGACATGCAGTTAAGTGTCTGTGTCTAGTAAAACAAGCAGGAGCAATATGTCCTATTCGACTACAATAATGACAAATGACATTTGGATTATTCATTCTTCTAGGTTGTAGTAGTTGGAGGTACGAAAATCGTTTGCTCTATTTTTGACAATATGGCTATTGCGTAATTCTTGAAAATCATTTCTCCTACTATTTGTTCTAGGATATGCAGCGTTTCTAGAATAATTATTTCTAGGTCGAGTGTGTCTAGGTTGCGATTGTTGAAAGCCATTTCTAGGTGTTCTAAATTGTTCAACGTTTCTTCTAGTGTTTGGTCTAGCATGCATGTTGATTCTAGGATTGTTATACCTAGGTTGAACGTTTACTTTATTTATCCTAGGTTGAGCCTTAGGTTGTTGGGGGATGGCTTCAACTCTTTCTTTAGGCTCGTTTTTGAAATCTATGCCATGTTTGGTCGATTTCAAATTGACAAGAACATCATTCAAATTTTTATGAGAAGAATTGAACTTATCTAGGGTGCCTTTAAGTCTTTCTACTTCATCTTTTAGATGCATGCAAGAAATACAATTTTTACTAGAACTCTCGGGTTTGTCGGCGCTTCTCTTGCCGAAAAATTTGTTTTCTTCTTTCAACTTCTCATTTTCCAAAATCAATTTTTCCAAATCTTTTTCTTTCAAAGAGAGTTGTTTTTCAAAATCTTTTTCTTTCAAAGAAGAACTTTTCTTTACGTCTCTAACAGTTTCGGAAGCTCTAATGAATTCACTATACAATTCATCAAAAGCATTTTGCATTTCCTCAAGAGAAAAGAAATTTTTAAAAGAAATTTGACGTACCTCTTCTTGATTGTCTTCGTGCGCCATGAGACAAAGATTTGCGGTTTCGTCTTCTTCTTCCTCACTTGACTCGTCTCCGGAGTCACCTCCCCAAGATATGTATGCTCGTTGTTTCTTGAAGGGTTTCTTCTCCTTTTTGACATTTGGGCAATTTGATTTAATGTGCCCGATTTCTCCGCATCCATAGCACTTCACTTGATCTCCTTGTTGTTTGCCTTTTCGTTCATACTCTTTTCGCATGAACTTTTGAAACCTCTTAATAACGAGTCCGAACTCGTTATCTCCGTTGTTTGAGTCCTCATCATTTTGAGGTTGAGCCGTGCTTGCCTTGAGGGCGATTCTTTGTTTCCTTTGATCATTAAACGGAGGGTTAAGTATAGTAGATTCATAGGTTTTAAGATTAGCTCTTAGTCCATCGATGGTGACATTTGAAACGCCGATAGACTCTTGAATCGCGTCGGCCTTGGAGCGCCATTCCGGAGTGAGACTTTGGAGAATTTTTCGGACAAGTTCCTTATCCGTGAAGGTCTTCTTAAGAGCATGTAGGTCATTGACGATTTTTGAAAATCGTTCGAACATGTCATCGATCCTCTCGCTTTCCTTCATGTGAAACAGTTCATATGCATGGGTTAGAAAATCAATTTTAGCTTCTCTTACCTGGTCCGTACCTTCGTACGTGATTTCCAGCTTATCCCACATTTGCTTAGCCGTTGTGCAACATGATATTTTTCTTGTAATCATCAGCATTTACAGCACAATATAATAAGTTGATGGCTCTAGCGTTGTTCTGCACTTTTCGGATATCATCCGCATCGTATTCATCTTCGGATTTTGGAACCCATTCATTTTCAACCTTTTTGGTTGGAATTTGTTCTCCCTTCGTTATAACCTTCCATAGATGAAAATTATTCGATTGAATGAATATTTTCATCCTCTCCTTCCAGTACGTATAGTTTGTGCCATCGAATAGTGGTGGTCTGGTGGAGCATTGTCCTTCACCTATTCCTGCATTAAAGTCACGAGTAGAAGCCATGGATTGTTTCTCTCAAACGGTTAAGTCTTTCAGAGAGTTGGGCTCTGATACCAATTGTTAGAATATACGCTTAACACTAGAGGGGGGGGGGGTGGTGAATAGCGTTATAATAAAAAATAATATAAACTTGCGGAATTAAAAATTGCAGGATTGAAATAAGTGCGGTAAGTAAATAATAAGGAACGAACGCACCAAAATTTTCCTGGTTCATCACAACCTGTGGCTAGTCCAGTCCCCGAGAGACTCTCTCGAGATTCCACTAACTTCGTTAAGCTTACGGGTGCTTAACAAACCGTTACAAACTGAGAACTTGAGTCACACAAGCCTCAACAACCTTTGCTCGAAGATACCACACTTCAAGACTTCAACCGAAGGAATGAAAACGTTCCTTCTTGCAACCACAAGGGATTAACACTTCCCTTCAAGTGTATACAAACACTTAGCACTCAAGACAAGACTCTCTTTAAGAGTAGATATGAGTAAAATAAATACGCTCAAGAACATGACAACTTTCCTCAAGAGTTTGGCTCTCAAAAACTTATGAAATGAATATAAAATGATGTATATGAGAGTATGCAAGCTTTAGCAAGAATATGATCAGTTGTTGTACTTAGAAGACTGATTTTGAGTTGTATTTATAGTGTTCAAAACCCCCACAACCGTTGCCTAATCGCCAATCAAGAATTGCTGATTTTGTACTAAGATAATCGATTATCTGATTTGCATAATCGATTATTTTCCAATCGTTCAAAAATCATTCCCAGATTTTAAGCAGAATAATCGATTATCCAAATCGTATAATCGATTACCTGATAACGTTCAAGAAATCATATTCAGATTTTACTTAGCATAATCGATTATCAGATTGTGTATAATCGTTTACCTGACAACGTTCAAAAAATCATATGCAGATTTTACTTAGCATAATCGATTATCAGATTGTGTATAATCGATTATCTTTCAGAGTTTAAAAATACTTTGGCAACGGTCATTTGCATAATCGATTATGCTATTAGGATAATCGATTATCTTTTATATTTTGAAAACTTCGGACTACACTGTCTTAACATAATCGATTATCATAAAGTACATAATCGATTATCATAAAGTACATAATCGATTATTTTACAGTCTTGTAATGTTTGATAGACACTGCCTCAACATAATCGATTATCATAATGTGCATAATCGATTATTTTATAGCTTTGAAAAATCTGATGGATACTGCCTCAACATAATCGATTATCATAAGGTACATAATCGATTATCTTGTAGCTTTGAAAAATCTAATGTACACTGTCTTAACATAATCGATTATCATAAGGTACATAATCGATTATTGTTCAGCTTTGTAAATCTGGTGTACATTGTCTTAACATAATCGATTATCGTAAAGTACATAATCGATTATCTTTGTCCAGATTTGAGAGGCATGTTTAAAAATCATTTCGGCTAAAATAAAATGTTTGAAAATCATTTTGCTTTAAATTAAATATGCATGATTTGATAAAAATGATTTTACGAGAGAAGCCAAGTCTTGAGTCAATTGTCGGATCAAGATCACAATTAAAGAACTACTCATGTATAACTTTATTTCTTTGCTTGATCATGATCTTTGTTCGTCTTGTGCTTGAACCTCGTTATGTGTCAATTGCGCGCTTGTGCTTGGACCTCGTCATATGTCAATTGCGCGTCGTTTGTCATTTATCAAAACCTACAAATATGAACACACGTTTAGTTTAGTGCCCTGAGAACGTGTTTCAACACACACAAGTCTAAAATCACCTAACGAAGCTATTGGAGATGTCTGAATTCCATTCCGACTCCCGGATCAATCTGTCACCATCAACCGAAAATCGTCAAAATACTAAATTCGCCAAAATAGGCTAATCTTCACCGGACCTCCAATATTAATGTCGATTACGCTCCTAAGCCTTAAATCATCACCCGAATCTAATTGAATCATCGAAATTCAATTCTGAGCCCTCTAACTCACAAGTCAACATTTGATTGACCTTTGCAACTTAAGCCTTCTTAAAAGAGACTAAGTGTCTCATTTTTTGATAAAATCACTCCAATTAAATTCTAATGAACCCAATACTGATAATGAAACATAAGGAAGCAGAAAATGGGAAGAACAGAGTAGACGAGACGACAAGTCGGGTCGTCACACACACCAAACAGCTTAAGGGAGCGAGTGCAGATGCATAACAATCAACTATGTCGTGGACTAAGGTCCGCCCAACAGAAATCACCATTAAAAACCTTTATGTCGTAGAAGCCCGTAAGGCTAAGGTCACCTTGACCCGATCCAACTAGACAAGAACGACCCTACAAGGAAGGCATATATCGAACACGGCCTTTCAAATCTAAGTAAGTATCGTGAATTTTTATCTAACCATACGGACCTTTTTTCTTTTTCCCATTCAGATATGCCGGGAATCCCGCGAGAAATCACCACTCACAAGCTGAATTTTGATCCATTACACCCGCATGTACGGCAAATGAGAAGAAAATTCAACGCCGTGATCAACGAAGCAGTCGGTGAAGAAGTTGACAAGGTTCTAGCCAACGGTTCTATCAGGGAATCAAAGTACCCTAAGTGGATAGCCAACATCGTCATGGTCAAAAAGAAGAACGGGTAGTGGAGAATGTGTGTAGACTTCACCGACTTAAACAAGGCATGCCCGAATGATGCCTTCCCACTGTCCCACATTGACCAGTTAATAGAGGCGACCACGGGGCATGAGCTGCTAAGTTTCCTAGATGCATACTCTGGTTACAATCAAATCATGATGGCTGAATAAGATTAAGAAAAAACAACTTTCATCACCCACCAGGGGACATACTGCTACAAAGTAATGCCCTTCAGCCTCAAGAATGCATGAGCCACGTATCAGAGGCTGGTAACCAAAATGTTCAAAGAGAAACTCGGTAAGACCATGGAATTCTACATTGACGATATGCTAGTAAAATCAACAAGGAAAGAGGACCATATCGGCCACCTAAAGGAGGCCTTCGAAATACTGAAGAGGTACGGGATGAAATTGAACCCCGAGAAATGCGCCTTCGGTGTAGCTTCAGGAAAATTCTTAGGATTCCTCGTTTCCCAACGAGACATCGAGGCCAATCTAGACCAGATCAAGGTGATAAACGCAATACCTGAGGTGCTGAATACAAAGAAACAAGTACAAAAGCTGACGGGGTGTATAGCCGCTCTGTTCCGGTTCATCTCATGATCATCTGATAGGTGCCATAAGTTTTTCAACCTACTGAAAAAAGATCAAGGACTACAATGGAACGATGAATGTGTCGAAGCCTTAAGGAACCTGAAAGCATACTTGTCTTCGCCGCCCTTGATGATCAAGGCAAGTCCCGGCGAACCCTTACTAGTATATCTGGCCATATTAGATGTCGCTGTCAGCGCCGTCCTCGTCCGCGAGAATAAAGGTTCACAATCCCCTATCTATTACATTTGCAAAACCTAGTGGACGCCGAAACTCGGTCACCCACACTTTGAAAGGTTAGCATTGGCGCTAGTCGTAGCTTCACGAAAGCTACGACCCTATTTCCAATGTCACCCCATAAAAGTGATAACGACCTTCCCATTAAGAAGCGTTCTGCACAAGCCCGAATTATCGGGACGGCTCGCAAGATGGGCCATTGAGCTTAGCGAGCACGACATCTCATATATTCCAAGAACCGCTATTAAGTCGCAAGTTCTGACCAATTTTATAGCCGATTTTAGTGCAGAAATCTTGCCACAAGAAAAACTTGAGGCATTTCATGCCTTCGCCAATAGCGACCTATGGGTCCTCTACTCTGATGGCGCCGCCAATCAGGATCGCGACTGGGACTCGTCCTCGAGGTCCCCACTGTTAAACGATTCACGAGTCCATACGATGCCCCAAAATGACTAACAACGAGGCCGAGTACGAGGCCGTTATTGCAGGCATGAAGCTGGCCATAAAATATGGCGCCCGCCGACTCATCCTCCACTGCGATTTCCAACTCGTGGTAAACCAAGTCACAGGGACTTACGAGATCAAAGAACAAAGACTACAAAAATACTAGTCAGAGATATGCAGGTTAATAGCCACGTTCGACGAATGCTGCCTAGAACAGATCCCAAGAGCACGAAATATTGAAGTTGACGGTTTAGTAAAACTGGCTACGGCCACTAAAAACTTCAACAAAGAGAGCGTAGTCACTCTCCTCCACTCCTCTATCGATCGCACTGAGGTACTCTCTTTAAATTTGACTTGGGACTGGCACAACCAGTTTGTATCTTATCTACAGGATGGGACGCTGCCACCCGACAAGAAAGAGGAAAAAAAACTGCGCACGCAAGCCGCTCAGTACTGCTTAATAAATACAAACCTCTACAAGAGAACATTTGGTGGACCATTGGCCAAATGCCTGGGGCTGCACCAAGTAAGACCAGTACTCGAAGATGTCCACGAGGGTCACTACGGTGCTCATACAGGCAACCACGCCCTCGTCCGATGCATCATACGAGCCGGCTACTATTGGCCCACCATGAAGAAGGAGGCGGCAGAATACGTTCGCCAATGCTAGAAATGCCAAAAATACGCCCCTATGATTCACCAACCAGGAGAGCCCCTCCATTCGGTCACCTCCCCATGGCCTTTCATCAAATGGGGGATGGACATAGTCGTCCCCCTGCCCGCAGGACCGGTAAAGGTACTATTTCTATTAGTATTAACTGACTATTTTTCTAAGTGGGTAGAAGCAGGTGCGTA
Organism: Nicotiana benthamiana; assembly: GCA_034376525.1. NCBI lineage: Eukaryota > Viridiplantae > Streptophyta > Magnoliopsida > Solanales > Solanaceae > Nicotiana > Nicotiana benthamiana. Next base: position 1,598,624 of record CM067329.1, read on the forward strand.
CGCACAAATACGTGAACAGGAGGTAACCGCCTTCATCTGGAAAAGTATCATATGCCGCTTCGGCATCCCCAAAGAAATCAATTGTGACAAGGGACAACAGTTCATCTGTCAAAAATGACTGAATTCTTCGAGAAATGGCACATCAAGAGGATACTTTCCACGCCATATCACCCTGCCGCCAAAGGTCAAGAGTAATTCTCCAAAAAAAAGAATATTAAACATACTGAAGAAGAAACTCGAGGACGCCAAAGGGTTATGGCCCGAGCTGTTTCCCGAGGTATTATGGGCATATAGGACCACACCCAAATCCAGCACAGGGGAAACACCATACTCGCTGGTCTACGGAACCGACGCGGTCATACCCGTCGAGGTCGGCGAACCAAGCCCGAGATATTCACACACCAATGGAATAGAAAATTACACTAACAAACTCTAAGACCTCAACGATGCTGAGGAAATAAGAGAAATGGCCCACACCACAATGGTGGACCAAAAGCAACAAGTCGAAAGATACTACAACAAGAGGGCCAAAATAATACCACTCAAGGTGGGAGATTATGCCCTCAAGATATTGGCATCCAATGAACCAAGTGAAGGAAAATCGGGCATCAACTGGGAAGGACCCTACAAAATCACAACATAGCCAGCAAAGGCGCATTCCAATTATAAACGATGGAAGGAAAAATGCTCCAAAACAACTGGAACACTGCTCACCTCAAGTATTTACACTTCTAAAGGCATCTCCCGAGTCATACTCTTTTTCCCTTATCCGAGTTTTTTCCTAACTAGGTTTTCTCGGGAATATTATTAACGAGGTGACGGAGGGGATACCTGGAAATATTTGCGGAACTAGTTTATCATGTCAGCCTCTCCTTAATCTCCAAGACAATATGATAAAAGGACTGTACTGGATTAATCTCCAATGCATGAAAGGCTACGGCCATCTCCAATGTACGTAAGGCTACGTCCATCTCCAATGTATGAAGGGCTACGGACATCTCCAATGTACGAAACGCTACGGCCATCTCCAATGTATGAAGGGCTACGACCATCTCCAATGTATGAAAGGCTACGACCATCTCCAATGTATGAAGGGCTACGACCATCTCATTTGTATGAAAGGCTATGGACATCTCTAATGTATGAAGGGCTATGACCATCACCAATGTACGAAAGGCTACGGCTATCTCCAATGTATGAAAGGATAAGGCCATCGATGACATTATGGCTGAGGCCATCCTCACCAACGGTCGACCTAATATTCGACCACGGTGAATAAACGACTCGACAATAGTCGAAGTTGCCTACATGGCTAAAGCCATCGGTTCCATCATGGACAAGGCCATCGATTACATTATGTCTAAGGACATCCTCACCAACGGTCGACCTAAGATTCGACCACGGTGAATAAACGACTCGACAATAGTCGAAGTCGCTTACATGGCTAAGGCCATCAGTTCCATCATGTCTAAGGCCATCGATTACAATATGTCTAAGGCCATCCTCACCAACGGTCAACCTAAGATTCAACCACGGTGAATAAATGACTCGACAACAGTCAAATTCGCCTACATGGATAAGGCCATCAGTTCCATCATGGCCAAGGCAATTGATTACATTATGGCTAAGGCCATCCTCACCAACGGTCGACCAAAGATTCGACCATGGTGAATAAACGAATCAATAATAGTCGAAGTCGCCTACATCGCTAAGGCCATCGGTTCCATCAGGGCCAATGCGACCATTTACATTATGGCTAAGGCCATCCCCACCAACGGTCGACCTAAGATTCGACCACAGTGAATAAACGACTCGACAACAGTCGAAATCGCCTACATGGCTAAGGACATCGATTCCATCATGGCCAAGGCCATCAATTACATCATGGCTAAGGCCATCCTCACCAACGATCGACCTAAGATTCGACCATAGTGAATAAATGACTCGACAACAGTCGAAGTCACCTACTTGGTTAAGGCCATCAGTTTCATCATGGCCAAGGCCATCGATTACATTATGGCTAAGGCCATCCTCACCAACGGTCGACCTAAGATTCGACCACGATGAATAAACGACTCAACAACAGTCGAAGTCGCCTACATGGCTAAGGCCATCGGTTCTATCGTGGCCAAGGCCACCGATTACATTACGGCTTAGGCCATCTTCACTAACGCTCGACCTAAGACTCGACCACGTTGAATAAATGACCCAACGACAGGTCAAGGTCGCCTACATGGAGTCAATTCAATTACGGCCAAAACCGTCAACCTAGAATTCGGCCAAGGTTTCCAATACCGACGGTCAACAAAGGACGTAACAAAAGCTCTAAAGAACGAAAGAAAGAAAAAACAGTAAGGGGAAGGAAGAAAAATTACATTTCATTCACTCAGAATATATATACAACAAGTTCTACCAAAATTACATCCACAAAAAGTTTATATACAAGCCCTAAAGGCCTTTACCACCCCTACCATCATGACCCGCATGGTCGCCATCAGGTCCGCTTCCGCCCTCCTGCTGGTAAGTCCTGGAAATACAAGAGTTGGGGTCTAGGAGGTTGACATCCTAAGAATTATATCCCTCTCTACCAGGCGAGTAGTAGCGATAACCGGACGCCTTTCGGGCAACACGAGTCAAGTTCTGTTGCCTCCCTACCTCCACTTTGGAGACTTGGCCCGCCGCCAAAAGCTCCTCAAATACGACCAATCTGGAGTCGTGGTACACCCACATCTCGTGCGCCTCATGGTGCATGACATCTTGCGGGGAAGATCACCTAAAGGCCTCCATTTCGGCCGTCATGGCATCCATCTCGGCTCTAAGAGCAGTGATTTGATCCCATAACTCCGCAGCCTCGGCCGCTACCCCGCAGCTAATCTCCAAGTCCTCCTCCCTTGATCGAAGGAGAGCTTCCGACTCACTATTTCGAGCCAAAGCAGATATCATCTGCTCATCCAACTCCTTCCGCTCTGCCTCCTTTTTCTTCAAAAGAGCCTCTGATTCTTTAAGGCCCTCGCGGAACGTCTGGAACTGGGGATCCTGCTCAAATATGTCTGCCCATGTCCGGTGCTTGGCGCAGACCTCTCTGTACTTCTTTGACATCTTAAAGAAGGTGAACGCTCTCTTTTTCTCACGCCACCTCCGTTTTACCTCCAAAACGAGGGTCTAAAAAAGAAGAAAAGAAACGCGTCAGTACAGACTACAGTCATTTTAAACAACAGAATAAATAAGAGCCGGGCTAAAAGCTACCTGTAAAGCTGAACCAGCTACCCGCCTTGACAAGTCCCCGTTGCTGACATCTCACAGCGACTCGTGCTCTGCAGCCACGCACAACAGGCTCATGTGCGCCGCAGCCTGCTCACTATCCTCTGACAAGTTGTATCCTCCAGGGATCACAATGCGGCGAGTTGATCGGCCCACCCTCATCTCCACACGAGACGGGATGCCTGGTGCCTCCTCGTGAGTGGCATAAGATCCCATCCTCTCAGTCTCCTCGGCCGCTACATTAATAGCGGAGGATGGCTCACCTCCTGATGCATGAGCCAAACGGGCGGCAGCTTCCCCCTAAGCACGAATGGCCCCAGCCATAAAGGTCGACCTTGGCACTTGGCGAGGCTCACTAGGCCCCCTCGCTCCCTCAACGATAATGCCTTTGCCAGTAATCAGACGCCGCCTCTTTCTCTCAGGCATCTCCTCTCTTTCGGAATCTGTCTCCGCTGGAGCGACTTCTGGTGCCGGCACGGGAGCAGTTTCTGGTACCGCTGCTGTTGGAGCCTCTGGTACCTCCACAAAGGCAACCTCGGGCGCCGCCTCCAATGCGTACGCCGATGTAGTTCCTTGGTTGGAAATCAAAGGGGGGCTACCTCTGGGTGAGCTGCCCACAAATATATCTTCGAAGCCAGACTCTACCCTTGACGAGCCGACTTCAGTCTTTTTCTTCTTTGTCCTTGAGGAAGCACACCAACCTGACAAACGACAAGCACATCAGGTAGGAAGGTCTCCAAGCTACGGCAGAATGTAAATAAATATATATATGGGGAAGTTTGTTACCATTTGGGCCGTACAACCTACGAAATTCAGGCCAGGTGCGATATTTCTCCGCATGTGGTATCAACCCCGCCACCCGCGACCTAATGTCACCAACGGGGCGGGGTGAGCGAGCCTCCACTACAAACAAAAGAGAAGAATAAAGAAAGTAAGTTCAGAGTTAGGTCATTCAAAACAGAACGTCATAAAGTTACATGCAGAAGTACTTATATCCTGCATTCCACGGCTCCGGAAATCCTTCAGGATCAGACACTAAATGGCTCGTCCTGATGAAGAAGAATCTATGCCAGAACTCGCAGTTAGCTTTGTCGTCAGCCCTCACGACAAAGCTCTTCTTGCCACGGCTCCTCAGTTGGATCATGGTACCCCTCATAAAATTGGGGTTAATCATCTGTAGCAAATGGTGAACGGAAACAACTGCCCCGGCCTCACCTGCGAGCGTAGTAAGGATCCGACACACCTTCAGGGCGTAAGGTATGATATAAGTCGGGCATACATTTAAGAAGTGACATAGCTCTTCCGTCAAAGAGTTAAACAGGAAGCTATACCCAATCTTTAGTGCGTATTCGTAAAATTCACAAAAGCCAGGATTATGTACATTGGCTTGGTCCATCCTAGCTGGAACTATCTCAATATGATCAGGAATGTTGTACCTGGTCCCGAGAACGTCCATGTGGACTGAAGTAAATCACTCTTATCCCAAGGTTGAGAGGGGCTTGCCGTGTTGAAGTCTTTTCTCGCATTCAAATCCTTCGGCAAGATGTTGTCTACCGTTAACGGAACTAGGGTTTTTCACGATCCCTCCCCTTCACCATCAAAAGAGGGTGGAACCCTAGAAGGGGCATTGCCTTTAGCCTTTTTGTTTTCTCGGCGTTTTGCCATAATACGCAGTGAAGAATGAAGTATTGGTACTAAGTAAGATAATTCTCACGAAAGGTATCTCTCCGAAAATAATACAACTCTTACAAGAAAGAGGGATGAAGAAAGAAGCAGATGAAAACTTTCTAAAAGATCGAATGGTGAAACCCTTTGAACCACTCTCCTATTTATAGGAGAAAAGCACACGGGAATCGAAGAGGCTCAGTTCTGAAACTGGCGCTGGAAACCAAAACATCACGTCAACGATGTGTAATGATGACGCATGTGACTGTTGACGTCACCTTAATAAAAGTAGGTCGCACGTCAACGACCCAATCAATGCTATCCACGTCCATGTACTGCAAAGGGAGCGCCTACGGGCATGACCAAATTTTCCGTGTTAAACGAATCATGCATGTCCGTCCATTGAAGACGATCATTGAGTACGTCTCCAATTAACGGAAGGACTAACTGTATAGGGCTAAATTTGGCTCATCACGTCTCCACGACAGATGCAGACGTCCCTCATAATAAGGGCGACCCAAGCAAGGGTGCGGCCCAAACCAGGAACGACGTCGTTTAGCACCTGACTTCCTTTGCTGAGTGGAAGCCACCAACCTTTGTACGTTTTTTATTTTATTTATTTATTTGTTCGAGGAAGGTTTTCTACTATATAAAGGAAACCTTCTCTTTAAAATTATCATGAGAATTATTCTCGAATAATACAATCTCTATTCCTCTTTCTCTCTCTCTCTCCCCCAAGTTCATAACTATTGCTTACCTTTCAAATTAAGTTTACTATTATCATCTATTCGCAAATCAACAAAAATTTTTAAAGCGGTAATTATATGTAGGACTCATTATATTTGATTACGATTTACTCTCACATACTTTTTAAATTATTTTTAGGCTTACGAAATACTTACATCATTTTTTAGCTAAACACATTTCTAACAAAAAATCAACTTGCAAATTAAAAAACAGAGGTCATTCCCTAATAAAATTTTAAAAGAGTGATGGATTTTTCACGTGATCTCCAACTTTATAGCCTGCAGTTTTAGTGGTATTGTGTGCCAACTAACTTTCAAGTTAATGAATTGGATTCGCATCAATTTCTTATTACTATTTCTGTTTCAATAAGATTGATTCCACAAATAAATTTTTTATTTTTTAATTTCAGTAAAAAATTCGTGTCGTAATATTTTAAAATAAAATTTCCATATTTGGGAATCAGATAAAAACACTATACAAAGTACAACTATTTACAATTAAAAAATATATAAGAAAAATTTGGTATAAAGTTGTTTAGTTTTCCAAAGAGGAAAAAGGTAAAAAATGGGTTTTTCCTTTTGGTAAGTTCAAAATAAGGGTATCTAACGAGCCGGGTTTAACAGTAATTGAACTAGTCCAAACCGACTAATACCGGAATCGGCCCGAATCGGTACAAAGAGGCTGGGTGGGGCTGGGTTAATGGGGTAAGAGGGTTGGTCCATTTACGTTTTGGCTACTGATTAACCGGCCCAATCAAACCCAATCAACGATTTTTATTATAGAAACGGTTAACCGACCGTAACCGTACCGGCCCAGACCGGTGTAACAACTACTTTTAATTATTTTTTAAATGTTTCTACTTTCGGACCGTTGGCTCAATGGCTGTTTTGCACATTTATCCCTTTTTAGGCCATTTTTTAAAAATTTAATACTTTTTATAATTACTAATTTAGCCCTTTGAAAAACTATAAATACATCGTTCCCCCTTCCCCCCTCCTATTCAAACTTAAATTTTCAATTCAAGTTAAATTATGCTCCGTACTTCTAGAGTGCGTTCATATGTTTGGGGACACTTTGAGGTGGTAGAAGAAAATGAAGAAATTTAGAAAGTAAAGTGCAAGAATCGTGGTCGAGTCTTAAATCTTTGTCCAAAGTGTGGCATATGCAGTTTAAGGAGGCATATCAAGATTGTCTTGAGCGTCCTCCAGAAATTCGTATTTAAGTTGATTTGAGATAATTTGTGTTATTTTAAAATTATTAGACGTATTTATGCTTAATGTTTTAGTTTGATAGTTTAATTTGAAGTATTGTTATGCATGAAAATTTAGTTTTACTATTTTTTCGTTAACTTACTTGTTAAATGCAAATTTGCAAGTTTGAATTTGAAATGAATGTAGCACTTGCATTTATAAGTGAATATTTTCCCATCTTCCTTATATTTCTTACATTTATACTTTATATTAATATTAATTAAAATATTTATACAAAAACAAAAACACTAACCCGGCCCAGCCCCTTGTACCCCGTGACCCATACGGCTCATTTTTAACCGAATGAACTCATAACCCGTTAAACTTGGTAAGTCTAACCCGTAACCGGTTCAGTTTCCAACCCGTTCGGTTCCAAAATTTGCCTAGCCAGCCCCGTCCGGCTTACCCGTTAGACACCCTTAGTTCAAAACCTTGCAAAGAAATAATTCGATGTGAAATTACAAACAAGTGGTATATAATTAATTAATTCTAATCACGAACACAAACAAGTCACCTTAGTGGTCAGTCTTTATTTAAATTTAGTAAATTGCTATGAGAGGATCACACTTGAATTATTTTTATTCCGTAATTAATAAAGTACAACATAGGGTCTTCAAAAGCCGATCTACAAGAAAATATTCATTATAGTACTTTATTGTCTTTCCAAAAGCAAGGAAAAAAAAGGAACTATTACAAAACTTAGCTCAAAGTAATAAACAAAAAGATAGACAACAAAATAGAGAGAAAGAGAGAAGAGAATATATTTCTTCCATGTATCCAAGTGTATTACAAAATGAGTTTTCATCCTCTATTTATAGTACAACATATAGGTATACCAAAAGAATTTCATAAGTATGTCATTAAGTATTTGAGAGCAAGGAGGAAGATCATGGGTAAATTATGAAGGTATGGGAGTTACAACAATAATGGTAAGAAGTAGTGGGGATTATCTACATAATGGAGCAGAGTAGTGGAAGTAACTTCTTTAGAAATTATAGATATCCAATACAAAGTATAAAATTTAATAACAGGAACAAAATAATTGGAGATCCTTCAAATTTTAGATTTTTTGTACAACCTGTCATTAACAAATATAGAAAATGAAATATAACATGTGCATTCAATTATAGTGGCCGCCTCTAGGCTAAGATTAATAAGGGTAATTCATATGCTGTATCAATTATTTTATTCCAATTTTGTCTTTGAATAAGAATAAATATCGTTTGTACAAACGCCTATTTTTATTTTTTTAAAGTTTAAATCTGGATTTATGCAAAAACATAAATGTTTTATAGGAATCTTTTGTTTAACTAATGGCCGTCAAACTCATTGTCATTTGTACTACAATAATTCATCTGAAATTAAATACGTACATTTTTTATAGACAAAACGAAAGATTCACAGAAAACAAATTAGACATTTCTTCACCAATTGCCTGGTATCAAATATTTGACGAGGAAGAGAACTTGTCACTTTCGACAAAATCAAATCATGAAAATAATTTCTAAAAGCAGTTTTGTCACTAAAACGTTTATGCATTCAAGATATATATATTTAGACAGTCTGATTTTTTTTTTTTGAAATCAGTCTTTAATTTGCAAAAAAGGAATATAGCCCAGTCTTAAGAATAATTGCTTGATGTTGACGTATAAATAGCACGGACTAGCCAGTTTTCGGTCTGATTATTGAAAAATAACTAGTGTTTGCAAAGTCATTGAAAAAATAGTCATTATGTTGATGCAACACGGAAAGTTCCAACATAATATACTCGAGATTGATGTACCTGTATAGAGGTGTACATAGGTTGGATTGGTTCCGATTTTACAATTACCAAACCAAATCAATTGTATTGGGTTATTAAATCTAAAGACCAAACCAAACCAATAAAATTCGGTTTTTCATTCTCGGTTTTTCTCGGGTTATTCGGGTTTTTTGGTTTTTTTTTCCAGGTAAAATCTTCATAGAACAAAACATATAAATTATGCTCAAAATATATCTTTAATCCTATTAAGATACAACTATATTAAAGTTTTTTTCAAGAAAATAATACGAAATATGAGATGTGTCATGACATTATCCTAAAATATTCTACAATAAAGATAATAAAATTATGTAATATGAATATTGCTAATTAAAAAGTCATAATAAAAATAAGCATAATCTAAAAGTACTAAATCATGCTAAAATAAGTAGATTAATAAGGGAGTATTAATTACATGACTAAACGCTAAAGAAAAAATAAAAATAGGTTATGCATTTTTATGTAAATTACTGCAAAACAAAAAATAGATATTCAATACATTCTCGTTCGTGGTATTGGATTGAATGGCTTTTATTAGCTGTATTGATTTGATTTTGGTTTGAGCTTTTGTTAGTATTATTTAATTTCTAATATTAATGACTATAAAACTTATTGGAACATTAAAAGTTCTAAGTCCATCCTTGAAATAATACCTTATGAAAAATTTTAAGAAATATTTATAAATTACATCACTATAAGTATATATATATATATATATATATATATATATATATATATATATATATATATATATACATATATATTAAATCTATCTAATATTTATATATATGTAATGTCGGGTTGGTTTGGTTTTTGTTTGATTTTTTTTAGTTAAAACAAAATCAATTATGGTCGGATTTTTTTTCTAACACCAAACCGAATCAAACCAAACGATAGTCGGATTTTTTTTTCCGGTTTGACTCGAATTATCGGGTTGGTGCGGTTTCCTTTGTACGCTCCTACACCCGTGTATGAACTTCCACCATATTATGTTGGACCTCCAACACACGGAAAGTTCCAGTATAATATACTAGAGATTGAAATACACGTGTATGAATTTTCAGCATATTATGCTGGAAGTCTAGTATACTTGTGCTTGAACTCAAGTATAATATATCAGTATATTATACTGGAGTATTTTTCAAATTTTAAATAATATTTTCGTTCAAATTTATCTTTACATAAAAATAATTAAATTTTAATTACTTTTGAAACTATAATATTTTTAAATGACCACGTACAAATCTGATTATTTTTGAATTTCTCCCCACGTTGATTGCCACAAAAAGTAAACAACATTGGTTATAGTTTTGCCAAAAGTGGTCCAAGTAAGATAGGATTAAAAGAGAAAAAGAAGACCATCTTTAGTTGATGTATATGGCCCAAATCGAAGCCGTTATGATTACGTTTTCTTGGTGCAATTTCGAGCTAAAAGGAAAAAATCAATTATGTGCAATATAATTAACTTTCACTAATGTTTCCCCAGTGGCGCATTTTATTGGTCAAAAATACAATTTATATTATTATAATCACTCCTACTGACGCAATCTTATTCTTACTAGGTTGAGGTAAGAGTGTTCCACTAAAATTCGTATGTACCCTTGATGGAATATTAGGCTTTCGTAACTTTTTACAGTGTTGAATGTTAAAAAAATATTTTTTAAAATCTCTTACGGGTAAAAGATAAGTATTTTTTATATGTAAAGTTAAATCTCGCGTGTGTAAAAAAGAAGGGCAGAATCAAACAACTACATATTACAAATTACCACAAAACCAATTCACCGTCGATAAGTCTTTAGTGTCCTTTATTCTTGGACTAAAAAAGTTAGCGGATTTTCAAGATTGTTAAGAATAGAATTCTAATTAGAGTGAATGTTTATCTTATAGAGAGTTTTACTTTGACGTTAAGTTATTTTTCCTCCTATAAATAGAGGGGTCTTACCCCATTGTAAACCACCCCAGAATTCAATAAGAATTTTCTCTCTCTTTCTCTGCAATACTCTTCTTCTTCTTTTATTGTTTATAATACGTTATCAACACGAAGCTCTACTTTCTAAAGAATCTCTTTGAGAAAATTAAGATCTCTCAAAAAATGGGCGAAAATTGCAAAACAGTTCCGAAACTTCCAATCCCAGGCAAACGAAACATCCTAATTACTAGCACTTTGCCTTATGTCAATAACGTTCCTCACCTTGACAATATTATTGGATGTGTATTGAGTGCTGACGTGTTTGCGAGATACTGTAGACTTAGAGGATACAATGTAATATACATGTGTGGTACAGATGAGTATGGGACTGCTACAGAGACTAGAGCTTTGGAGGAAAATTGTACTCCTAATAAGGTATTGTGTTGTAGTAAGTCTCAAAGAAACTTATTCAGTTTCCAAAGTATATGCGAAATCGATTGATTATATTGAGACTATAAATAAAGGAAAGATTTGATATCTTCTATTACTACAACTTGTAGCGGGATAATCTGTATGTGAAAAGTTACCCACTTTATTCTCCAGTTTGTACTACACAAACAAAAGAATACCACAATAAAGTGGATGTTTATTGATATAAAAATCCATATCATAATAAACATGGAGTTTATTGAGAAATGCACATGTCATGGTGTAATCATGAACTTATCAATATTGATAATTTATTCAGTTGGCATAATCATTTTAGCCATATCAATTTAAAGTGTGATGTGCAAAAATAAACGAGAATCTATATGGGTAAATATTAAAGAACTAGAAAGATCTTTACGAATTATCTTAGGTTGCTTGTTCTCGTTAATTGATAGACCAATTAAAATTGGGATTGAATCCCATGAATGCTGGAAATATCAAAGTTGAATATGGGCCCATTCATCTGCCATGTATACCATATAAGATGCATCTATGAGATAGTTACATGTGCGATTATTATTAACCCGCAACATGGTGTTTTGCGAGGTAACTTGCTCAATAATTCAATTTAAAGCACAATTTCCAGATTTTCTATTCAAGATAGTTTATCTTGACAAGTTAGTTTACATCACAGCGGGTTTAGCAAGATAATTTATTGAGTGTCTCCACTTAATAGCTAAACTATTTCTTATGAGAACATAGTTATCTATATCCGTTTGATATATGCTATATACGAAAGTATATTACATTCTCCCCTCATTAGTGGTTCAGGGTCAGGAACCAAATAACTCCATCTTATTATTATTGATGTGTGGTGTATATTTTCATTAACACCATAATGCACAAAGATGGATTCTCAAAGTTGAGGAAACAAGTTAGTTTTTCTAACATGAGGGGGAGACATGATAAACAGTTGAGAAAACGTTATGTAGAATGAATTATCATTTGTATATCTAGATCCTCGAATAGGATAATATGAACTTGAAGTTCATAAAAAGATAATTCAGTTGCAACATATTGCAAAGCATGCCATACGCATTTGCTGACCCAAAGAAAGTAACTATATTCTCATTGCAAATGCTCATATTAAGTCCTAGAAGGACAAAGTCTATGGTACGCTTAAAGCGTATAGACAAATCGGTTTCAAATAGAACTTCTTGATAAAGAAGATGAGCAAATGATCAAAGTGATCATAACAAATGAGGCAAGTGATCTAGAAGGTCACATGAAATAACACTTCATAAAATCTCATGAGAGATTTAGGTACCTGAATATATGAATGAAAAGATCTATATGTTATGTCTTTATGAAAAATTATTGGAACTGATATAACATGTTTGTCGACGACATCTATCATAGCGCTAAGTTTAGATGAGGATCTTAAGTCTATCGAATATAGACACAAAAGTATTGGCCAAATGGAAGAGATACAATTCAAGTAGAATTGATTCCATATGAATGACATGTAGTTTTGAACATGTGGTTCAAATACTTAAAAGTAAAGTCAATGGTATGTGCAATTAGTTTTCGATATCTTATTTGTTTAGCATGACATGAAAACTTGATATTCATCTACAGTCTATAATATGGCTTATATGACTTAACTTATATGACAATCCATGAAGGATTTAAGTTGCTTGAAGCATATACAATTCTTAATCTTGAGGTACCATTTCCTTAATGCAATTTATGCACAACTATATCTTGCTATAACTATAAGCATGATAATGTGATAGCGAGGATACCTCTATGGAAATATTGAAGAGTCATTCCACGACATTTGTGAAGACGTTATATATCTATCACGAGTGATGATTTCAAGGTGAAAAATATTCGTTCAAGTTAATATGGCTGATTTATTTATCAAATCTCTACCAAAGATCGTTTTGAAGATGGTGCACAAGATTGAAATGCAAAGGCTCAAATATGTGAATTGATGCTCTCATTAGGGGGAGTTAATGCGGGTTGCACTCTTTTTCCCTTTCAAGGTTTTGTCCCACTGGGTTTTCCTTGAAAGGTTTTTAACGAGGCAACCAATAGGCGTATTTCTAAACATGTGTACTCCTTTTCCTTTTCTAGAATTTTTTTCCACTGGGTTTTATTTTAGTTAAGGTTTTAACGAGGCACATTATTTATTGAGTAGACATTCAAGGGGGAGTGTTAAGAATAGAATTCTAATTAGAGTGAATGTCTATCTTGTAGAGAGTTTTACTTTGAGGCTAAGTTATTTTTCCTCCTATAAATAGAGGGGTCTTACCCCATTGTAAACCACCCCAGAATTCAATAAGAATTTTCTCTCTCTTTCTCTGCAATACTCTTCTTCTTCTTTTATTGTTTATAACAAAGATGTAATTTTCACACAAGTAGTTGTCCGATTAACTGTATATATATTTATTTTATCGAATATACATAGATTTTCACTAGTTAGACATGTTTTTACACATACTATATATAGATTATATAGTCTATTGACTATTTTTAATTTAAGTGATTGAACGACGGACTACGTGGATTAATTGTTCAAATAACGATTACTATTAGTCCATTTTTTTGCTTGGTAATTGTATTGGTCAAAATCTGACCGTCATGGCCGAGTCGACCAACGTCCCTCCCAAGTGATAGAGTAGTAAAAGATAAAATGGTCCACTCCCCATCCCATTCTCGACACCCGTCGAGTCAGAAGGAACAATGTCTAAAGAACGACCAAGGCATACTTGGTGCGAGAGAGCGTTGGACCAAGTAAATAGCAAGGGTGCCTTGACTATATATAGTAGGGAAAAAACCCTCGAGAGAGGGCGATCTCCTTCCCTTTCTCTCCCCCAAGTTCTCTCCTTGTAATCTTCATAGGAAAGAAGTGATTTGCAGAAACACATGTAAAACTACCTCTCGCGTTGATTGAGGGGAGCCACAGTGAGGAGTTTCAATAAGATCAATTATATCTATTTCATCTTATAAACTATTTTTATTCTGTTAACTCTTTGATATGAAATTTATTAGGTCTAACTAAGATTTACCCCTTCATTTTCTTTGATTGATTTATTCAAAAAGGTTCCGATATCTTTTGAGTCAAACGATTTGGCACAGTCTGGGGGTATTTCTTAGTGAAATTTCCTAGTCTCTCCTAGATAAAAAATAAGAAATACGATTACCCCGCGGAAAAGAGCTTTAAGGCATGACCCAATCCATGCGGGACAAAGGCGCAGCATAGTAGGGGAAGGAGAGTCGAGTAGAGTCACCAAATTTAGAAATCCTCGCCCCATCAACCATCGAAATGCCAACAAACGAACAACGTCACAAACGTGCTCTCCTTCATCGGACCACCGGATGGGGTAAGGAAAGTATTATTTTACTCACCTTCTGCTCTTTGCTCAAGCAGGAACACAAGTGCCGTGCGAGTAAAGAAACATCTCAACTAAAGAACGAGAAACTACTACAAAATAACCATAATACCGCTTGCCGGTGACACCTCCAAGCCGGAAGGAAACAGTCAGACAAGGAAAATACAATGTATGCGCAGAACAAACCTAAGCGAAACAACAACTTTCGTGCTCTACGACGTTGCACCCTCTGATGTAAACAATGTGAAACGAACCGAGATTCTCCCAGAAGATGTATGATTCTCCAAAAACTAGGACTGACGACGAGTTACTATTTCAATAAGTTCGAAATAACACCCTTTAAGGTTAAGGGCCTTCGCCAAAAAGAAGGGTTCGATCTCGATCGAATGATGACGGGTTACTATTTCTATAAGTTCGAAATAACACCCTTTCAGGCCAAGGGCCTCCGCCAAAAAGAAGGGTGCGACCTCGATGACGGGTTACTCTTTTGATAAGTTCGAAATAACACCTTTTAAGGCTAAGGGCCTTCGCCAAAAATAAGAGTTCGACCTCGATCGAACGATGACGGGTTACTATTTTGATAAGTTCGAAATAACACCCTTTAATGCCAAGGGCCTTCGCCAAAAAGAAGGGTTCGATCTCAATCGAACGATGACGGGTTACTATTTCGATAAGTTCAAAATAACACCCTTTAAGGCCAAGGGCCTTCGCCAAAAATAAGAGGTCAACCTCGGCCAAACGACGGCAAGTTACTCTTTCGATAAGTTCAGAATAATACCCTTTAAGGCCAAGGGCCTTCGCTAAAAAGAAGAGTTCGACTTCGACTGAACGACGACGGGTTACTATTTCGATACATTCGAAATAACAACCTTTAAGGCCCAGGGCCTTCGCCAAAAAGAAGGGTTCAGCCTCGATCAAATGACGATGAGTTACTATTTTGATAAGTTTAAAATAACACCCTATAAGTCCAAGGGCCTTCACCGAAAAGAAGGGTTCGATCTCGATCGAACGACGATGGGTTACCATTTTGAAAAGTTTGAATAACACCCTTTAAGGCCAACAGACTTCACCAAAAGAAAATTTCGACCTCGATCGAACGACGACATGTTACTATTTCAATAAGTTCAAAATAACACCCTTTGAGGCTAATGGCTTTCCTAAAAAAGAAGTTCGATCTTAATCAAATAGCGACGGGTCGGTCCTTGAACAAAAGTTCAAAATCACACCCTCAAGAACGTAAGCCATCGCCAAGGGGAAACGTTCGAAATATATCTAAGGCTAAGAGTTGTCAGCAAACAAAAAGGGAAGAAAAGACCAGGACTCGCCATACGAGAATCCATCCCGTGCCAAAGTCACATATACTTTAATTAGCTTGAAAGTTACAATTACAAATATCACACCATAATGGGATGTTCAAATAGGCGAAGCTAGTTGATTCAATACATTATGTTTTGCTAAAAAGTTATTTGAGTACTTAAATAGCTCTAAAACAATTAAAAATAATATGGTTAATCAGAATGAAAAGTAATATGATCTAGAAAGCATAAAATGACCCAGATCTGTGGTTATAGTGACAATAATTCGAGATAAAAGGGCAATAAGATAAGTAATAAACTTTTCACAAGAGAGAGAGAATCAAATAGGGAGAGAGAGTTGTATATTTTCAATAGTAAAATTACACAATATCCTTTACAAAGGTAAGGTCCCCTTTATATACTAAGGGACCTTCCTTTAAATAATCAAAGAAAAGTACAAGAATTGGTGGTCTCAATGTACGAGTGTCAGAGCTCGAAACGATGTCGCAGTGAGTCATGTCACTTGGCCCATCTACTATCTGAGGCCGGCCTTCCTCGAGTTGACCATGATTAAGCTGCTTTCTTCACTGAGGACGTATGTAGATAATGTTGGGACGTAAGGAACCAGATTTGCCCAGTACAGATAGTCCCTCAATTTATTGGAGACGTAGTCGAAAGGGTTCTCCAATGGACGGACATAAACGCTCGACACTTCTGGAAATTTAGCAGTTCCTATTGATACCCCTGTAAGAGACGTGCCCATATGTGAAGAGGTCAGACCGTTGACATATTACCTCCTTTTTGGGGTTCCTTTTTAAGATGACATCATCGATCACGTGCGTGATCATTACTTCTGCTCCCGAAGCGGTTCAGGTTGTGACGTGATGTTCGGGTTTCCTACGCCAGTTTTCGAATCATGCCCTTTAGATTTCCGTGTACCATTTCTTAAAAATAAAGGGATAGTTGAACTTGATTGATCTTTCTAACCTTTTCTGAGAGTATTTTCCCAATCTTTTCCCTATCTTTTCTAGTGCTCGTTGTTCTTTCTTCTCTGAAATATTCGTTCTTAGGAATCGAACTCGTGACCAGAAACACCATTTTCTTATAACTTCCGCTATGGCTAAGCGTCGTCACGATGGTACCAGGACCAAGGACGTTGCTTCCTCTAGGGCTTCGTCATCCTCAAATAATGGGGAGGCCGAGGAAATTGTTGTTCCGCTATCAACGGTTAACTTGCTCGCACTCGATATGGGTGAAAGAAGTGACTTTTAGAATAAGTGTATACTCCCTCCTTTGAAGCATAGTGATCTGATGCTGTCTCACTTGGACACTATCAGGAAATTGTATAATATCCTTGATCACATTGAGATGGTCCCTGCGGAGCTAGACCATGCTAATGTTCACAAGCCCGGGTAGTGTGCTTTTTATGAGTACACCTTTCAAATCGGGTACAGCCTCCCGCTTTACCCTTTGGTGGAAGAGCTATGTCGCTGGTTCGGGGCGTGCCCGGCCCAACTCACTCCGTATGCGTTGAAGGTGTGTAGGGTGCTCACCATCTATGCGGCGAAGGCTGGGAAAGAGGTTACCGTTCATCACCTTATACAAATGTTTAATGCAGTCTTTATGAGAGGCTCGATGCTCCAGCTAAGGAGTCGGGGCAAGAAAAGCTTTGTGTCGCAAGTGGACGACAAGGCCAACCGCAAATTCTGGACGAGATTTTTCTATGTGCGTACCGAGTACCTTGTGTCCAACTCTGAAGGTTTTCCAGAGGTGTGGAACGATGCATGTAAGTATTACCGTGCGTAACTTTTACTATGGTGACCTCACCTTGCTGGTTTTCTCCGTTGAAAATTTCCTTTTGCTTTCATGTGGTGACATCTCGCCCTCCTAGAAGGGTTGATGACATTAGGTTATGGGTGCAAGTGTTGATACCGTTTGTAGAAGAATGTCATTCCTGGTCTGAATTCCTTAGGCTCTATGGCCTGGCAGGTAATGGCCTTACATAATTTTTGTCATGGTTCGGGGTGTCCCCATAATTTTCTTACCCGTATCATACATGCTTTGGAAGGTGGGTACGCCTCTAAAAAGGCGCAGAAGAAGATGCAGAAGAAGAAGAAGACCGTGGCCGGCCCTTGTAGGGCGGTATGTGACCCTAAGGAGGATTTGATCCTTGTTGGCACGTCCAGGGGTAGTACTTCTCCCCTTCTAGGCAAGAGGTATGTTTAGAAGCGGCTCCAGAGACAGTACCTGAGGCTGTGTCGGGGGTCGTTCCTGAGGCAACGCCTATGGAAGTACCGGCGGTGGTGCCTGATACTGTTTCTGAGATTGCCCCCATAGGGACGTCCACTGCTGAACCAAATACCTCTGAGCCCGCTCTGCATCCCAAAGTGGCGGACCGTGAAATTGAGGAGACATTGGAGATGAGGCAGCGTCAGATCCTTACCGGCAAGGCTGTGGCCACTCAAATGGAGAAGGTTAAGCCATCCCGCCCTGAATCAAGGCCGATTTTTATGGCAGAGGCCATTCGCTCGGGGAGGTTTGCTCTTAGGAGGGAGGCCACGGAGAGAAGGAGCAAAGGTGTGGATGTGGCGGGCCCGAGGGCCGCCACGGAGGACGCGGGCAGAAGATGTGGGTCCTTGGACCGGGTGGAGATGGTGGCCGGCTAGTCTTCTCGTCGCATAGTGATTCCAAGTCACTATAATTTGTTGGAAAATTACAAGGAGTCGGCCACCAGTATGACGCTCTTGTGTGCTGGTACCAAGCGTGCGACCCTAGTAGAACTTAGCGATAAGGTCTTGGCCCAAAGGGTGGCAGGTGCAGCCTTACAGGTATGACTTTGCCTTGATTAATGTCCTTTCTTTTGTGTTAGTGGAGGATGATTTTCCTCGTAATTACTTGGTTTCTTTTCCAGACTATTATCCTAGATGCGGAGAGGGATCGACGCCAGAAGCAGAAGACGGCCAAATACAACAGGCTGGTGCAGAAGTATAACAAGATGCGCGAGGCGCACCGGACCTTGGCCGATATGTGTATGCAGAACCCTAACTTTAGGGTGGTTTGTAAGGGCCTCGTGGAGTCCAGGAGCAGTTGAAGAAAAGAGTAGCTGAGCTGGAGAAAGTTGATGAACAGCTCATGACCGCTATTGCTCGGGCCGCGGAGATGGAGGTACTTATTCATGCCAAGGACGAGGAACTGCAGCTTGGCCGTGTAGTGGCGGAGGAGGCAGCAGAATTACACACCTGGGTTGCGGCTTTGACAACGGAACTTGATGCCACGAAGGCCGAGGTCGTGGAGCTCAAGCTAGCTCTTGCACAATACGATATGTCTCGTGAAGCACATGAGATGTGGGTGTACGCGGAGGCTAGGCTGGTGGTGCTTGAGAAATTTCTGGTGGATGGGCGAGCATTTGAAGCGGAAGTTGAGAGCCAGCGCCAGTTTGTCAAAGCCGCTCGCGAAGCAGCTGGTTATAGTCTTGAATCTCCTGCCGGATAGGGGCAACTGCGCAGACGTTAATCGTTTGGAATCTAGCTCTTGAATTTACAAGGCGTACCCTCCTGGAAATGAGGACGAGCCACCTAAAAGTCAGGCCGGGCATGATAAGTAGTGGAATATTAGGATCCTTGTAAATACGCCTGTAAATATTGATTTTTGTATCATGGGTTTTTGACCCCTTTGATAAAGACATATAATTTTTGTTGTAAGTAATCTTTTTTATTCTATTTGGAACGTTGTTGTATTTTTTACCATAGATGTGTAGAACGTGACGGCCATAGCCGCGTAAAACATCGGCCGTAGCTTTTCTTAATTCGATAGCCCTAGCCGTGTAGAAATAATGGCCTTAGCCTTATAAAATTCGATGACCTTAGTCGTTTAAACATGATGGCCTTTGTCATGTAAAATGATGGCCGTAGCCTTATGAAACGATGGCCATAGCCATGTAAAATTATGGCCGTAGCCTGGTGGACTTAGCCATATTGAATGATGGCCATGGCCTTATGAAAACGATGGCCATAGCTATGTAAAATAATTACCGTAGCTTGATGGCCTTAGCCATATAAAATGATGGCCGTAGCCTTATGAAAAGGATGGCCATAGCCATGTCAAATAACAGCCGTAGCTTGATGTCCTTAGCCATATAAAATGATGGCCGTAGCAATGTAAAATAATGGTCGTAGCCTGATGGCCTTAGCCATATAGAATGATGGCCGTAGCCTTATGTTAACGATGGCCATAGCCATGTAAAATAATGGCCATAGCCTGATGGCCTTAGCCATATAAATTGATGGCTGTAGCCTGATGAAAACGATGGCCATAGCCATGTAATATAATGGTCGTAGCCTAATGGCCTTAGCTATATAAAATGATGGCCGTAGCCTTTTCATTCATTTGGAGATGGCCGTAGCCTTTTCATTCATTTGGAGATGGCCGTAGACTTTTCATTCTTTTGGAGATGACCGTAGCCTTTTATTCATTTGGAGATGGCCGTAGCCTTTTCATTCATTTGGAGATGGTCGTAGCCTTTTCATTCATTTGGAGATGGTTGTAGCCTTTTCATATATCTGGAGAATGTCGTAGCCTTTCTATACATCTGGAGATGGCCGTAGCCTTTCTATTCATCTGGAGATGACACTAATCTAGTCCCTGTATCATGTCGGGCTTGGAGAGTACATGTATAGGCGGACATGATGCACTTGTGCTGTAAACATCTCCAGGTGACCCCTTTGCCGCCTCATTAAAATCCTTCTCGAGAAAACCCAATTGGGACCAAGCCCAGGTAAAGGAAAAAGAGTACGACTCAGGTGACACCTTTTTAGAAGTGGAAATTGTTGAGGTGAGCGACGTTCCATTTGTTCTGGAGTGTCTTTCCTTTCATTGTCTCTAGCTGGAATGCTCCTTTCCCGGTCGCCGCCATGATTTTGTAGAGTCCTTCCCAGTTTGTGCCAAATTTCCCTTCACTTGGGTCTTTTGAGGCCAAAGTCTTGGCTTTGTGGACGTAATCCCCTACTTTGAGTGGCCTTATTTTTGCCCTTTTGTTGTAATATCTTTCGGCTTGTTGTTTTTGGGCTACCATCCTAATGTGGGCCATTTCTCTTCTTTCTTCCGCTTCATCAAGATCTTGGAGTCTGTTTATATCATTTTATCCCGCTGGTGTGTGAATACCTTAGGCTGGGTTCACCCACTTAAATGGGTATGGCTGCATCGGTTCCATAAACCAGAGAGTATGGGGTTTCCTGGTGCTGGACTTGGGTGTGGTTTTGTGCGCCCACAAGACTTTAGGTAGTAGTTATGGCCATAGCCCCTTGGCATCTTCGAGCTTCTTTTTAGTATGTTTAGAATTGTTTTGTTGGAAGACTCCACATGACCGTTGGCGGCGGGGTGGTATGGCATGGACAGTATCCTTTTGATGCACCATTTTTCGAAGAATTCGGTCGTTTTCTGACCAATGAACTGACGCCCGTTATCGCAGCTGATTTCTTTGGGGATGCCGAAACAGCATGTGATGTTCCTCCATATGAAGGTGATGACTTCTTGTTCGCGTATTTGTGCATAAGCACCTGCTTCCACCCACTTGGAGTAATAGTCAGTTAAAACAAGTAAAGATCGTATCTTTCCTCATCATGAGGGTAGTGGGCCGACTATATTCATTCCCCACTTGATGAATGGCCGGGATGTTACGGAATGGAGGGGTTCTCCTGGTTGGTGTATCATTGGGGCGAACTTTTGGCATTGCTCGCATCGGCATACATACTTAGCTGCCTCTTTCTTCATGGTGGGCAGGAGTATCCGACGCGTATGATGCACCTCACGAGGGTGCGGTTGCCAGTGTGAGCACCGCAATGGCCTTCATGTGCTTCTTCGAGTACCGGTCTTGTTTGTTGCGGCCCTAAGCATTTGGATAAGGGGCCACAAAACGTCCTCGTATAAAGGTCGTTGTTGATCATGCAATATCGGGTGGCCTGTATGCGAAGCTTTTTCGCCTCTTTTTTATCGGGGGGGGGGGGGGCAGTATTCCGTCCTGCAAATAAGATATGAACTGGTTGCGTTAGTCCCAAGTCAGGTTTAAGGAGAGTACCTCGATGTGATCAATAGCTGAGTGGAGGAGTGTGACCACACTTTCTTTGTTGATGTTTTTGGTGGCGGCATCGAATTTTTCCAGGCCGTCCGCTTCGACATTCCGTGCTCTGGGAATTTGTTCAAAGCGCATTCGTCGAATGTTGCCATCAGTTTGTGGATTTCTGACTGGTATTTTTCTAACCTTTGTTCTTTTATTTGATAATTCCTAGTGATCTGGTTTACCACAAGTTGGGAGTCGCAGTGGAGGAGAATTCAGCGAGCCCCATACTTGGTTCCAGTTTCATACCTGCAATAATGGCCTCGTACTCGGCCTCGTTGTTAGTCATTTCAGGGCATCGTATGGACTAGCGAATTTTTTCACCTGTGGGGACCTCAAGGAGGAGTCCCAGCCCCGATCCTGATGCATTGGCGGCACCATCTGTATAAAGGACCCACATGTCATTTTTGGAGGATGCACGTTGTGCTTCGAGTTCTGCTGTTGGCAGGACTTCCGTGTTGAAGTCGGCGATAAAGTCAGCTAAGACTTGCGACTTGATGACGCTCTTTGGGAGGTACGTAATATCATGCTCGCTGAGCTCGATAGCCCATCTGGCGAGTCGCCCTAAGAGTTCGGGTTTGTGTAGGACGCTCCTTAGAGGGAAGGTCGTTACTACCCTTATGGGATGGCATTGGAAATATGGTCATAGCTTTCGTGAAGCTAATACGAGTGCTAACGCTAGTCTCTCAAGGTGGGGGTACCGGGTTTCGGCGTCCACTAAAGTTTTGCTAATATAATAAATAGGAGATTGCGTACCTTTATTTTCGTGCACCAGGACGACGCTGACTGCGACTTCTGATACGGCCAAATATATCAGCAATGGCTCACCTGGGTTGTCTTTCACCAGTAGGGGTGGTGATGATAAGTTTGCTTTCAGGTTCTTCAGGGCTTTTACACATTCTTCCTTCCACTGCAGTCCCTGGTCTTTCTTCAATACACCAAAGAACTTGTGGCACATGTCGGAGGAGCGTGAGATGAACCTAGAGAGGGCGGCTATCCGGCCCATAAACTTCTGCACCTGCTTTTTGTGGCTTAGCATTTCTAGGATGGCTTCTATGGCCTTGATCTGGTCAGGGTTGACTTCGATCCCCCTTTGTGATACCAAAAATCCGAGGAACTTTCCCGAGGCTATTCCAAAAGCGCATTTGTCGGGATTCAGTTTCATGCCATACCTCCTTAATATTTCGAAGGCCTCCTTCAGGTGGGTGAGGTGGTCTTCCTTGTTTGACGACTTGACCAACATGTCATCGATGTAGACCTCCATCATCTTTCCGAGTTGTTCTTTGAACATAGCAGTCACCAGCCATTGGTAAGTGGCCCCTGCGTTCTTATGCCCGAAGGGCATTACCTTATAGCAATACGTTCCCTGGTTGGTGATGAAAGTTGTCTTCTCCTGATCCTCCTCGGCAATCATGATCTGATTGTAGCCGGAATACGCATCAAGGAAGCTTAGCAGCTCATGTCCTGCTGTTGCATCTATCAGCTGGTCGATGTGGGGCAGTGGGAATGAGTCTTTTGGACATGCTTTGTTTAGGTCGGTGAAATCTGCACACATCCGCCACATCCCATTTTTCTTTTTGACCATTACGACGTTGGCGATACATTCGGGGTACTTGGATTCCCTGATGGAGCCATTAGCTAGCAGCTTGTCTACTTCTTCGCTCACCGCTTCGTTGATGATGGAATTGAATTTTCTTCTTACCTTCCGCACGGGTGGGTGTAATGGGCCGACGTTGAGTTTGTGGGAGGCAATTTCTCGTGGAATTCCTGGCATATAAAAAGCGAATAGGTCCGCATGGTTAGATAAAAATTCACGGTACTGACTTGGATTTGATAGGTCGTGGCCTATGTAAGCTCTCTTTGCGGGTTCGCTGCTGTTTAGCTGGACGGGGTCGAGGTCGGGGGTCGAGGTCTTCAACCGTAGCCTTGCTAGCCTCGACGTCCTCAGGATCTTTGATGTCGTTTTATATTCAGTGGACCTTAGTCCCCGACAGGGTTGATTGCTATGCTTCAGCACTTGCTCCCTTGAGTTCCTTGGTGTGTGCGTAATCCTGAGCTATTTTATAGCATTCTTGAGTGGTGCGGGGTCTGCTCCGTATGTTGTGCACTCCCCATGGGGTTGGGAACTTGATTACTTGATAGAACCTGGAGGGGATGGCCCTTATGGCATATATCCATGGGCGTCCGATAATGGCGTTGTATGCCATTTCTTGGTTAATTACGTGGAAAGTGGTTTCCATTGTAACTCCTCCTGCCAGAACGGGCAGCATCACCTCGCCTGAGGTTCTTTCCACGGCATTATTAAAACTTGTTAGTGTTATGCAGCGTGGGATTATTTTATCCTCAAGTCCCATGAGTGCAAGGACTCTTGGATGAATGATACATGCACCGCTTCCGTCGTTGACCATGATCTTTTTAACATCAGTATCTACTATGCGTAAAGTAATAACTAAGGCATCATAATGAGGAAAACAGAAACCGTCGGCATCAGATCTATCGAAGGTGATACGATCTTCGAAGTCGTCATACCGTTCGTGAGCGATGGTTCGCTTTAACTTGTGGGTGGTGGTGAATTTGACGTGATTGATCACTGATTCATTGCCATTCCCAGTGATCATGTTGATGGTGCGTGTTGGTGAGGCGACCTGGGCGGGCCGTGGGGTTTTTCCCGCCCGCGTACGAAGATGAGCTTTCCTTTGTCGCTGAGCAGTTCTTTCAAGAACCCTTGGTTTAGCATTTTGACAACCGCTTGTCGGAGACCTATGCAGTCCTCTGTTCTGTGCCCCCGTTCTTGGTGGAACTCGCACAGGGTGTTTGATTCTCTGGTGGCAAGCTCGGACTTTATCTTTTCTGGCCATTGTACTATTTTTCTCAGTTTTTCTAGTGCGTACACAACTTCTGAAGGAGATACACAAAAGTTATGCAGATAATGAAGGAGGCATACCTCTGTTGTTCCTTAGTGGGGCGACGTGTCGTTGTAGGGCGTCCGCATGCCTTGGCGGTGGCGGATGTGAGGACCTGACGTATGGTTGGTGTCTTTCCCTATTGAGGCGTGGGACTTGCTCCCGCCGTCCCTCGCTGCGCCGTTCCTTTTGAATTTCTGGGTTCACCGTCGTCAACCATCGGGTTGTGCCGTTAAGTTCGTATCATCCCCACGTACCTCAGTGCAATAGGCGTTTTGTATCTCTTCCCAGGTGGTGGGGGGATATTTTAGAAGACGACTTAGTAGTTTCTTGGTCGCCCTTGAGCCATCTCTACTGAGCCCATTCTGAAAGGCCGCAACTGCCATGCCTTCGGACACGTTTGGCAGGCTCATTCTGACCCTGTTGAACCTGGATAGGAACTCCCTGAGTCCTTCTCCTACGTTCTGTCATACAGCGAAAATATCATTGACCCGTGCTTTCGCCTTCCTTGCCCCTGCATGGGCGGTGGCAAATTCATCTGCCATCTCCTCAAATGTGGAGATGATTTTGGCCGGTAGCTGTGAGTACCACGTTAGGGGCCCTCTTGTCAGTGTTTCGCTGAACTTCTTCAGAAATACGGATGGTACCTGTTCTTTTGATAGATCGTTGCCTTTGACGGCTGTGACATCGTGGATCAGGTGGTCCTCGGGATCGGTGGTCCCGTCATATACTTTCAAGTAGGGGGGCATTTTGAAGGTCTTTGGGATAGGGTATAGCGCAGCTCCTTCTGTGTAGGGTTGCTCGACAAACCTCCTGACGTCTCTCTTTGGTAGAAACTTGGGTGCGCCTGGGATCTTATCCACCCTTTCTTCATGCTCCTTTATCTGATCGCGAAGTGACCTATTTGCGTTTTCTATTTTTTCCATCTTTTTGAGGATGGCTGTGAGTGTGCCGCTGTTAGCTTGAGCATCGGAGGTCACGTTGTTCGTTCTCGTGACTTCATGTTCATCTTCGGTTGCAACTTGATCTGTTGCTGGGGTGCTTCTATTATTTTGAGGCAGCTTCTTAGCTAGACTGCTCAGAGTGTTTGTCAGCCACTCTTCCAGTAACTTCTTTACCTCCGGGGGTGCTTCTTTGGTTGTAGATGTTGAAGCCTCTCTTTCTCGTGGAACAACCAGATCTTCTGACGAGGAAGCTAGGTGTTCCACGCTTACGAAGGTACTGAGGGTTGCGTGTAGGGCATCTCCTTCAGCAGCTGCATTGAGAGTGCCTGTGAGATCTGTTCTTACATCCAAGATAGCTTTCATTCTCGCGTTGTTCTCAGCCATTTTAGGTTGTGGAGAGTGGTTTTTCGAAGGATCTCTAGAAACAAACTACAGCTTTGATTCTCGAAATCCCCACAGATGGCACCAAATTGCTTTGCTAAAAAGTTATTTGAGTACTTAAATAGCTCTAAAACAATAAAAAATAATATGTGTTAACCGGAATCAAAAGTAATATGATCTAGAGAGCATAAATGACCTAGATATGTGGTTTTAGTGAGAATAATTCGAGATACAAGGGCAATAAGATAAGTAATAAACTTTTCACAAGAGAGAGATAGAGAGAAGCAGATCGAGAGAGTTGTATATTTTCAATAGTAAAAATACACATGATCCTTTACAAAGGGAAGGTCCCCTTCATATACTAAGGGACCTTCCTCGAAATAATCAAAGAAAAGTGCAAGGGTTGGTGGCCTCAGTGTATGAGTGTCAGAGCTCGAAACGACGTCGCAGTGAGTCATGTCACTTGGCCCGTATACTATCTGAGGCTGGCCTTCCTTGAGTCGACCATGATTAAGCCGTTTTCTTCACCGAGGACGTATGTAGATAATATAGGGACGTAAGGAACCAAATTTGCCCAATACACATTACTCAAAATTTAACATGTTCAAAGTTTGTTCGGTTTAAGATTTGGTTAAGCAATGAATCATATCCAACCTGCCAAAATCAAGCTTAAAGCAATTGGATAGGTGACACTCTTATGGATCACAAAATTAACACTTCAACATTGAACGTGTGAATAAATCTTGGAAATACTTGTTTGGGCGTTGCCCTTTGCCAAATTGCACATGTTCAACATTATTTGCTTTACATTATTCAAAGAGGATTTTTGAGAAACTACTATTGTTTAGTGGATATTAATTTTCTATAGCTATCATATTATATAATTGCTTTCCATAGCTACTATTTAGTTATTACGCGATTGTATTCGTTGTATTCAAGCTATTATATTTACAAATACAATAGCGGAATTCACCTAAAAATAGGGGAATCTAGTTGTGTGACTGTATTCACTGTGTTCACGCTACTGTATTCATGAATATAATAACAAAATTCGCCTAAAAAATAAGGAAGCCTAGTTGCTTAATAAAAAAATGATCAATTAGTGTGTATCACTCATAATTTAACTCGACAAAATCAATTTTACATAAATTTCACTACTACTGTGATGTCTTTCATGTATTTGTGCGACTGTATTTATAAATACAGTGAGGTTAGCAAGAAATAGACTGTATAGCATTCTATTTAATTTGACTGGATTGTATTCAATTCGCAGATATTCATTATTCACAATTATATATTGTAATCAATTCACCATATTTATTCGACTGTATTCAAACAATAAAAAGTCATAAAAAAATAGTGATATTTAATTGTATCAAAAAATACAAACCTTCATATTACATAAATAACAGGTAAAAAAATATATGTGAGTATATTTGTATAATTTTATGTGACTAAATAGCAAAGAAGAGAAGAAAGTTCGCAGAAGATAGTGTTTTCCAGGCAAGAAAAATACTGTATACATTGTATTAAAAGTAAAATGGAGACGAACAGATATCCGGCCCTCAAATCTTCTCCGGCATAGGCATGGCCAGATATGTTCTCCTAAGAGGATGAGCCAATAGTGTATGATGGCGCTGGCAATTATGACACCAACGACGATGGCGATGACCATGATGATGACGCTGCCGATTCTGTTGATTTGATGTAGAAGAGAGAGGATTAAGAATCTTGCTGATAGAGTGAGAAGGAAGAGAGGAGAGAGAGAGAGAGAGAGAGAGAGAGAGAGAGAGAGAGAGAGAGAGAGAGAGAGAGAGAGAGAGAGAGAGAGAGAGAGCATAATTGGCGTATTTCATGCCTCAATGGTAGGTATAATTAAATA
Organism: Nicotiana benthamiana; assembly: GCA_034376525.1. Lineage (NCBI taxonomy): Eukaryota > Viridiplantae > Streptophyta > Magnoliopsida > Solanales > Solanaceae > Nicotiana > Nicotiana benthamiana. The sequence continues at coordinate 1,626,601 of CM067329.1, forward strand.
TCCACGTATTGTTATAAAATAGATAAGGTAGCTATAAGTAATACTATTTTAAAGTTGTTTTGATATATAATAAATATTGTGTAATAGTTTTCGATAGGAGGTAAAATTTCTTTATTGAAACCCTACATTTAAATGGGCCTCATGATCATGCCTAACCATGCCTTATAAACAAGGACACTGCGGACGTTGGAAATATAACCCGATTATTATGTCCAGGGTCGAATCCACGGAGAGTTAACCTATCAATCAAAATCTTTAGACCCATTAAACACTTCATAAATAGTTTCCCAAATGTTTGAATCACAGTTGATGATTTCTTTAGTCACTAAGATTGCAAGTAAATTAAACAACTGTAAACTAAAACACAAAGGTTGTAAACAATGATGAGGAAAAGTTAAGGTAAAGATTTCCCTTATTCATGGAATCCCTTCTGTTTATACTTCATACAAATTTACCAACACACCTCTATCAATCATGAACGCTCATATTACCGTAAATCTCTCCCGAGTATCACAGTAATATACTATTGCACCCTCCCGAGATACACTTGCTAGCTTTAATTAACACATTTCACTTAATATTGCACCCAAGGCTTCGTTATCCCTAATCCCGCCTTTAAACCCGCAGTTGTAGATTCCACTTATACTTTAAGAGTGGTGTTATTCAACAATAACCTAAATATGCACTTTCTTCCGAGTTACGCACACTAAATAGGCATAGCTAATTGAGGATCCTGTCAATTAACTACAACAAGAACATAGTTGAAAAAATAAATATTGAAACTAGCAATATGTATTCACATAAACAAGAAGTTCATCCCCCAATAGGTTCCATCAAAACCTTAGACAAGGGATTTAGCTACTCATAACTATGGGTAAACAAACTAATATAATATTCATCATAAAAAATAGCAATAAAAATCGAAGAAAAGAAGAAAGATGTTTTGGGTGATCTCTCACAATAGTTTTTCTTGCCAAGATACTCTAAAATTCAATACATGCCTCATCTGGGTGAAGTCTAATATTTAAAATAGGGTTTTGAGCTAAAAATGCTGTATTTTGCACTTTATTCTCTAAAATTTTCGCCTCCTGCCGCGGTTCTACCGCCGTCGCGGTCAAACGACGGCCAAACATGGCCTCTGATTCTTCAATTGTCTGCGTCTGCACTCCGCCGCGGTTCTGCCGCTATCGCGCTGAAACCGCGGTATTATACCCTGTTTTGGTTGGAATTTAGAAAAACCTAAAACATCAAAGTTATAGCCGTTTGAGTTTTCTTTCCAACCATATATTATGGATCTAAAATAGAGTTCTGAGTAAAATGTTATGTGCATTTTACTAGACAGTACGCAATATGCTTCATCGAGTCTTCGTTTGTTCTCAACTATCAAATTTGACCCCCGAACACGATCCCGACTTAATTCCTTGACTTTTACTCAAAATTCAAAGCTTTAAATCACTTAAATTCATTCAATAACATCTATATAGTTTGGAATCACATCTACAATTCATTAAACATATAATTAGTGAGAAACACTAGCGATTAAAGCGCAAACTCAACTAAAGTGCAGTAAATTAGAGTGTAATAATCGACTAAAGTACGTAGTTATAGCCTATCATCAATACCGCACACTTAAACCATTACTCGTCCTCGAGTAATCAAACTATACTTTATATAGACACGACCTTTTTAAAGCAATTTTCCTAACTTATCATACCAAGAATATTTAAAATAGACTAAGCACAAAAGTGTAATATCTTCACCTCAAGATTTGACTCACAAGTACCACACATTATTCACAACTCACCCACTTAATCTAATATAGAGGTCACTGACATTTCCTTTCCTCCATGAATCAAGTGCCTTTACATAACAAAAAAGAGTAGTTCCACACAATAAAATTTAAGAACACTTAGGAACTCAAGATAGAAAGAGTTCACTCAATCTCAGAAATAAAAGATGCACCATAAGCTTTTCCCTAGTGTACTACTCCACTAATCGAACTTATTCTATCTAGGATCAATTAGGACTTTATTTGGTTGTAATGTAGGCTACGGGACGGGTAAGATACATTTAGATATAAGAGTGACTACACCTCCCTATGCACTTTAATACATGTACTTTAACATTCAAACCCCATACTTATGTTGAATCGAACTCCACCTTCACATCAATATACATCAACTGCCAAATTATTTAAGCACAATTATATCAAGAGTCACCACTCAAAGAATTTTTTTCTTTTACTTTTTTTTTCAATTCAAGTGGCTCTTGCCTTTTCAATCAGTGCACCTTTCTCCTTATTTCATTGATTCCACTCAAAAGCCAAACCAACCACCCCACACTTTAACTTTTAGAAAGTTTATAACAATTCAAGTGCTCATAAGAGGTCACAATGGTTCAAATAGATGGTTAATTCAAACAAATGGGTAAGGCTTGTAATATGGTTTCCAAAGAAACTAGATTACATGCTCAAAGGGGTTAACTACGATACATAATAATTAGGCGGGTAAAATATACATATCTGACTCAATAAAGAAACGACTATATCACTTCCAAGACTGAACAAAACTACTATTCCGTTTTGCAAACACACAAGGAAAGTTCTAGACATCAAATGCAATGCACAGAATACAACAAACCTCACACACGCATGTCGAATAACTTACTCAGGATTGGATTCATCAAGACACTCTAGTCAAAGCAGTTGAGTAAAGTTAGATTAGTACAATTTAAGGTACTTCTACAAGAGTCAAAAACTGAGCCTAAGCGTCACAACCAAAGTATTCACTATTCTCAAGGCATAACAAAGTCAAGAGAGATTGATTCACTTCAAGACACAATAGAATGACTCCTACTCCCAAAAAAAAAACTAACTGCACCCAGTTCAAATAAAACCCTTGGAAAAGAACCATGGTTTAAAAGAAAAATCAAGGGGGAATTACTACACTACCTAGAAAAGAACAATAAAATAAAATAAAAAGAAGCTACATGGACTACTTCCCTCGAGAGTACTGTCCAAGTGGTCCGTCCTCAAGAAGAGTCCTCTACATTTGTTTTTTTTAAGATTCGACTTTAACCCTCAAGAGACCCGTCGACAAGAGTCCGTCTTTGGGCCAAGTCAGTTACTCCTAATGTGAGTAGAGTCAACTATATGCAACAACACATATACAATATTACAACATGTTCCATATCTATGTACACTACAATACAGTATCAAGGCTAGTCTCCCACCTCACACTTAAAATTGTGCATTGTCCCCAATGCACACCATACTAATAAGAGGGTAAAAACAACTCCCTGGTAGTCAAAAGGACGAAGCACTAGCAGCTCATGAGGTACTCAGACTTCTCCATATCTTGGTCCTTCGAGCGGGTACCTCACACTTAGTTTCAGCCAATGGTTTGTTGTTACATCCTTCTATTGGATTTGTGTTCTATGTTCCTAAAAATAAAAAAAATCTACACTATAAGAATAATACAATAATAAATAAAAATAAAATATAATTAGGTTGCCTCCCAACAAGCGTTTGATTTAAAGTCGCGGCACGACAGAAAATTTTTTACTACTTTTCTCGCCACTTGGACGATATGAACTGTGCACCTAGCTTGGAATCAAGCTTGTGACCACGAGATATATGGAGTGGTAAGTTGATTATCGAGCCGAGCCTTAAATTCTTCATTTTGCAGTTCTTGGATCTCATGTGAGGAATGTCATTTTGGTTTTTTGTTTCCTCAAATTGTAAAACGTATGTTTGTTACCTTTCCTCCTCGCAGTCCCTCACAGACTCATGTAGTTCAATTTTTATATCACTACTCAATTCCAATGTTGAAAAATGCTTGGAATGTGACTTAAAACCTTCATTTTGCAATTTTTCTATTGTGACATCCTCTTCTTTCCCTAGACAAGAGTCATTCTCAACCAGATTTTTATTTACACCGATTGATTCTAAGTCCATATTTTTCTCGGCATCATTGGTACTCATGGGGTCGGTTGGCGGAGGTACAATTATTGAATCTTCAAATTTTAGCTCACATTTTTTCTCATTTTCAAGAATTGTCTCCAACATGAGCATTATTTTCTCATTTTGGGCATTTGAGAATTCTTGGTTTTGATTAAGCGCCAAGGAATTTTGGAGACTATTTTCCAAAAGCTCCTCCAAAGCACTTTGTTCTTTATGTCCTCCTTCAAGTAAGCACTCCAACATGAGCTTGAACTCTCCCTTTCATCCATGCTCAACCTCTTCCAATTCGTTAGCCCTATCATTTTCATAAAAAATAGAATCACCATAGCGGGGGCTCGGGGAAGGAAAGGACCAATCAACACAATCATCCCAATGACCTTTTAGAAAATCACACTTATCACGAATACTCCACTCATGGGTTTGAGATTATGCGCACAATCTACCCCCGGGAGAATTTAAGTAATTTTGCCACGAGTGTGGTCCTCCATAATAAAGACATGGCTCATCACAATATGAACAACTACCATCCCACCAATTTTTATTATATGATGCCATTTTTTAATACTAAGAAAATAAACAAGACCCAAACAATAAAAACAGACTAAGGTAAGAAAAATTAATTACACAAATATTCACAAGTTGGGTATAGAGAAAACTGACCACACTAAGAATTTTTGTAGTTCTATCAATGGTAATTGATAATTTTGTTAACTCCCCGGCAACGGCGCCAAAACTTGATCACTCCCAACTATACCTTATAAACAAGGACATTGTAGACGTTGCAAATATAACCCGAGTATTACGCCAGGGTCGAATCCACAGAGAGTTAAACTATCAATCACAATCTTTAGACTCACTAAGCTCGTCAGAACCAGTTTCCCAAACATTTGAATTATAGTTGATGGTTTCTTTAGTAACTAAGATTGCGAGTAAATTAAACATCTGTAAACTAAAACGCTAAGGTTGTAAACAATGATGAGAAAAAGTATAGGTAATTATTTCCCCTATTGATGGAATCCCTTCTGTCTATGCTTCATACAAATTTACCAACACACCTCTATCAATCATAAATGCTCGTCTTGCCGTAAGTCTCTCCCGAGTAATCAAAGCAATACACTATTGCACTCTTTCGTGATACACTAGCTAGCTTTAATTAACATAGTTCACTTAAGATTGCACCCAAGGCTTCGTTATCCTTAATCCCGCCTTTAAACCCGCAGTTATAAATTCCTCTTATACTTTAGGAGTGGTGTTATTCAATAATAACCTAAATTGTACTCTCTTCCGAGTTATGCACACTAAATAGGCACAACTAATTGAGGGTCCTGTCAATTCACTACAATACGAACATAGTTGAATAAATAAAGATTAAAACTAGCAATTTGTTTTCACATAAACATGAAGTTCATCCTCCAATACGTTCCATCAAAACTTAGACAAGGGATTTAGCTACTCATTACAATGGTAAACAAGCTAAAATAATATTCATCAGAAAAGCTAGCAATAACTCGGAAGAGAGTACAATAAAAATATATTTTTATCACTGCCTTTATGTCAATATATATTACAATAAAAATATTATATTATTTATATATCACAGTGTATAGCACATCGAACATGTTTACACCAAAATAGATATCATAAGTTAATTTTTCTTCTTTGTGTACATCAAAAATTAATTTTCTTTGTATATTTAAATATTATTTACTCCCATAATTATATTCATTATTTTATATTTTAGAACTTGATTAAACATGCTATAAAAAAAACTTTATTTTCCCTTTTTGATCAATAATTAATAATTATGTTATTTGTATAAACATAATAATAATAATAATAATAATGTGTATATCAAAAAAGTCATTAAAATTTTATTTTCCTTCTTCATATAACTCATTTCAGATTGAAAACTCAAGTTCAAGACGACTCCACATGTGTATCCCCTATTGTAATCCGTGTATATCTCTATGTACATCAGTGATATCTCATGTATATTATATGTGTCTGTGTATATCCATGAAAAATTATGTTACATATATGGTGTACAATGTTATATACACTAACGTCTATAAAAGAATTGTGTTGTATAACGATATACAAAGTGATATACACATACGTCCTTAAAACTTGTGTGTGATATACAATGTAATATACACATATCGCAGTTGGATTTTTAGGTCAGATTTTTTGCCTGAAACCTATCTAAATCACTTTTAATATTGCTCAAATTTTCAATATAACCTCGTTTAGGTATTTTCAACCAATTTCAATTGCATCCACTCATTCAATCCAACCAAAAAAAGGAAGAGAGAAAAAAATAAAGTTGAAATATATTTTCTATCTCTCTTAGTTTTTTGCTAATCTAGCTCAAATTTTGTATATAGCCTCGGTGGGTATTTTCAACCAATTTCAATCACACCCACTCATTCAATCCAACTAGAAAAAAGATGAGAGAAGAAATATAAGGTTGAAATATATTTTCTATCTCTCTTAGTTTTTGCTTATGATTTTCTCTGATGTGAGATCAACCTTACCTTTTCACCCCACTGAGTTTTTTGTATAATTTGCAAGAATTTTTTCTAAACTATGAAAGCAAAAGAGAAGGGATAGATAAAGAAATACAAGGAGGGGGGGGGGGGGGGAAGCCAAAATAAGCGTGTAGTTTTTTTTTGAGAAAGAATATAAAAGAGAGTAGTGTTATGAAATAGAAGATTCTTACACTTCTATTTAAGGTGAATGTCTTTAATGTATCTAATTAGAGAGATTTTAGAGTTCTATTAGTGGTAGCTAAATCTTCCTCTCCCCTATAAATAGAGGTGCCCCCTACCATTGTAAATCATCCCTTGAGACCCCTCTCAACTCAATAAGAAGAACTCTCTCTACTCTTCTCTCTATTGCTATTGTTCTTGTTCTATTGTTCTTGTCTTTTGCTTTAGTTTATAACACGTTATCAGCACGAGACTCTACCGTCTCAAGTATCATTCTCGAAAATCCAAGGTATTTTCCCTCTTCCTAATTTAATTTTCGAGTATGTCTGACATTATGAAAAGAAAGTTCGTTGCCCTTGAAATTTCGGGCAAGAACTATATGACATGGGTGTTGGATGCTGAAATCCACCTAGATGCTATGGGTCTCGGAGACACCCTCAAAGATAAAGAAAAAGCATCCACCCAAGATTGTGCGAAGGCCTTGATTTTCTTGCGCCACCACCTTGACGAAGGTTTGAAGATTGAATATCTCACCGTCAAGGATCCACTCGTTTTGTGGAACAGCTTAAAGGAGAGATATGACAACCTGAAGTTGGTCACTCTGCCACAAGCACGATATGATTGGGCCCATCTGAGGCTACATGATTTTAAGTCCGTTTCTGAATATAATTCTGCTATGTTCAGAATTACTTCTAAACTGAAGCTATGTGGAGATAACATCTCCGATCACGATATGCTTGAGAAAACGTTTACAACGTTTCATGCCTCCAATATGGTACTGCAGCAACAGTACCGAGAGAAAGGCTTTACGAAGTACTCTGAACTGATTTCTCTCTTACTAGTGGCTGAGCGAAATAATGACCTGCTCATGAGAAATCACGAAAATAGACCAACTGGGTCTACACCACTGCCTGAAGCAGATATGGTGCACTCGCATTATGCCAAACATAAAAGGGACCATGATCACGGTCATAAACGGGGTCAAAGCCAAGGACGTGGACAAGGAAGAAATTCCAAAGAAGTCCGTCACCCCCCAAAGAGAGATAACCACCGAAAGCAGAAACGGGATCCCGAAGATCCTAAGGCAAATAGTTCAGAAACTATATGTTATCGTTGCGGTGGGAAAGGGCACTGGTCAAAGATTTGCCGTATACCAAGACACTTGGTTGACCTTTATCAAGCATCTCGAAAGAGAAAACGCCCTGAAACAAATTTTGTCTCTGACGACAACTTTGACTTCACCCACCTGGATGTGGCAGACTTCTTTGAGCAACCCGAGGGAAAGATAGACCACCTAATCGGTGACGGAACCGTGATGAAAGAAGATGGAGCTGTTTGATTCTACTTGTATTAGTCAATGAATAGATTAATAGTCATTAGCATTAGCTCGTATTAGTTAGTTCATAAAGCAATGTTAGCAGTAGTTCTTTAGAATATCTTCAATATGTTCAAATATCAATAAAACTTTTATTTTCCAGTGGGGGTAATCGACTAGCCTGAAAAACTAGTCGATTATCAACTATTTTCGCATTAAAGTTGAAAAACAATTGATCAACAATCGATTGTCTTTGGCTAACAATCGATTGTCTTGAAACAGTGTGTTCTGGAATTTTTCAAAAATAGCCAACAATCGATTGTCTTTGTCTAACAATCGATTGTCTTGAAACAGTGTGTTCTGGAATTTTTCAAAAATAGCCAACAATCGATTGTCTTTGTCTAACAATCGATTGTCTTGAAACAGTGAGGTCTGGAATTTTTCAAAAATAACAAATAATCGATTGTGTGTGTTTAACAATCGATTGTCTATGTTCCAACAATCGATTGTGTGTTTAATAATCGATTATCTTATGAAAAACGCTGAAATTTTCAAACTGCATAGTAATTGATTATGGACAACATATCTGATTTTGTTAGTCAACTGTTAGTAGCAGATTTTGAAAATATTATGTGACACAAAAGGATTGAACTTGTTTATTCTTATGTTCGTGTATCTCCTTTTTTGTATGTCAAACTATGGGAAAGCAAAATGGATATCTCACAAAGCGAACTTGGACCAACGTCCAATTGTAAAAGTATTTGCCTAGTTGATTCATGTAGTACACATACAATACTCAAAGAAAAGAAGAGTAATTGTGTAAGGCAAACATTACTACAATCTATGGAAGTAGTAAATTGATTGAAGGCTCCGGAAGAGCAATTGTAACTCTGCCCAAAGGCATGACGTTAATCATAGAGAATGCAATGTTCTCCTCCAAGTCTAAGAAGGACTTGTTGAGTTTTAATGATATCAATCAAAGTGTTCTCCTCCAAGTCTAAAAGGAACTTGTTGAGTTTTAAAGATATCATTCAAAATGGATATCATATTGAGACAATAGATGAGAATAATCTTGAATTCTTCATGAAAACGAGGCTGCCCATTTCGATTTGGGTTCACGCCATTTTGCATGCAACAATACTAGTTTGTCGGCTGCCCCCTTCGGTTTGGGGACACGCCATTTTGCATGAAGCAATGCTAGTTCGTCGGCTGCCCACTTCGGTTTGGGGTCACGCCATGTTGCATGCAGCAATGCTAGTTCGTCTCTGACTGACGAATTGACACAAATATTCCCTATTGCAATTGGTTTTGGGTCATGAACCCAATATATCCCATTTAAGAAGCTTTGGATGCGCAGTATAGGTGCCTGTAGCACCGCCATCCCGCACCAAAATGGGTTTGCAAAGGAGGTTAGAAATATATGTTGAGTTTGACGCGTCCTCCATTATTCGCTACCTCGAAACATTGACAGGAGATTTGTTCACTGCACTATTTGCAGACTGTCAATTTGATGAGACACTTTTCCCAAAATTAGGGGGAGAAGTCGGTGAAACCAAATGGGAAATTTTGTGGAAAAATGTATCATTATCTCATCTTGATCCACATACCTCTATTTGAAAGAAAGAGGTACAAAAGACTATCCATTTGCAAAGAATAGCAAATCAAATGCCTGACGCATTACGGACTTGAAGAGGATAACGAAATCCCACATTCACGCGGAAAATGTTCTGATCCGTATTGAAGTCCCTATTGGACAAATATCTAGTGTCATATCCAATGAGTCAAATGCACGCCAGAAGCGTGGCAGACCATTAGGTTCCAAAGATCGAAATCCTAGAAAGAGGAAAAAGAACGATCTAAATGACACTATGAAAGAATCACATGAGGACGCTCATGATTTGATTAATTCCGAGATTCACGAAGAATCTATTGAGCTTGAGACTCTTGAAAATACGGAATGCAAGAATGTGAGGATCTTGAACCTCAGTCTGTGGTAGTACAAAATTAATTGAGAGCTCTCGAAGAGCCAATTATTACTATGTTGGAGAAACACAATTGAGTATTATGCTGTAGTAAGTCTCAAAGAAACTTATTCAGTTTCCAAAAGTACACGCGAAGGCGATTGATGATATTGAGACTATAAATAAAGGAAGGCTTTGATTCTCCTATTACTACAACTTGTAGCGGGGTAATTTGTATATGAAAAGCTACCCGCTTTGTTCTCCAGTTTGTACTACACAAACGAAAGAATGCCACAATAAAGTGGATATCTATTGGTATAAAACACATGTCATAATAAACCCGAAGTTTATTGATAAGTGCACATGTCATGGTGTAAATTTGAAGTTTACCAATATTGATAATTTATTCAGTTGACATTCGTGTTAGCCATCTCATTTGAAGTATGATGTGCAAATTCACATAGGTGAATATCAAAGAACTAGAAGTTCTTGTTCTCAGTAATGAACTGACCAACTAAAGAGTTCGGGTTGAAGCCCATAAATTCTGGAAATATCAAAGGTGAATATGGGCCCATTCACCTGCCATGTATACCACATATGATGCATCTATGATATGGTTACATGCGCAATTGTTATTGACCCGCAGCCTGGCCGGTGCTTGCGAGGTAAATTGCTCAGTAATCTAACTTCGAGCATAATTTCCAGATTCTCTACTCAAGATAGTTCATCTTGATAAGTTGGTTTATATCAAAGTTGGTTCAGCAAGATAATTATTGAGTGCTTCCACTTAATAGCTAAACTGTTCCTTATGAGAACGAAATTGTATATATCATTTTGATATAAGTTGTATACGAGAGTATATTCTCCCCTCAAAAGTGGTTCAGGGTCAGGAACCAAATAATTTCATCTTATATTAAGGTGCTGTGTATATTGACATAATGCACAAAGATGATTTCCCAAAGTTGAGGAAACATGTTAGCTTTACTAACATGAGGGGGAGACATGATAAACACTTGAGAAAGTGTTACATGGGATGAATTTTCATTTGCATATGTATATCCCCGAATATCATGATATGAACCTGTAGTTCATAAAAAGGAAATGCAATTGCAACATATTGCAAAGCATGCTATACGCATTTGCTGACTCAAAGAAAGTAACTAAATGGAAGAGATACAATTCAAGAAGAATTGATTCCATATGAAAGACATGTAGCTTTGAACCTATAGTTCATATGCTTGAAAGTATAAAGGCAAAGGTATGTATAGTCAATTTTCGATATCTTATTTGTTTAGTATCACTAATGAAAGTTTGATATGCAGCTAAAGTCTATTATGTGACTTACATGACTTAACTTGAAAGATTTAAGTTGCTTGAAGCATATGCAATTCTTGGTCCTGAAGTACCACATCCTAAGTACAATTTGTGTACATATGTATCTTGCTATAACTATAAGCATGATGGCATTGAGAATGCATCTATGGAGATATTGAAGAGCTATTCCACGACATCATATGAAGATGTTCATATCTATCAAGAATGATGATTTCCAGGTGCGGAATATTTATTCAAGTCAATATGGTTGATTTATTCATCAAGCATCTACCAAAGATCGTTTTGAAGATGATGCACAAGATTGGAATGCAAATGCTCAAGGATATAAATCGATGTACTCATTAGGGGGAGTCAATGCGCGTTGCACTCTTTTTCCCTTACAAGGTTTTGTCCCACTGGGTTTTCCTTGCAAGGTTTTTAACGAGGCAACCAATAGGCGCATATTCAAACATGTGTACTCTTTTTCCTTACTTTAATTTTTCCCATTGGGTTTTGGTTTTAAGGTTTTATGAGGCACATCATTGAATAGACATTCAAGGGGGAGTGTTATGAAATAGAAGATTCTTACACTTCTATTTAAGGTGAATGTCTTTAATGTATCTAATTAGAGAGATTTTAGAGTTCTATTAGTGGTAGCTAAATCTTCCTCTCCCCTATAAATAGAGGTGCCCCCTACCATTGTAAATCATCCCTTGAGACCCCTCTCAACTCAATAAGAAGAACTCTCTCTACTCTTCTCTCTATTGCTATTGTTCTTGTTCTATTGTTCTTGTCTTTTGCTTTAGTTTATAACAAGTAGTTTTCTTTAGGATTTGGATATATAATACAAATTATTTGGGGCTATTTTTGCCAAACCTAATACAACAATTAATTATTTTCTAAGAACTCTTTTTCAATTGATAATATAATCAACTCATTTGAACTTTTTTAGAATTTTTTTTTACCTTAAGTAAAATTTTAATTAATTTTAATTTTGATTTTTTTTCCTACTAAGGCAATTGATACATGAGCTGTTAATACTATTCTATAATCAACGTAAGTATGTGAAAGAGAATCTAAGTCTTTTTCAAAGTTTGAAATGTGAACTATGAACTCTCAACTACGTTTTGTAGAGTAATAGGACTATTGGAAGCTAAGGCTTTGAACTGTTGGGACTAATCAACTTTTGGAGAAAGCAAAAGAGAATATAAATGAGAAAGTGTGTAATTTGATGAGCTAGAAGAAGAAAAAATTGTGATGGACAAACTAAGAAAGAGTGTAAAAGTTTACTCATTGAAGCAGAAAATAAAATAATGAACCAATTAAAACGTTACGGAGTTATTCATACTTCCCATTTTTAAGTAAGTCGAAGAGTTACTTTATTCACAAATCTAAGAAATTATCTTTTAATTTATAAGAAAAAAGTTTTTTAAAACTAAAAGTAGTCAATATTTTTTTTTGTATAAAGAAAATCTATTAGGCTATTCTTGCTAAAAAGATGGGTCCAACCTTATTTGTTTCACTTTAGAGCCGACCTTGCACTTATAGCCTTAATTTTGGTTGGACGCTTAGCTCTCCATAGCTAAATTTTAGTTAGCCTGCTTGCACAATCACCTTTCTCATCATGTTTTATCATAATGGACTTTTCTCACTCAACTAAGCCCATTGAGCGGTACTAGGATTTTTCTTTTTTTAATCGAGCCCATCAAGTTAAGTCACATGCTTTTCTCATTTTTAGACTCATTTTTCAACATGTTTAGTGTAATCTCTCTCCTCAATCTTTTATTTAAGGAAAAAAATTAGATATATATTCAGTGCACATCCAAATTCAAGAATCGGGTTATGAGGGTGTTAAAGAATCACCATTTGCATCCATACCTAGTTTGTGGGTCATCATTTAATTTATACCCGCTTCGCATAAAATTTTTTAAGTATGCTTATTTTTCGGGGTAACTTCAGATACATGCCTAAAATAGCAAAAAATATGTCTGAAGTTTAAACTTCAAAATTTTTTGCCTGAAGTATAGCTTATCAGAGTAAAACTTCAGATATTTTTGCTTGGAATTTGGCGTGACTTGCAAAGGCAATCAAGAAAACTTCAGTTCATAATCCAAGGGAAAACTTCAGTTCAATTGTATATG